>JAMPIV010016367.1:0-7500 GCA_024509875.1 Oreohelix idahoensis
AAAATGTTGCATTGGATGCAAAGAGTTGGAATTCTTGGGACACACTGTATATCAGGGTAGCATGACCCCTGATCCCAAGAACTTGGAAAAACTGCAGAGAGCACCTAGACCACAAACAAAAAAGGATGTGCGATCATTCGTGTCGTTATGCGGATTTTATCAAAAATATATCAAAGATTTTAACTCTATTTGTGCTCCTCTGACTGATCTGACTCGCAAGGGACTTCCAGATAAAATTAATTGGACTGCGCAAAGTGAATTAGCGTTCCAAGACTTAAAGGAAAAACTCACTAGCAAGCCTATTCTCAAACTACCTGATTTGACACAGGATTTTGTCTTAAGAACCGATGCAAGTAATGTAGGACTCGGAGCGGCTTTGTTGCAAAGATCATCTTCACCTGATGGGGAACTGAAACCAGTCGCTTATGCAAGCCGCAAATTGAATAAGGCGGAACAAGGATACTCCACAAGCGAAAAAGAATGTTTAGCATTAATCTGGGCCATAAAGAAGTTTCAAATCTATCTGTATGGTAGGACTTTTGTGGTCGAGACGGACCATTAGCCTCTCGTATTCTTATCTCAGGCTAAGCATGAAAACGCAAGATTGCTGAGGTGGTCTTTATTGCTTCAACCTTATCAGTTTAGTATCCAATATATCCCAGGCAAATTGAATGTCGGTGCAGATTTCCTCAGTCGGCACCCCTGTGATCAAAATTAGAGTAATGGCAGGCGTAAGGAGAGATTTTATCTATGTGTATCACTGGTTTTAGAACTTGCCGTAGGCATGTTTTCAAGTGGGGAGATGTGTCACAAAATTAACCGTGATACAACTTTAAAATATCTCCAATGATACAACGTAGGGATAAAAACTAATGCGTAAGCTGCTAGAATACATGATCGCCCACGTCGCGGGTCATCACCCGCCATGGAAATTAAATTGTTAGACTTGAAGGCAAAACGGAACGGGATGAGAACGGAGATCAAAAGGAAAAATCTGACTGAACGCGTGCTTGAAACTAGCAAGCCTAAAAGACGCTCTCCATAGAAAAAAAAGCGAGTTGAGTGATACTGTGGTTTCCGGTGCGCCTTCTGGCCCAGTATCTATGACTTTAGCACGCAAGTGGTGGGGAAAGGAGGAAAAAGTCACGTTCCCCAAGTTGACATAAAGTAAAGAAATCGACAAAAGGGACCTTGGATATTATACGCCACCGTCATTTCTTGGACGCTTTTGCGATAACTTAGCCCGTTTATTTGAATGCAGTGATGAACGCTTTCCAGAAGATTCTAGAAATATTTGAAAAGTAACTTTTCTTAATAATAATGTTAGGAATATAAAACCTAGCTGGCCGGATGGCCCATCTTGAGCAGTGAAATAATATGCTTTCATTTATACAGACGGACAGATAATAAGAAAGATATTGACAAAAGACTGTGTTGTTCATATCAGCGAGCGTCTGCATTGAAATAAAACATGTCACTAATTTTCAAAAAATTGTGGCCTTGAAGACGCAAGTGCTAAAATCTAGTTGGAATGAAGAGACGGGGTGGGATGGTGAATTGTGGCTAAAAATAACTTTAAAGACAAAATTGTGTAGGGGAAGGCAGGGTTGGTTCAAAAAACAAGTGTGTTTTTTGTGTGAAACGCAAGTAGAGACGGACGGACCAACAGACAATAAGGCATACTTGACTGAGGTATGACTGAAATGACTTTTGGTAGGATATTTGAATTTGAAAAAGAAAAGGCAGTGATTGGCCATAGATGAATATATTATCGGCGCTCAGACGCGCATTTTTTGCCATTCATTATAAGTTGTCCTAGTAGACACAGTGAATTATTAAGTGGTGTAATTCCCAGAAGCTATTGAAATATTTAGAGGGACGCCATCCTAAGGCCAGCAGCTCAGCTGAGTTTTGCTAGCATTTAACTGTGTTCTATATTCATAATTCTGGTAAGACTGAAATTATTTCTTTGTACATTTTAATATTTGTTTAAGGTTTCGAGTGATTTGATACTGCAATAGCATAATCTGTCCCTTACAACAAGTAAGGATTCGCTCTAGACCCCCCGCCCCAGTTCAGGGTCTAGAGACAAATAAAATACATAAACTCCAGTAAGGATTAGGAAGGACAGATCAAGTGTTGAGATCAGTGGAACATATCACCTATCCTATTCTATGGCAGGAAGCTAATGAACATATTTCAGAATCTGTAGTCTGGGAGAACTTATCCTATGTGAAACCAACTTGGTAAGATATGTTGTTTGGTCAGAAAGATCTGACCCGTCTATGTGGTGTTGTTGTTGTGTAGTGTTGTGTCCAGAAATGGTTAGAGGATGGAATTCTGACACATGACTAATACTTTGATTGCAGAACTGTGAGTTTCAGTTGGCACCACTGTGATGTCAAATGAGTTGTTGAATATTACCAGAGTGGACCCGTGCAGTAACATTTTGTCAGAGCAGCCTATTATAGCCCCCAAGCACGGAGAGGTGGGGCCACCAAACTTCTGATATTGCCCCCAAGCACGGAGAGGTGGGGCCACCAGACTTCTGATATTGTCCCCAAGCACGGAGAGGTGGGGCCACCAGATCTCAGCACCAGAGCTACACCTTCAAGCTACGTGAGCGTCTGGTCTGCTGAGAATTCACCAACTCAACTTATTTGCTAACACACCCATAAATTTCCATCAAATAACTGGACAATGTGTAGTCACCATAGACAGGGAGTGATGAGGCCACCCCAACAGCACATCCATTAAATGTTCTCCCAAATAGATTACAACTATAAACAGTAATAATATTAACTAGTCTAGTAACATATATATGTACACACCTTGCATTTATTATGTAATATTCATGCATTTCTTTCATAATTGCTAAACCTTTCATATGTTCTGGCCAAAATAAAACCTTGGTTCAGAACAAATAAATGTAAGAAAATTACTATCCAATTTTTACACACTTGAGTTAGTTCAGTGTATTATAACATTTATTAATATTATTAGACTTAGTAAATATCTGTGTGTGTGTATGTAAACTACCACAACACATTACATATCATTACCCTAGACATTTAACGTAGCCACATTCATTAGTAAAAAAAGATAGGTGTGAGGTCGTAGTGGTAGCAAGAAGGGCCTTCTGACAATTCACAGCTACATTTTATCTCAGGAGCCTTCACAGCTGACCTCATGCATCACACTTAGTAATATCACCATCATACAATACCATCAAACCCACTACACTGGCTTGAAATAGCTTAAAAACTTCTTCCGTTAGTTTCCCCTTGAACTGAGAACCATTATCCGTCAAGATTTGATGCGGGAATCCTAATCGGGTAAATATTGTAAGTAGTGCCTCTGCTACATGTTTTGAATCAATTGATGGCAGGGCTACCGCCTCTCCCCACATAGAACAAGTGTCCACCAGAGTAAGGATGTAACTGTTCCTCCTCTTGGTCCGAGTGAGAGGTCCTACAATACCCACTGCAACCCTCTCAAAAGGTGTTCCCACTATGGGCATTTCCCCTAGAGTTGCAGGAGCAGTCCAGTGCTTTGGAGCTACCCTTTGACATTCTGGGCAGGATTTGACATATCTTTTTATATCCTCCGTTATCCCTGGCCAGAAGTAATGACAAGCTATACGCTGTCCTGTGGCGCTGATCCCCATGTGACCACTGAAGGGAATCGCATGCCCGAGTTCCATCACTTTATCCCTATATGAAGTGGGAAGAACCAGCTGGTTGTGACCATTTGTTCCAGATCCGGCCTTCCTGTATAAGAGTTTGTTCTTCATGAAATATTCCCCCTTGCTCGGAGGTGTGTGGCATTTGGGCAATTTTTTAAAACAGGGCTTGAGTGTCCTATCCTCAGCCTGCGCCTTCCTCATCTCCTCTGGATGAGCATTTATAGGTTCACCTTCTTCCTCCTTCTTCTGTGACCTGGTCTGCACTGTCGCCATGATCACAGGTCTCTCGGGATTCCCCAAGAAGACGTATCTACACCCCAATATCAGAGGGTAGATTGGTTCATCTATCACTGCTGCTCTGATTTCTCCTTCCACATAGCGAGTTTTCACCGTTATCCTTGCGATGGGAAGTGTCATGAGTGGTATGTCCTTAGTTGCCCCTTGTATTTCCACTGTTTCTGTGGTATACTGACTTGGGTCCACTAGGCTAGACTTCACAACTGAATCATAATCCAAACCTGTATCATAAAGGCACCTTATGGTGACCCCATTACAAATAACATCCTCACAAACTGGGGGGTGATAAGGTTCCTGCTGTCCCTTATGATTAACCTTTAATCTTTGAGTCCCCGACTTCATTGCAGCAATGTTTGAAGGTTTCCTTCTACAAAATTCGGTGTTATGGTTATCTTTCTTGCACCATTTACACCATCTTTTTCCTTGGTTAAACGGTTTTCTTTCATTGGATTTTTGGTCATTGAACTGTGAGTTTCTGTCTCGGTAGTCATTTCTTGGCCGTTCAAAGTTTGTCCTACCTTTATTTCCCTGCTCTCTATTATCAAATTTATTAAATTGCTGTGGAGCTTTAAAATTGTCTATGTGCTTCTTTTTAGCACCACAAACCTCTGCCTGGGCTGCCTGATACCTCTCAGCGACATTTAAAACCTCCCCCAACTTCTCTGCACCTTGTTCCATGAGAGATTTTCTCATGTCTGGAGCCATGGACTCTCTCAATTGCTCAATCATGATCATTTCTTTAAGATCTTGGGTCTTCCCCAGAGCAGTCCATTTCTCCAAATAGGTTTCTAGTCTGGCAGAGAATTGGTGGTATGTCTCCCCAGACAACAGTTTGGCATTTCTAAATTTCCTACGATAAAATTCCCCATTTTTTTCGTACCTCAATAACAAAGCCTGCTTTAACATGTCATAATTCTCCTGGTCTTCTCTGTTCATTTTTGCGAAGACTTCGTAAGAAGTACCTCTCAGTCCCTGTGATAGCTTTAAACTCCACCTCTCTCTCTCTAACCCATATGTAGTAGCTAATAACTCAAAACGTCCTAGGTACCCCTCTATGTCATCGTCTTTTTCAACAAAATGGTCTAAATGAAACCCCATAGCTGATGTTGAGGCTCCCAGACTGGGCGTAGCATCTGAGGCAAAAGGGCTGGCACCATTTTCAGGAGCCTGGCCTTGTAGCTCCAGCTCCCTGAGTCGTAATTCGTGCTCCCTCTGCAACCTTCTATCTTCTGCCTCCCTTTCGGCAGTCAACCTTTTATCTTCTGCCTCCCTTTCGGCCTTTTTATCTTCTGCCTCCCTTTCGGCAGTCAATCTTTTATCTTCTGCCTCCCTTTCGGCCTTTTTATCTTCTGCCTCCCTTTGCTGTCGTTTTTCTTCTGCCTCCAATGCTTTAGCCTCTTTGTCAGCCTCAATCTGCAACCTCTTAATTTCTCTATCAGCCTCTAACCTCTTCTCTTCAGCCAACCTTTCAGACTCTAATTTTCTTTCAGCCTCTTTTTCTAATCTTCTTTCTTCCCGTTCAATATACTTATCACATTCAGCCGTTACATATTGAATTAAATTCTGACCATCCATTCCCATCTCCTTTGCCGTCAGCACAGCAGCTGATCTGAATTTGGCCAGCTCCGCCATACTTTTTAAACAAATCTAGCAATGTGCAAAATAAAATTTCCAACCACTAAAGTACTTCTAATTACTCTAGTCTAAAATAATTCTAATTAATTAATTAACTACCACTGGCTGTGAAGATTCACCAACTTTTATTTTCAGGGACACTTTTAATTTTAAGGGACACTTTTAACTTTTATAATGTGTTCCCCTAATCTAATTCTCCGCCCCAGGAGATCCTAATATATTTGATAGGCTAATTATCCCGGGACCAAGAGACCCCAATATATGTAGTGGATTTGATGGTATTGTATGATGGTGATATTACTAAGTGTGATGCATGAGGTCAGCTGTGAAGGCTCCTGAGATAAAATGTAGCTGTGAATTGTCAGAAGGCCCTTCTTGCTACCACTACGACCTCACACCTATCTTTTTTTACTAATGAATGTGGCTACGTTAAATGTCTAGGGTAATGATATGTAATGTGTTGTGGTAGTTTACATACACACACACAGATATTTACTAAGTCTAATAATATTAATAAATGTTATAATACACTGAACTAACTCAAGTGTGTAAAAATTGGATAGTAATTTTCTTACATTTATTTGTTCTGAACCAAGATTTTATTTTGGCCAGAACATATGAAAGGTTTAGCAATTATGAAAGAAATGCATGAATATTACATAATAAATGCAAGGTGTGTACATATATATGTTACTAGACTAGTTAATATTATTACTGTTTATAGTTGTAATCTATTTGGGAGAACATTTAATGGATGTGCTGTTGGGGTGGCCTCATCACTCCCTGTCTATGGCGATTACACATTGTCCAGTTATTTGATGGAAATTTTATGGGTGTGTTAACAAATAAGTTGAGTTGGTGAATTCTCAGCAGACCAGACGCTCACGTAGCTTGAAGGTGTAGCTCTGGTGCTGAGATCTGGTGGCCCCACCTCTCCGTGCTTGGGGGCAATATCAGAAGTCTGGTGGCCCCACCTCTCCGTGCTTGGGGGCAATATCAGAAGTCTGGTGGCCCCACCTCTCCGTGCTTGGGGGCTATAATAGGCTGCTCTGACAAAATGTTACTGCACGGGTCCACTCTGGTAATATTCAACAACTCATTTGACACCGCAGTGGTGCCAACTGAAACTCACAGTTCTGCAATCAAAGTATTAGTCATGTGTCAGAATTCCATCCTCTAACCATTTCTGGACACAACACTACACAACAACAACACCACATAGACGGGTCAGATCTTTCTGACCAAACAACACATCTTACCAAGTTGGTTTCACATAGGATAAGTTCTCCCAGACTACAGATTCTGAAATATGTTCATTAGCTTACTGCCATAGAATAGGATAGGTGATATGTTTCACTGATCTCAACACTTGATCTGTCCTTCATAATCCTTGCTGGAGTTTATGTATTTTATTTGTCTCTATACCCTGAACTGGGGCGGGGGGTCTAGAGCGAATCCTTACTTGTTGTAAGGGACAGATTATGCTATTGCAGTATCAAATCACTCGAACCTTAAACAAATATTAAAATGTACAAAGAAATAATTTCAGTCTTACCAGAATTATGAATATAGAACACAGTTAAATGCTAGCAAAACTCAGCTGAGCTGCTGGCCTTAGGATGGCGTCCCTCTAAATATTTCAATAGCTTCTGGGAATTACACCACTTAATAATTCACTGTGTCTACTAGGACAACTTATAATGAATGGCACAAAATGCGCGTCTGAGCGCCGATAATATATTCATCTATGGCCAATCACTGCCTTTTCTTTTTCAAATTCAAATATCCTACCAAAAAGTCATTTCAGTCATACCTCAGTCAAGTATGCCTTATTGTCTGTTGGTCCGTCCGTCTCTACTTGCGTTTCACAAAAAAACACACTT
>JAMPIV010016367.1:15000-417500 GCA_024509875.1 Oreohelix idahoensis
TCTGTTGTTTTTCTGTTGTCTAGTGTTCTACTTCTTTATTTCTTACGAGTGCCTGAAAACATACCTTTATGTTTGTCTAATATTTATTTACCATCACCAATCAAGAACTGCTAACTCGGAGCCACCTAGAAGAAATGTGCACCATTATAGCGGGTAGAAGCTGGAACTAGGTTGGTCATATCCTCAGAAAAGACAGTGAAGAACTGCCATGCTATGGACTCCAGAAGGGCGGCGAACGCGGGGCCTACCAAAAGCTACCTGGTGTAGAACTGTAGAGTCAGAGATACAAAGCATGAACCAGAGTTAGCGCACCATATGCAAGATGGCTGCCGGCCGAGCAAGGTAAAGACAGTGTGTTCGTGCATTGGAAGACGCCACTAGGCGTGATGGTCACTGATTGCTTTGTCATCCAGTGGCCAAAGACCAAAGAAGAAGCTGTATAACATAGTAATTTCCACAAGTGATGTTCATTGCAGTATTCTACAAAAACATAATACATTTATGTTTCATAAATCGTTTTGTATGTAATTTTGATTCCTTTATTCATTTACGAATTACACATGCGCGCTCAAGGCGTTGTTGTTGATAAATAGAATAATACAGACGCATAGGAAAGCGATCAGTTTCATTTAACAAATAATCTTGTGCTAACATTTTCTGTTTCATTTTTCGTGATCTTTTAACATGTTAATGTTTTTACTTCTTATTTAATAAATTTCGGCACCTCCCCAAGTCGTCGCCCGGAGCGACCACACTGGTCGCACCTCCCAAGAGCCGACACTGCATTAACTGTGCTGCGAGAAGACAAAGCCCTTTTTCTTCGTTCCAAGATTTCAAATAGTCATTAAATGTGGGAACTCATTTTTATCAACCCTAATTCAGTTTCCCCATCGGCTGCGCGTCTCCTTTTAGATATGCCCGAAGCAGCAGTTGTCCTATTTTGTTCTTTGTCTTCTCGGAGACCGAAACTCCACGCAACGCTTACCTCAGCATGCCTGATAGAAATAAGACGACTAAATAATTTGAAACAAAATTACATTCATTAATTAACTTAGCTCGTAAGAGGAGAAATAAATGCTAGGTAAACAACTCCAAACAGCAGGCTGATCACCTGCTTGTCAGTCACTCAGATTACGGAAACAACAATTAATTTTTTGCTGTACCAATAAACGCCACTAGGCGTAACGGAACAACAGTTAATTTCTTGTTGCCCTAAGGCGCCACTAGGCGTATTGGCCACGGACTGCTTTGTCGGTCAGTGGCTAAGGACGGAAGAAGAAGAAGAAGAAACAACTCCAACTCAACAAGTTGTCGAATGGCAGAAAAGCCAGAGGACAACTATTCAACATTCAACAAGTTGTCGAATGGCAGAAAAGCCAGAGAACAGCTACTTCAACATTCAACAAGTGTCCGAATAGCAGAAAAGCCACAGGAAAACAACTCCAACTCAACAAGTGTCCGAATGGCAGAAAAGCCACAGGAAAACAACTCCAACTCAACAAGTGTCCGAATGGCAGAAAAGCCACAGGAAAACATCTCCAACTCAATAAGTGTCCGAGTGGCAGAAAAGCCACAGGAAAACAACACTCAAAAAGTTTCCGAATGGCAGAAAAGCCACAGGAAAAGCGTAGATCTAGAATATACAGTGTGACTGAAAAGCCACTTCCTATTTTTAAATTGTTATTTCGTCACTTCTATCCAACTAATTTATATGAAACGAACGTCGACATAAAGAGAAATAACTGTCATTTTATAACATATATTGTATGTCACATTAACTTTTTAAATCAGCGTGAGATCCGATCTATTCAACGCATAAATTCTCAGCGCGCAGCAATTTTGCTGTCTCTCCTAACGCCAGTTTACTGGCTACGAAAAATGATGCGTAGTACCAGCACAGCAGAAGTGAACAAGTGGTAATCTTCAGACTTCGCACAGGTCATAACAGATTGAGATACCATCTATTCAACAAATTAAAGATAGGAACTACTGAAGAGTGTAACTGTGGCACTGATATAATGACTGCTGAGTACTCCAAAGGTGCGCAACATATGAGGAACACAGAAAGCGCATATGACCATCACCAGTGCCATTCATAGAAAAGCTCTAAGGAGATGTCATCAGTCTCAAACTGACCACTACTTTCTTTGAACATATTCAAGTTGACGTCTGAGGGTGAACGAAGAAGAAGAAGAAGGAGATTGTATTTTGTTTTATTGTGTATCTAAGAATTAAGAAAAACGTGTTTGTCAAATAGCAGTTAATGTTACATCCAATAGATACAAGCGAGGGCATAAATATGTTAAAAATATGAAGTGAGTTTTCAATAACCTGCAAATAATGCCACGAATTCTTCAACTTGGCATTGGCTGCGGATAAACAAACACGCTCAGCTTCCCCAGCTAAACAACAACATTAACAATGTTCTAAACATGACTGACTAAAAATCCATTAATTATAGTTTTTGTTTTCCCATGTCTCATGGCCGGAAATAACTATTTCCATTATTATATTATCTTAACAGAACGGTGACAACGGTTAAGTGCAGAACAACAGAACTTTTCAAGATGAAAAACATTGTAAGGTCGCACATTTCAACGAGGCCAACGTACACTCTGCAGCTGCGCGTGGCAAAGGCCACAACAAAGCCCAGCGCAGAAGAGATTGGATTGTGTTTTATTCCTTCGCGACATCTACGGAATGACGAGTTGAACGTTGACAACCGTCCTTGACGGTGCGAGAATAAAATAATAGGTGCACTGAAACTAATATTTGTATGTTTTCAGCAGCCAATCAAAACTTGGGGTCAGCTGACCCCAAAGTTTATGGATCGTAAAAATAAAACTAATAAGATGCTTGAGGCTCGAATGCTATTTTACCCCACTTACACAAACATTGTGAAAGAATGTGTGTACGGTACTTCTTCAACGACTAACGGGTTGTTAGTTTTAATTTGGCCTGCGATATATGTTGAAACTATTCTCTTGTATGGGTGTGGGCTGGACACTCACTGCAGATACGGAGCGAAGGATTCAGGCTTTCGAGTATAAATGTTATAGAAGAATTTTGCGCATTTGCTATAAAGAGCACAAAACAAATGTCTATGTTAGAGAGAAAATAAACACGTATGCAGGCCACCAAGAACCACTTTTGTCAGTAGTAACACGTCGAAAGCTTGCCTGGTTTTGGCATGTAACTCGTCATGACTCCCTTTCGAAAACGATCCTCCAGGGGACAGTCGAAGGTAAACGAAGAAGAGGAAGGCAAAGAAAATCCTGGGCTGATAACATCAAAGAATGGGCAGGGCACGGTTTTTCCACACTTGTACGCATTGCTGAGGATAGAGAGCAGTGGAGGACCCTGTCTGCTGATGCTTCCACCATGGCACCCCTACGACCCAAGGCCGGTTACGGGTTGAGATGATGATGATATGTAGAAATATGCGGACAACTCGAGTAATTTTTGGTTTCTTTCGTTTTGCCTTGTTTGAGTGGTTCATTTTGGACCATTTGAAATAATAAACCATTGATGTTAAAACTCTTGGGCTTTTTCTTCGCTTCCCACATGCTCGTGTGTCTGCTTCTGATAAACCTCCTGGCCTCTTAAGTTAAGTTCGGAGCAGACTGAGGTAACTTTACACCTTCCTTAGCCAATCTGTCAGTCTGACAGGGGATATTACAACGTAATGGGCTCCACTCTTTCCCCTCTCCTGAATCGCTGACTTAGTTTGAAGAGTATTGCTCTTAATAATGTAGGTCTGCATTATTTTGCTGAAGGCTATCGCATCAAGGGCGTATTCCCATAGTCAGCTGTGACTGAAGGAGACTACATACCTATTTTGGCTAATGAGTGCTGCATCTACTGACAACGCATCTATGAGGACAGACACTGGTCTCTCAGGGTTTTTCTCCAATGAAACAGAAAATGGAGGTGGAGTAATTTTTCTTAGTTTAAGTAATGGTAAAAAAAAGTAATAGTAGTCGTATAGCAGATACTGCCATCGGGGAGTGAAATGTTAGAGACTTCACTATACTAGGTCCAGCATAGAGAGGTGGGGGTGACTAGTTTCCTGTTTCGCTTCCTTTTCTGTACCTAACTCAAGAGCAAAAAAAGTAACGTACCCATTTACAGCTAGGTAGACTAGAGCGTGTCGATACTTTAAATCAAACCCGGCACACTTTGCTATCAAGAGACCAACGCTCTAACCACTCTGTCAATCGGACACACACACACACACACAAATAAATAACGAGTAGGCAGTGGCAACATTACGAGATACTACCGGAGTGAAGTGTCAGACTTAACTATAGACACTTCACTATAACTAGGTCAGATTTGCTAAACGATAGAGCGCTTGCCTGTCAGCGGCGAAGTTTCCGGGTTCTGGGATCAAAATCTGGTAGTGCCACTTTCCAATCTACCCAGCTGTAAACGGGAACGTAACTCTACTCTTGGGTTAAGAAAGGCAACGGCGGCAAAGAAGAAAGAATACTGGTCTGCCCATCTTATAAAAGCTGGATCTAGCACATGGAAGTCTCTGTCACAAGACAGATTTTGGGGCTACCTCTCTCCGATCTCTCTTTCACTACAGCAGTAATCAGTTACATTTTTGTACTGATTTTATTTGCGTGATTTTCCATGGTCGCACCCTTTTCTTTCTGTTTGCTATGTAGTAGAGAGTTTGTTTTTTCAAACATGCGACACTCCTTGTTTATGATAAACACATCACATTTGCAAGGAGCGGCAGAGATAATATTAACGACAGGCATATTCTCGCGTACCACATCTTGGCCGGGACAGATTAAATAGTAGAATCGCCAGCGTATTTGCTAATCGCCGATAAAGGCCAGAGTGCGGGGCAGATAACGAGATTACCCGTCTGCGAATAGATTACTTTCTGATAAAGTAATAAATTTGTTACATCTGAAACACATTGTCGTATGAGTTTACAGATGTGTTGATGAGTTCGCCTGCCAGGGATCGTATGTTTTCATGCCATATATGGGAGACATGACCCCTACATTACGTTCAAAAACGTCAGAAATATTTTGAAATCCCCCCCCCCCCGCCCCCTTCCCCCAACCAGCATGTTTAAAATGATTGGAGCTTTTACTTAGCTCCATAACAAACAGAGCGGGGGAGGACAGTGAATATAACATGACGCTCCAGTCAGTCAAATATACTGTGAAGATCGCTTGTCAAGTCGACACAACCAGACCTTGTCAGAGTGAAGCTTAGAATTCAGAATTTCATTTTATCAGACCGGACCTTTTATTGGAGTATTTATCAGGACTTACAAAATAGCCTAGGAAATCTCTATCATTTTAAATAAGGAAAACGGAAATATCTGAGAAACTGGACACACGGAGTCAAAGAGGGAATTAAAGTTAAAATTAAAGACCCCAAGTACACGTGTAAAAAGGAATCGGCTAATGCCTTAACTTCACTCATCTGAGCAAAAAATCTGTGAGCCAGGATTGGCGTAAGTTTTCATTTTACATTCAATATTTTAATTACTAACATGTGAACTAATATGTATTTATTACCATGTGAATATTAATATGTGAAAATCGCTAGCGGATGTTCCAGTCATTTGAGACTGGCAACGTCAGCGCATAGAATCATGATTTCATGAACCACCTCTGCACGGGCTGGCGACTGCTTTATTGCTAGTTTCTTAAGGAGAACTAAGCGCATCAGTAGTCCCAAATTCCATATGGAGCAGGGAGGGAAAGACGAAAGAAATGATGTACACTTTAAATATAATACTTACAGTTTCAAACTTTTCAAATCAGAGTAAACATAAATGAAAACATATTCAATTTATATTGTGAACACTTTTCAATCAGTGGAAATGTAAATGTAAACATGTTCTATCTGTACTATTTACCTTTTCATTTAAATGTAAAGTGACTATAAAAGCTATTCAATTTAAATGTAAAGAAAGTTTTATCCCGAGGGATTACATTTAATTCTCATCGAGGGTAAATTCTGAGTAAATGGGATGGTAGAACAGAAGAAAGGGGACACATAAGTATGTGTCGGGAAACGCAATACTCAGGAGAGCGTTTCGTTTCTATCCTTTTATCATAGTTAATGGTGGTACCAGTTGAATGGTACTACCTCTGGAACAAGAAGGGAACAGAAGCCTGAGCGTTAAGAGGAAGTACCAACTTTGTAGACTCTCCCTGACACTCCTGGGAACGAGCTGCACCCTACAACCTTGACCAGCGACGAGCGTGAGCGGTGTTAAGAGAACCAGCCCAGCGGGAGCAGAAACAACCACTGGCAACTAAGTGCAATATATAAGCTGC
This sequence comes from Oreohelix idahoensis, assembly GCA_024509875.1. Taxonomy (NCBI): domain Eukaryota; kingdom Metazoa; phylum Mollusca; class Gastropoda; order Stylommatophora; family Oreohelicidae; genus Oreohelix; species Oreohelix idahoensis. The sequence goes on from JAMPIV010016367.1 coordinate 21,315, forward strand.
CAAAGTGAACTTTTTTTCATAGGACCTACTATCAATCAATGATGAACCCTTTCTTTTTTTAAACTATTCAATTATTTTAACACTGTTAAACTCAAGTGATTATTACATTTTGTTATTTGGGATTTTACAAATTTAACTTCGATTTAATCATTTTAAATGTACTGCATGTTTGTCTCAGTCAATTTACTACACACATTCTAAACAGAGCTATACCAGAATAATAAGAATTCCACTGACTTAATCAGAGGTGGGGGCTTGAACGAGCTAAGATTAATCATTGCTTAAGTCTTCACAAAAGAAGTCGGTAGATTCTAGACTAGGGTTCCCATAATGTTTTGTTTAAAAACCGGGACATTTCCAAATTTTTACCTAAAAAACCCGGGACATTTTGTAAAAAAACGGGACATGTTAAAAATTAAGGTAAAGCACAAATAAATCTATTATATATTATATGTTGCACTTAAAATAAGATACTGGTATAAAAATACACACATTAACTAACACAACTTCCACTTTATCGTTGAAAAGTTTTTTTCACGATGGCTGTTGTGCAGTCCATGGACTTAAAGCTGTGGTTATGCACCGCCGTGTGATAAGCGAAGGTTGCTTCCTGTGCTGCCAATGATAACTTTTTCCATTTCCTTTTCACTGGGTTTTCGCATTAAGAAATGACTTATACTGCTGTTGGAAGCCTTACTTTCAACAGCACCTTTATGTTTTTTTTTCGTTTTCACAGGGTTGACTACGTCTGACCGACCACCATGTGAAATGCAAAATTTAGAGCTGCATAAAGTACATTCCACATTTTCATCTACACCTTTAATGAAGGGAAATTCTCTTGTAATGTTATCATTTATACTGCACTTACGTTTCGGCATTATGCGGATGAAAAACGATAAAAATACTGTATAATAATGCTAATACGCATTAAATCATTTGGTAGATGCTCACTGAACACTGTTTTGGTCGACTTTCGAATTTTTGTTCAAGATTCAAACCGAGGGTCCACTGTAACCAGAAATTGATAAAGTAACACTACTAAAAAACGGAATAAAATCCTTTACCCAAAGATTTTTTTTCAGGAAGGACCCTTAAAAAGCGGGACATTTGGAATAAATTCGGGACACCGGGACATTTTATCAAAAAAACGGGACTGTCCCGGGAAAAACGGGACGAATGGGAACCCTACTAGACTTAACGTGCTCAGCCAATGCAGCATTGCTTTCGCTTATCTGAATATCTTGTGAACACTTCATGAGATAGAAGTGTCATTACCCTTCTATTTACAAATCTGCCAAGAGTAATCTTGTGCGAAGGTAGATACCTTTGAAGCCCATATTAGATACTCTTGAGTTTTGGCCACTGTTGGACCACTACTGCAAAGCAGGGGAGGCAATACCGTCACAGTCTCTAAAACTTCACTCATTACGGCAGTTTCTACAAAAGGACTACCGTTACCTTATAATAGGTCCAGCTTTATGAGGAGGGATTGAATACTGCCGTAGAGACTGGATAGCAAAACATATTAAGGAGACCATGAAAGAATAGACCGACTGCTTCCTAAGGTATGTCGTAAGAGGCAACTAATATGAGGCTAGCAACCTCACCACGTAAAACTAATGGTTACAGGAACTACCACTACAAGAGCATTTGGATACTTTGATACAAGCTTCCTGCAAAGAGGACCAAGCTGTCGTGGTGGCTTCAAGCTCCGTAAGGAGAGAAACGAGAATGATGATGATGGTGGTGATGATGATGATGATGGTGGTGATGATGGTGATGATGGGTGTGATGATGGTGATGATGATGTTAGTGATGGTGATGGTGGTGATGGTGGAGATGAAGGTGATAGTGATGATGGTGATGGTGATGATATTGTTGGTGATGATGGTGATGATGATGGTGATGATGATGGTGATGATGATGATGGTGATGATATTGATGGTGATGATAATGGTGATGATGATGGTGATGATGATGAAAACAGGAAAATTAATTAAACAGAAATATTTTAAGTCTTTTTGAGACGCATTGTTGAACAATTCAACAACACGGCATTAACGACTGGATAACATAACAGATGCACACCACAGACAGAACGTTGGGTCCTGGGAAAACATACCCAAAAACAAGCAGCTATACAAAAATGTCAGACTGCCCTCGACTTACGATAGGGTCGTTCCGACGACCACTGCCGTAAATCGAAATGGTCGCAAGTCGCTTTATACTTTACTAGCAATAATCCGTCAATAACGACGGAAGTAAATCAAAAACTGTAATATGTTTTTTAAATATTTTTTAATTCAATATAAAAGTTATTTGATGACAACATTTTTTGTGAAAGTGTGTGGATTTGTTTCAAAGAATGTTCCCTGATAAAAAATGTTTTTAACAAAAACTTTCAAGTTTTCATAATTTGTTCCTCGGGTGAGGGCGACATAGAGCTGGCCGTATCCAAAAACAGGTTCAGGAAGGAAAACTCGTACGGGATCAAAAGATTGCTCTTGCGCATTATTTATCGTCATTGCAAATGCTAAAATCACTGGGAATTGACGACGTCGCATCCTAAATGGCAAACTGCGCTCGCTCGGTTCTAAGTCAATGCAAGGAATTAAGACTCGTTCTCCCTTATTACTGCCAGTGATAATTTCTGCATCAATTGAATTTCGATGCAAGACTTTTATGACCAAACGCGTGCCATTCAATAGTCCGTTTTTTTGCGTTCAGATTTCGCAATAGCATGATACATGTAGCAAACTTTAATTTCAGCAAATGCGGTGGCATTCCTGGTGGGCACTGCTCGTTAAGGAACTCGGTTGGGAAATCAACTGCGTTGTTGGGATCATCGGAAATCATGGTATCTATGCTCCAATAAACCGTTTCATTTCCAGCGAGTAGCTCCAACAATAAGTCTGCAATAGTTTAAATTAAAATTTTGTCTTGAAGAAACAATAAAAAAACTTACATTTTAAGGTTATTTTTAACAAAATGATGAGTTAAATCCGTTTTCGGAATGAAACTTGGTTCTACAATCAAAAACTTACATTTTATTCATATATCACTGTCATTCACTTTGCGTTGCACAATTTATCGACTTTTCTTCGTTGAGTGTTACTATTTTCGGGAGAGTACATATAAGGGAAACAATACAATTAATGTCTAACTTTCAACCACAGTTGCATTCTTTAGATGTGACAGACGTACAAACGGCGAGAATTATGGAGTTTCATGATTGGAGTTTGATGAGCCACAAGGATGAATTAACAATTTACATGCCCGAATGCTAAATGTACAAATTATAACACAAAATTACTTTACTGTGCAGTAATGTGCTACTATAAATAATGAACAAATATTTACCATTTACGACTGCATGTCGGAGGGGAAAATAATTTTTTAAAAATAAGGGGATTAATTAGATGGCCGTCGTAAGTAGTGGGATCGGAGTTGCTCAGAGATATGGCGTCCGCCTCTAATTCTAAAGGTACCAGGTTCGCTTCCAGCACAGGGAATATAATGGATGAAAATTTTTTTCAGAACCAATGGCTCTTAATGATGTCATACTCCCCACTGATCTCCTAGGTAGTGAGATCGGATGCCTAGCCTTCTCGGATAAGGGCGAAAAAAATATGAGATCCCGTTTGCACGTTGAGCTCGTTAACAATGCCTCAAAAGTTGGAGATCGTAAAGAGTAAGCCATACAGCCGCTGCCCTGGCAAAATTTAAAAATTAAGAAACCTACCCACCAAATATTTATAGAATATGTGATTCTTGTATACATACATTGGTATCCTCGCCGGTGCTACTGGGCTCGTGCACTGTGCTGAGATCCTCCCTGTGTGATCAAAAGGAGGAGATCAGAGCACTGATGGAGTTGTCGGTGTGCAATAAAGATGATCATTAACCAAACCAAGGGGACCCCAAGACGCAGCAACAGGGATAAATGCAGTAAGCGACCCATAGCTTGACTGATTGCGTCAGGGTCAGCGAATCAGAGCTGACCAAGACCCTAGTCTACCTCCAAGTGGTGGTCCTGGAAACAGGCTGCATCACTGCAGTCTGGCCGAGAGAGTAGGGATCGAAGTGGGAAGGCAAGCCCGGTCCCAAAAAAATGCCGTACCGAAGTCGGATGTGTCGGCCGAAAGGCGCAGATATCGCAGCTTTGCTGTAAACGGCGGCACAACGCAACCAACGTTCTTTTGAAGACGAACGCAGAAGACGAAGAAGAACCAAACCAAGTAGTATACGTTGTAAGCCGATGACAATCTGCACGTTATTCCTTCTAAAGAAGAAAATACACACGTTTTGCTCCTCAGTTACAGAGATGTCAGCTCACAGGAAAGAACACCGCATATACGCACATTAATTATGTTTATCATATCACATTAAACAATGACAGAATAGGAATACAACTCCCTGAGCCAAGTAACACAAGGCGATTTATATGAGGTTCTACATCAGGCTGGCAACCTCACCATGTACAAGAAAGTGTCAAAGAAACTACAGCTGCAGAGCATGTGACTTCTTGATGCAGTCTTGATTGTAAGTATCTTCCACAATGATGGGCGGTGTAGACTATCAAAGGCTTTTTGAAAATCGACGAAGGTGATAATAAGTGGCGATTGCCTTTCTACTGATTCTTCTATAATTGTTCTTAGTGTGAATATTTGATCAATACATGATCGTTTCGGCCTGAAACCCGCTTGTTCTTCTCTGATCTTTTCGTCAGCATGCAATTTAAGTCTTTCTAACATCATGCAACATAATAATTTTCCAGGTACTGATAATAGAGATATACCACGCCAGTTATTACAGTCTGATAGATCACCTTCTTCGTAACTTTACAGATAATACTGTTTTCCATTGTTGTGGTGGTTGTTTTTCTCTCCATACTTCATTTATAATATCTAAAATTCTCAAGAGGTTGTTGTCATTAACTGCTTTAATCATTTCCCCTGAAATTTCGTCAACTCCAGCAGCTTTAAAATTTTTTAATCTTTTAACGGCTTGTTTGATCTCGTCCAGCGTGAATTCATCGCAAGTTATTGGCAAGGTGGTTGTGAGTGTTTCATTATTAAAATCAGGTGTTACTGTTGGTGGTAGCTACACAGAAAATAAGGATGATGGTGTATTTTTTTTTTTTTTATAAAGTTTTGCCTCGTTTTAGCGAGGCGCGTCCCGTTCAACCTAGTCGGTTATATTAGGGCGCATGTCCAAACATAAAAGACCCTTAGGTCCGGGGTTTATATGATGATGGTGTAACCGGTAGGTTGGGACTTTAAGAATGAAATAGAGTTGTTAATAGACTATATGACTTTGTTAAGGGGAAGTAAAATGAGCAGGGGAGTGTTTGAGGGAAGGGAGGTAACTCTGTAAATTCCCTATTGGGAGATCGTTCGTTCCTTTGTCTACTATGTTGCTGTTATACCCTGTTCAACCTGAAAGTTGGTTATAATTGGGGTATATATTGTATTTAGTTTCTTCGGTGCTAGTCGGTTGCTGAATTGTATCGGGAGATTTAGTTCGGTATTTTACTTTAGTATTTCATGTGAGTTCCCAATTGTGGTGTAACTGATTAGCATAGAAATGCTTTAGTGATAGGGTTAGAGAAGGGTTTATGAGTTTTGAGTTTAGTCAGCAAAGGGAGACAACTTTAAAATATGTCCCTTGAAAAGTTTTAGTGACCGATCAAAATATAGACACGTGAGAAAAGTTTGCGAAAGTGAACACTTTTAGGAGAGAATGAAAAATAATGTTAAATAACGAAAAATATTGGGCAGTCTGATTTTAGAGGGCGAACAAGGTAGACCAGCAAAAGTCATCGCTGTACTCTCTCAAATATTTGCACATCCGCTGGTACGGCCACAATGGTGATGATATCACATCATAAACTGAAAACCAAAATTACAAACGTCGACTATTTTTTAAAACCGACAGACTAAGGAAAATACAGCTTTATTTTATCGTGTAATAAATTGTCTGTTAATGCTGCTATTTTCAGACAACTTTATTGTAGCATCGTTCAGTTACACGCCTCACAAAAAAATTCGGTTCACATGTTGTAGTCAAGTATCGGCAACCGGTTGATCGCGCCACACTGGTAGATCATAGAACATGATATCGTAAATCTCTAGGAGACGGAAGATGGGGACAGATGAGGATAATTTTGGGAATAGAAAAACGAGGTATCCTCAAGAATAAAGGTACTTTTACCGCGTTTTCGGTGAAAACCCAGGAGCTAGAGGACTTTAATTCACTTTATTTATAACCGCGTAAGATGGGAACGAGATATTTTCTGTGAAGGGAAGATAAAATTTGGTAAAATATAATTTTGATTTAATTTTCAAACGTTCTGCCGACGGTACGGGCAGGAAGTATATCGTTCTGCAGAGATACAAGCAACATATTTGCCGCACTTATTTCAAATTCCAGATACTATTAACTCTTTGACTCCGGAACAACGCCCAGAGCGTTGGTCAGATTTGACACCCGTGCCAAAACAACGCTCTGAGAGTTGTTTTTAGCCTATCACGAATTTAAGTTATGGCACAGGGTGGAAAATAATTCCCGAGTCAAAGAGTTAAACCTGCAAACAGACATGACTTTAACCAAGTACATCATTAGAGAGCGCAGTGTTTCCAAAGTAGATCCCCGCAGTTCCTGTGTTGCCTTCCATTGCTATAGAAGGTAAAGCAAAACACATAATGGGATTTACAGAAAAAATGTAGAATGGTGATGTTTTAAAAAGTTTAATTTGAGGTTTCGCATCCTTTCCGATGCAGTCCTGAGAAATTACTGAATGCCGAAAGATTTGTCATCGTTGGGTCTTATACACTTGTTGAACTAAACATAGCCCGGTTTTGACTTGACCTTAGTCTCTTAGAAAAAAGGAGCAGCCTCATAACATCATTTGTGTTGAGCTGTGTTCTTAAGACTCAACGAAGGAACGTCACCTTAATACATTTTCCTATAAGACTTTTTACAATAATACTCTGAATATGTAAATGTAAATATTATACAACAGTAATATTGTATAACAATATCTTCAGTAGAAGACAATAGTAAATAGTAAAATTGAATGAAAATATAAATAGTAGATAACAGTAACAATGAGTAAAAATATAAATAGTAGATAACAGCCTTGACTGACCTGTATAGTCTCTTGTCTTATTAATTATATTGGCATGTGTGTGAGATGCAGCGTGTTAAGACATTAATCATCACTGGTCATGATCAGTTGAGGATGAATAGCATTTAACTCAACTCCGAATACGATAGTTGATAACACTGTGATTTTGACGACTCAAAATATTTAATTAGTAATTTCATACCATGAGCAGACACCAACTACATGGGAACAAAAGTCACATCACATTCATGTACGATCTGTAAGAGTTCTCATTATTTCATAAGCACATGTTCACAATCTCTATCTAGAGTCCTGGTTAGAGGTCAGTTCCTTTTTAACGGCCAATGTCCTTTGGCATAAATTCAGAGGCTAACTAGACTTAACTATCCTGCTAGTCAGCAATACACTTATTATGCTAGGCTTACGTCTACTGCTAGTCGTTAATATCCGTTACACTAGGCTTACGCTTGCCGCTAGCTGTACAATATCCATCTATACTAGTCTTACGCTATTGCTAGTAACATAATGTTCCTTTGGCATACCACGCCAGGCTAATCTGCCATAATTATGCAAACTGCGTTATTCCTACTACGACTTACGTTTGGTTCAAGAATTATACACTGCTCCAAATGGCATTCCCAGCCACACAATTCAGGGGTAATGACAATTAAAAAAGTGGACTACGCCACACCACTTTCCAGTGGTTATACCACACAATATAAGTGGCAAATGGCCACAACTAATGCCATTACGCTGCCGTTGGGGCCGAAGCCCACACGTCGAATGTCCTTACAAAGACACACGCGTCATGCATAGAGATATGCATACTACGTCGTTAATATATATTCAATTGCGATGTTCCATGGTGCAGTAATTCGAGTCGGCCAAAACTCAAATGCCTGCACACATGCAACAATCATCGACATCGGTCGATGAGATATATATCTCTATTCGTTTGAGGTGTTCCATGATACAGCCATTCGGATCAAGCTCAAATCCAAATGTCTGTAAGCATGAAACAATCATCGACATCAGTCGCGGAGATATAATCATTTGAGGAATGCGCCATGCTGCAGACATGAAGCAATCCTCAACATCATGCCCCCTCAACTTCCAAACGTGACCACTTGTGGCTACGGATGATAGTGATGGAGAAGACCCGTCTCCCAAACATATCAATATTAGTACTACCTACTTATAAGTATGATAATCACTAGTAGACACATTAAATTTTATGACATTAATAATAGCACTTGTCAACATGGTGGACTAAAGAGTTAATTCAATTTCTTCTCAAAGAACGTTGCGCGATAAAAGATCTGCCCAAGTTATTGTCTGAGCCAGCAATAGGCAGAATTGTAAATGAAAATTCTTGAATTAACAAATACCATCGGTGTATTCTAGCGTTACGCATTGTTCTAGCTGTTATGTAAGTAAGAGGACTATGGTCTGTCATAATGTAAAGTGCGTGCCGATGAGATATCTTGACAGCTTCTCCAGGCACCAGACCATAGACAGGAGCTCACGTTCCCCTGTCGCATACTTCTGTTCAGCTGGAGTCAGTTTCCACGACACATAGAAACATGGATGGAGTGTTTCCTTGTAACATTGCAGCAAACAACCACCCATGGAGTAGCTCGAGACATCTGATTGGAGTATGAATGGAATACGTATATTCGGTAATAACAAAATAGGTGCATTGCTAAATAAATTTCTTAATTGTTACCAAAGCGCTTTCGCAATCTTTGTCCCAACGTACCTTATTAGGACCTACCTTTGGTCAACAGTGCGGACAAAGGTGTAGATAGTTGTGCGAAATGCGGGATGAACTTATGGTAATAGTTTTTTAGGCCTTAAAAGGCTTCTTAACTTGTTTCTTAGTAGTACAAAGGGGTAGTAAATCTCAAGAATTCTTTTGACTGTATTGTCGTCCAGGATACAAGTTTGTGGTTACCTATTCGGTGACCAAGAAAAAGAAATTTCCTGACAACCTATTTGGACCTTTGAAGGTCGCACAGTCAAACCATGCATACGTAACGTATTGTAGAAGGGAAGCCTTAAACCATCAATATGGTCTTCCCACGAGTCATGAAATAGGCAGATGTCATCGATGTACGTGATGACATCTTATACGATCGCCCAGAAGGCGGCGCATCATGCGCACAAACGTCGCTGGCGCATTCACTAACCCAAAAAACACATATTAATTCCATTGGTAGAGCCCAAAAGGAGTTGTGAAAGCTGTGTAAGGTTTGGTATTTTTCGGCAAGAGTGGAATTTGCCAGTAGCCTTTAGAGAGATCTAGTGTTTTGCTAAAGAAGGTAGCATTAGATAATTCTGACAAAAAGATCATCTAAAAGTGGCATAGGCTCACCGTCTGTGATTGTAATTTTGTTCAATCGCCTAAAATCAATACAAATGCGTAAAGAATCATCCTTCTTTTTTAACAATCACCATTGGGAATGCATATGGTGATTACGAAGGAGATATCACACCTAAACGTATCATCTCCTTTAACTCTTTTTCCACCCTATCTTTGTGGTGTAAAGATATAGGATAGGGTCTAAGTTTGATAGGTTTATAATCAGAAAGAGTAATATCATGGGATATAAGCGATGTCTGACCTGGAAGGTCGGTGAGAAACATCATTGAAAAAAATGAGAATAATCCCGAACTTGATCTTGTTGAGAAGAAGACAGTGAAGAAGAAATAGTCACGTTCTTTTTCCAAGATTCCGATGATTGCAAAGAAGGTAGTTGAAATTGTAAAGGGATAGACGAAGTAGTATCTTCTTCATGAACCAACTGCAAAAAGAAGCAGTATGATGTGAAGAATCATCAATAGAGTTAATAACAGGAAAATTAAATTCCTGTGGTCTTTCAACTGCTAATTTTAGCATGTTGACGTGGAAGGTTTTGATTTTAACCTCTAACGTTCACTGATTAGTAGTCAACATCTGTGACTTGTTTGATAACATCAAATGGACCAATTTGCCATGATATCAGTAATTTTGTTATCGTTATGAGGTAGCAACAACCAAACTTTTTTCCCCTGGTTTAAAATGATCTTAATATTCTCTTTTGATTATGTTAATAAATCGTGATCGTTGAGTGGCTGATTTAATACTCTGGGATGCATAAGTGCACGCATCGATGATTCGGTGTCGGAGATCAATCACTACCTCGTAGCTGTTTCGAGTGGCTGTATCAATTGATGCTCCAATCAACAAATCTTTGAGTATCATCATTGGTCCGCGCGGATTCGAACCATAAACCAATTCGAACGGAGACCACCCCGTGCTCTCGTGGGGCACTTCACGAAAAGCGAAGAGGGCCGCCGGCAGAAGCCGATCCCATTCACGAGGGCATTCTTCAGTTATCTTAGATAACATCTGTTTTAGAGTGCTATTGTAGCGCTCGCACACACCGTTTGATTGAGCCCTATACGCACTACAAAACGAGTGGTGAACAGATAGCATGGATTCTAAATCCCTCATAATGTTGGAAGTAAATTGTGATCCTTGATCTGACAAAATCTCTTCCGGAAAACCGATTCGACAAAATATCGAAAATAATGCATCAGACACAGATGCAGTTGTGATGGTTTTCAACGGTATGGCCTCTGGCCAACGCGTGCAGAGATCTACGCAAGTTAGAATATAACGAAATCCATTATTTGAAGCAATTGATAACGGACCCACTATATCTACTGCTATCTTTTTGAAAGGTCTCTCAGGCACGTCCGTAATCTGTAAGGGTGCCGTATGGAACCTGCCCTTACGTGCTATACCCCGCCTTGGCATGTTTGTACATGAGTTTTGCAGTATAACTTTTGTATCCTTATTAACCCCAGGCCAATAAAAATTGTGACGTAACACGAAACAATGTTCTTTTGAACCCCATATGCCATGACATAGGGGAGACATGACATGTTTGTAGGACCAAAGGTCTGTATTCATGAGGTACTATCACTAGATGTTATAATTGTTTTGCCATCATCATAATATCTAGTGAGTATTGATTTCTTTATCTTGAACCATTGTTTAGCCCCTCTTTGTGTATTTATAATAGTTTTTTTGTTCTGCTCGGCTAAACAAATCCTTGTAAAGTTGGGTCACTCTTCTGTTTTTTTCTGCACAAAAAACAGAAGGTGAAACAGTGCCAACTTGAGACATAATTGTATCTATTATAGGAAAAGGTGGTGTAGCCATATCCGTAGCTAACTGTTGTGCTCTCGTTACAACAGCATTTGCCACCTGTGGGTGAGATTCAACCCACATTACAATCTCCTCAGGAGTGCAATCTTTCTCTCCTGGTATGTTTCCTATTATAATTTCAGTTATGGCTGCGCTCAAGCCGCAGGCATAGACAGTGCCTGTGTAAAAAGGGGTATCACTGTATACTCGTGCCACAGGGAAAGTTTCTATTATTCCCACCAAATGTGACACACTTAACTGATTTTGCCTGTAAAAGCAGAGGGCTCGATAAGCGAGTGCTTTATGCCTATGGTTTGAAGACCCTGTGTCCCGTAAAACTCTCACTACCTTTTTACCATCCAATATTCCGGATGAAATGTAAGATAACCGACATTTACACATGCCGACATTGTTGGCATACAATGACCACAATCAAAGTGTAATTGTAGATTTTAATCTGTTTTTCGCCTGTCACTCATAAGATTGATCGTTCATAACCATACATGCGTTCGCATGATCAGTATGATCATTACCTTTGCCCTTTTTTAACACTGCCACTATTTTCATGTCGCTGGTTATTTTTGTCTCTCGACGGAGATCTGGCATTACCTTTGTTATTATTGACTGATTTTTATTGCTATATAAAAATCAAGTAGAGTAAGTCATCCTTCCTGGCATCTCTCTACCATAAGATGATCTCTGCTTATAGTATCCTTTTTGATGTGAACCATCATAATCCCTGCCTCTGTGATACCCACGATCATGAGGTGAATATCCTCTATAACCTCGTCGATATGAATTCGAAGGAGAGCGATGATGACGGAAGTTATAAAAACCTCTGTCGGATTGATAATAATCTGAACGACAACGTCCATCAAAGCTCTTCGATCGAGGTCTGTGATCATGTTGTACCCGCGCATACAGGCATAGGATACTCGAATAGTCGATCTATGAAGATCTTTATTCTGATGTGCGGGTTTGATACTGTCTTCCGAGTTTTTCATACTCATCAATAGAAATTAGGATGTCTTTCCCTGTAAAAATGCTTCTAATTCAGTGCTGCATGCGGATAAAACACTTTATCTCGCAGCATGAGATCTATACACACACCTTCATATGTTTTATTTATACCTGATAAGTCAATCCGTCTGCTAAGGAAATGTTTAATAGATGCAATGAATTCACCAAAAGCTGCATCCGGTCTTGGTTTAGCCGCATGAAAGCGATCTCTGAATCCAGACTCAGTTAACTGGAAAACCTCTTAGTAATCCCTCTTTTACGACATAGAACTCGCTTCTGCTCTTTCCATCCCGACTAATGAAACATTTAACTGAGTCCCCAGTCACAACCTCAAGTAAAAGACTGCTCCACCTTTCCTTGGGTATGTTCAGAGCTGTGACCTTGATGATGAATCTAGATATGAAAAAGAGTCAAACACAATCGCGAGTCTGGTCAAAAATGTGGCATTTTTAACTTAGGATAAAAAATATTTGTAGCAGCAGCCCGCAGTCTTAGTCTGTCCAGACTGCACTTTAGCTACTTCTAAAGCTTTTTTCTTTTTCTTGCATGAAGTTTTAATGTTTCTGATTTCCATGGCATTTTTTATGTGCTGATCCAGTTGCGATAAAGTTCCATTCTCCTTAATTCCCATTTTCTCCTTCTCAAATTCCATTTCCTTAATCTCGTTGTGCCATTTTATCTTCTCTAATTCTCTGTCTTTTTCTTGTTGAGCGAATGCCCTTTATCTTTCTGCTCTCTGTCTTTTTCTTGTTGGAGATAAAGTCAGTCGTTCTAAATTCCAGATTTTCATGGATATTTCTTTTTCCCTTCTGAGACCATCTCTTTTTTCTCTTTCATTTCCCTTTCTTGGGTTAATTCAAACCTCCATCAAGCTCATCAGCTCGTTTTTTTTTTTATTTTTTTCTCATTTTCGCGCTGATTCCATTCTTTCCAGACGCGATAAATATTCATCATATTTTGTATCTGCAAACTTTGTAGTTCCGCCCCATGTGATTTTTCCATAACTTTTTTCCCAATATCAATGAATTCCTGTAGTGTAGACATGATAATTGGTTTCTGAGTACTCTTTTCAATAGTGCTATAATATTAAACCAGGATTATAGAACTCACTATAATATGTACATGAATATTAATCAATAACAAGTAAACAATTCCAAGAACATGTGACAAAGACAGTGAAAACTATGTAATTCAAATGATTTACAATCGAAATGATTTTTCAATTATCACAACAACACTATTACACTTATAAAGTAAATAAATGGAGACTTATAAAACAGTAATAGTAAAAAAAAGAGAAGTAAAATTTACATTACAAAAATATAACAAGACAAGTCTCTTAGACAAACGTGTAGACAAAGAAGTTTTAGATCACACACGACACCAATTGTCAACAGGTACTGAAAGTAGGTTTTATGTAAATAAAGAGGACGTGATTCAATTGACGAAACTGCTAATCACACAATATATGTTTGTAATACTAACTGAAGAAACGTATATTCCCTGACTCAGAAGAAAAGATATAATCAGTCTGATCCTCAGGTAGTAAAATAAGGCATGCTGAAATCTAATAGAAGTTAACATTCACTGAAGCTTTCCTGGGAAAATTCCAGTCAATATTAAACAATACGAATATACGAAAAACATGAATGGGAAACACAGATGATCTGTAAAAATAAGTCAAGTGATGATGAACTGTAGACCAAAGATAATACAAGGACAATATGACACATAATGTTCAAAGCGCTCTAGTAAAATCAAGAACTTATCTGATTATTGTCCCTCTAGAAATTACATGAATGCATGTAATTCAAAAGCAAGTGTCTTCAACAGCTGTGGTCCATTGATGGTAGACCTTGACCGTTTCGCAGTAGCAGTAGGGAACCGTTTTTGAAAGTATTGCATTTCGGTCTTAGAACGTATTTCTTCAAACGATCTGCGTCGCAGCTTTCAGATGAATTTGATCAAGAGATACATTCTCCACTGGTTCAGGTTCTTGAGTGGAAGATTACCGTTTTATATGCGTGAATCAGTCTCTTTGATGGAAGTAAAAAATTTCAGATTCTCAAAAGCAATGTTGTCTGCTAGAGTTGACGGCATCGATGTAGTGACGTCACTTTCTGTCCTGCGCATTTCAGTTGCCGGTTAGGCTTGAAATAATGATTTTGCCTTCATAACGTTCATCATCAGTTTGACTTTATTCGATACTTGAAGGGGGGAATCCAGTATTCACGAAATCCAGACACTTTCTGACACCAGAATGTTACGGGCTTCTCGGGATCCCAGTATGTTCTGGGTGCTTCGATGACTTCTAGTATTTGAGGATGACCAAGTTATTATATTCGTATTCAGTTTATAGAGTCAAAGTCCCTCGGGTTCTTATCACTTTTGTAGGATTCCGTAATACTGTCCGTTGGTATCGATAATGTCTGCTTTAACCCTTGTGATTCATTATGTGCTGAATGTGTTTCATATTAAATTCGACCCTTGACTGACCTGTATGAGTCTCTTGTCTTATTAATTATATTGGCAGTGTGAGATGCAGCGTGTTAAGACATTAATCATCACTGGTCATGATCAGTTTGAGGATGAATAGCATTTAACTCAACTCCGAATACGATAGTTGATAACACTGTGATTTTGACGACTCAAAATATTTAATTAGTAATTTCAGACCATGAGCAGACACCAACTACATGGGAACAAAGGGAAAGTCATTATTGAGTTACTTCCCTTGAACTCCGCGGATAAATACATTTTACTGCGATTTATTCGTTGTTTGGGTAATAATAGATTGTTCTTGCTTCAGAATATCTATGGCCTGAATTTATGTGTATTGTTTGTCTGAGTAGGACAAGTCTGTCTTATATCTGTATATCTTTACATATCTAAGTCGAACTATATGTTCTGTTGTCTCTAGAGAGGTCAAAGGCTATTCGGCGGATGTGTGGCTTGAGTGGGTGTGATTTGGCTTCGTCCTGATAGGGACTGTGTGTGTTTTGCTATGTCGGCTTGATGCCTTGAAAAAGTGATCTCAGTGGTTTTGGGGAAAGTGATAGTCGTCTAGACCTATCGTGTATGCTTTACCCCAGTGTTTATTCATCTTGCCAAGGAATGGCAGTTTCATATTCCCTCTACCAAGGTAATCAAAGATACTCTTATGAACTCTCGATCGAAGCCACCATTGTCGATAATTACGATTTGAATGTTTAAGAGAATATATTTGACTCGATGAAAAACGACTTCGATTCCTAGCAGCACTATATTCTGTAGAATGCAGTCTATTGTTCATGACCAAATCTACAGAGCAACGAAATGTTGTATGAATGACTAACTTTAGAACAGATTCATTATCTGTATTCAAACGTGAGTGACAGTTCACGAGTGGAGCCATCTTGGAACCAAAACATGTAGGACTTTCAAGAAGAGAAAAGGGATGCCCGTATTATCGCTTGATCAGTCCAGAGATCACTGCTACACATGAGAACCCATTGTTAGCGGTTCAATATTATTATATGGAAAAATATGTGCTGAACATTATGTTGAAGAATCGTTGCTAAACGAGATTAGGTTTAGAAGTCATCTGAAATATTGTTTACAAGCTGACGTGCTCAGTCAGTGACGTCAGATGATATATGTATGGGCGATACTGAGTGCTTGGCTATTGACAGTCCATTATACCATTATTCTACATGAGTGCCCATGTAACATTGCAAGACCATTTGTCCACTGTACTATGATGTATTATGGCAACCTGTGATTTGTCACTATCTGTGCTGTCGAGTGTGTACGTCCAATTAAACTTTAGAAAAGGTACACAGTCGTTGGTGTCGATGACTTCCGGTCATACATGAGTGTGAGAAGAGAACATTTGTCAACAACACGAACCCTTATCATCATTCGCACATTATACACTCCATCCATGTCTACACAACACTGCGTAGGTCAAGTTGACATTCCATACACTACAGTGGGGCAGGCAACACCATAGGGATCTTGTCAACTGATGATGATAGACGCCTGTCTTCCCGCCTAGGAGTGTTCTGGTGTACTTTATCAACATATATTATATCCAACTAAATATCAACTTTATCAACTGGTGGACCAGCTTTCTGGGTTTGACCTCGCAGAAATTCAGAAGTCAACAGATTACCGATACCAGACCGTTTCCTGTGGCTGATACGACACACTTGCAGTATTGGTTTGCTCTTTGTCAACGCTTCGTCACGTGACCTGTCAAGTGAATGCAGTATGTAGGTCAGCGTTGTTGACATTTTTTACATTAGACATTATAGAGTTTCACAGAACAGTTGGATCAATTCTTGTCAGTGTTAACAGAAAGACAGTATTTGTGAACTAAGAAGTCCTGGTTTCATCGATGGATCTTCTTGTTTGCCATATATGAACTTTAATATTTAAGGCCAGAATGTTTAATTGAATAAAGTGGCAGTTTGTTTGTTTTCATGAAAAATAACTTTGCCATTACTGTAAGACTGAGCCTATTTTGCAACACATACTATCATACACATAATTTATATATATTTATGTTTACATGTTATTTGTTTGTATAGTATGTTAGTTTCTATGTCAGCGGGTTGTGTTTAAGGTTGGGCGGCGTCCTCACAACAGAGTATCCCACGTCATAGAGGGTCCGTTGTGGGCGTTTTCTATAGGTGCAATTTTCTTGATTGAAAATTTGCTGCGACAACTGTTGCTTTTGTGTTAGCTGTGAAGTCTGTAATTATTGTTATTTTTGTAATATTTCTTTGTTCTTTAGTTTTGTTTTGATTTGTTTGTAATTTGTTGGTCTAACCTTTTCTATCTTTCAGTTCTATTCATAATTTATATTCATATATTGTGACGTCATTTGTGTTGTTATTCTTTGCAGATTCAGTGATTATCTTCATTGATTCCCTATTTGATTTATTTTGATTTCTGCAAACGTTCTTGTATTGTCAGTCCTATTTGTACTTTATGTATTCTGTTGGTTGACATATGTTTTATATGGGTATATTTCATAAGACACAATTGCCTGTGCACTGCACTTGGATTATGGTATAGACCAGTACCTGATTATTATTACTATTATACAAGACCTTATTAAAGGCTTGTGACCCACAGATATTGGGATAGTATACTGATTAATCAGGTCATTGAGAACTTGGGGTATTATTATTGATTCAGGTGATTAGTATTATTGTTAGGCATCATGTCTACTCTAGATTATTTCATTACTCAAGGGAAAGCTCTTGATAAGACTGGTCAACAATTAGAACAATGGGCAGTTGCTCAATATGACAAAGCATTAGCTGCAGAAGAGAAAAGATTAGCTGCAGAAGAAAGAAAAGCTATGGCGGAAGAGAAAAGATTAGAAAAAGAAGCTGAGGCTGCTGCTGAACAAAAGAAATTGCAGATGCAGGTAGAGGAAAGGAGATTTGAAGCTGAACAAAAAAAATTGGAAAGAGAAGCTGCGGCTGAACAAAAAAGATTAGACAGTGAAGCTGAACAAAAAAGATTAGACAGTGAAGCTGAACAAAAAAGATTAGACAGGGAAGCTGAACAAAAAAAATTGGAAAGAGAAGCTGCGGCTGAACAAAAAAGATTAGACAGTGAAGCTGAACAAAAAAAATTGGAAAGAGAAGCTGCGGCTGAACAAAAAAGATTAGACAGGGAGGCTGAACAAAAAAGATTAGATGCTGAAGAGAAAAAAGCAATAAGAGAACATGAATTTGAGTTGGAGAAATTGAGATTGACAAGTATGAGTAATGTTAATCAGGCATCTAGTGGTAATGGTAAACCTTCTACTTACAAGGTTAAGGTTCCACCGTTCAATCAGTCCAGTGACGATATTACATTCTGGCTGGATAGATTTGAACGTTCTTGTCGTACACATAATGTGGATAAATCACAATACGCTAATCAATTATCAGAAAACTTGAAAGGTGAATCTTTGACTAGATTATGCCTTGTAGGAGAAGCAGATAAGGATAATTATGATGTCATTAGGGCGGCTTTGATAAAAAAATATCAGCTAAGTGAGGAAGGCTATCGCCTTTTATTTAAGACGATGGTACCTGAGACGGGGGTAGAATTCTCAGAATTCACTGCAAAGGCACGTCTCACAGTTGATCGTTGGATTGAGCTTTCCAAAACGGAAAAAACGTATGAAGGACTTATGGATTTGTTGCTCAGAGATAAGATTATGTCATGTGTGAACAAACCTTTCCTTGAATTTATACATGAGCGTAAACCTAAATCTCTAAAAGAAATGGAAGAATATTGTTCCCAATATGTCACTGCACACCCCAACGTGACTTTTGGCAACACTAAGATTAAGGAGAGTATGCCAGTTGCTTCAGCAACACCATACAATCCCAATTATTCACACAGATTTCAGGGACCTCAAAACAGATTTGAAAAAAAAGGTAACCATAATAGTTATCAAAACCAAGGTAACCAATCATTTCAGGGTTCTTCTTCAAAGAACTGGAGACGACCTGATAGCTCTCGACACAGGGGTGGTCATAATTATAGGAATTTCCGTAGAGGAAGTAATTATAGAAACTATCAGGGTTATCCGTCTTGGAGTCAACAAGATCATAATTACAGAGATACTCATTATAATGAATATGATAATGGTAACCAAGGGTACTATGACTCAAACCCAAATAGGGGTTACAATAGAGGTAACAATAACTACAGAGGTGATAATAACCGAGGTAGATCTCAATACAAAAGACATAAACCACATTTTCAGGCAAACTCTGCACAACAAGAGTCCCATGAAGCCTATAAACAGAGTAAAGATAATAATGATGCTAGTAATATGGCATGTGCCGCTTTTGATTTTGGGAGAGCATCTCAGTGCCCCCAATGCAAAACGTTATTTGAGCCAACCACAGTGACTACTTTAAGCTGTGGCCATCCTCTTCCTGCTCTTCCAGCATCAGTCGCGCATGATGGAAGAGGGTCTCTTGTCTTACATAAGGGTTTAGTGAATAACAATCCAGTCTCTGTGCTATTTGATTCTGGATGCACCACAATTGGTGTTAGGCAGTCACTCGTAGATCCTTCCCGTGCCACTGGACAAGTAGTCAAATGTGTAACATTTGGCGGCACAGTAGAGAAATACTCTACCGCTATCATTAGGATTGCTACTCCTTTCTTTACAGGAGA
This sequence comes from Oreohelix idahoensis, assembly GCA_024509875.1. Classification (NCBI taxonomy): domain Eukaryota; kingdom Metazoa; phylum Mollusca; class Gastropoda; order Stylommatophora; family Oreohelicidae; genus Oreohelix; species Oreohelix idahoensis. The sequence goes on from JAMPIV010016367.1 coordinate 40,835, forward strand.
TGTACACGCATGTCTTCTTCCGAATCCGATCGCTGACCTCATCATCGGTCGCATTCATGGAGTCAAGGAATGTACTCCGCAACAAATTTCCACTTGGGAAAGGCAAAACATGCAGATTGCTAACGCTGTAGTCACTAGAGCTCAGGCTCTTAATGTGCCTCAAACTTCATCTACTGAAGATAATGAAGTGCATAACCAAGATAATCCCTTGGTAATTTCTCGTGACTCGTTTATAAAACAGCAAGAAGATGATCCCACTCTGAAGAAATTCTTCATTCTTGCAACTAAAGGTGATCCGAATAAGGACACAAGTCGTAAATCGTGGATTACAAAGAAGAATGGCGTACTTGTACGTATGGTTCAAGACTCCATTACGTCAAGTCATTCTCAAATCCTGGTTCCCAAGAATTTGAGAGTTAAAATTTTGCAGCACGCTCACGACTCTCAGTGTGCTGGACACATGGGTTTTTCCCGTACTAAGTCAAGAGTCCTTGCGGCTTTCTTTTGGCCATTGGTAAACAAGGACATACGGATTTATTGTCAATCTTGTAAAGTATGTCAGGAAGTTAAATCCAAAGGTCCACGGCATGCTGCACCCATTCAGGCGGCGGACATTCCTATTCGGCCGTTTCAAAAAATGGCCATAGACATTATTGGTCCATTTAAGATCAAGTCTGCCAGAGGACATCAGTTTATCTTGACGTGTGTTGATATGTGCACACGTTGGCCAGAGGCTATTCCTCTGAAGAGCATTACTACTGCTGATATTGCAGATGCTCTTTGGCTTATATTTTCTCGTCTGGGGTTCCCCGGAGAGATATTGTCAGACCATGGCACCCAACTAATATCAGATACCATGTCTCAAGTAATGTCTACCCTGCAGATAGATAGATCTTTAAGTAGTATCTACCATCCAATGTCTAATGGTATGGTCGAACGCCTTAATAGAACACTTAAAAACTTACTGGGGAAGATAACTGAGGATCATCCTCAAGACTGGGACAGAGTTTTACCTGCGGCCCTCTTCGCTTACAGAGAGGTACCCAATGAACATACGGGATTTTCTCCCTTTGAACTCGTCTTTGGCGCGCGTCCGCGTGGCCCTATGTCGTTGCTTCACGATCTCATAACATCTGACAATATTGACGATGACACAAAGTCATCCTACGAATATGTCATCGCGTTGAGACAAAAGATTATCGAAGCATGCAAATTAGCAACTTCTTCTTCTGAATTTGCGAAACAGAAGGCAAGGCAATTTGCCAATAAGAAGAGATGCTTACGACAACTTTGTCCTGGTGACAAAGCATTTGTATTACTACCTTGTAGGGAAAACAGATTACTTATTTCTTGGAAAGGTCCGTACGATATAATATCGAAAATTTCCGATGTCGACTATATTGTCGATATTGATGGGAAGCATAAAACCTTCCACATCAATATGCTTACTGAATTCCATGAACGTCCGGATTATTTGCAACCCATTTTCCAAGCAACGGACAATTCTCCAGTACCACATGGTCATTACTCATCACTGTCCGTGATACAGGATGAGGAAACAAGTTTTTCAGATGTAAATCTTCCTCTTCCAATGATCCCACTTCATTCCAGTGAATCATGGAAGAACGTTACTGTCTCTCCTGATTTGTCTCTAGGAGAACAGCGACAAGTTTCAACTATGTTGCAAACATTTCAGGATGTACTCACTGACATCCCTGGACAAACTAATGTCATTCAACATGACATTGTGCTAACTGACCATACTCCTATTAGGGTTAGACCTTATCCTATACCTATACATTTCCAAGCACAGGTCGAGAAAGAGTTGGATGTGATGATAGATTTGAAAATAATCGAACCATCCACCTCTGCGTATTCTTCGCCGATGGTTATTGTGCGTAAAAAAGACAATAACATACGTCTTTGCGTTGACTATCGAAAATTGAATCAAGTAACGAAGTTCGATGCCGAACCTATGCCTTTACTGGAAGAGCTACTTACTCGACTCTCCAAATCTCATTTTTTTCACTAAACTTGATTTGTCTAAGGGATATTGGCAAGTTCCTTTATCTGAACGCGCCAAACCTCTCACGGCTTTTTCAACACCTAGAGGTTTGTTCCAATGGAATTTTATGCCTTTCGGTCTTATGAACGCACCAGCTACGTTCGTACGCATGATGCGCCGAATCCTATCTTATCGGTCAGATGTCATTGCATATCTAGACGACATCTGTCTTTTCAGCGATACTTGGGAAGATCACTATTCAGGGTTAGATGAATTGCTGTCTACTTTGCGTGAGCACAACCTGACAGCGAAACCCTCTAAAGCCTATATTGGTTTTAGCGAAATTTCTTTCCTAGGCCACCGAGTTGGTCATGGTTTCCTAAAGACAGAGGACCATAATACTAGTAAGATACTTAACATCTCAATCCCTAAGACTAAAAAACAGGTGAGAAGTCTGTTAGGTCTTATTCAATTTTATGGCAGATTCATTCAGAATCTATCCTCTATCATGGCACCTCTCTCAACACTTCTAAAGAAAGGTTCGCCTAATGTGGTCCACTGGTCTCAGGAATGCCAATGCTCTCTGGATAAGATTAAAACACTGTTTTCAACACCACCTATTTTAGTGCTACCCACTAAAGATAAGACATTCGTTCTTCGTAGTGACGCTTCATCCACTGGGATTGGAGCGGCACTAATGCAAGAGTACTCTGGAACTCTGCATCCTGTAATGTATATTTCCAGAAAACTTAATGCGGCAGAAAGGAATTATTCGGTTTTAGACCGTGAGCTATTAGCTATGGTTTGGTCGATCCTCAAACTACAGAGATTCCTTCTAGGCGCACATTTCATAGTAGAAACAGACCAAAAAGCTCTTACTGCTATACAGAGTAAGAATTTGAAGAGCTCGAGGTCTACTCGATATGCAATTGCTCTTCAACCTTTTCATTTCTCTGTGCGAGCTATTCGGGGATCAGATAATGTGATGGCAGACATTCTGTCAAGATGCCCACATGATTCCACATAACTATTAGGGCTTAGACTTCTTGATATGTCTAGTTCTATAGTAGTTCCTTTTCTATATCATGATAGATACACATTTGTAATTTAATAATATAATGATTGTATCACTACATAGCGGTTCATGTATGTTTATTCACCGCTGTGCTTTGATGATTTTTACTTCATAAATCATAAATTTAAGATATCTAATACGTAGTGATGATATGAATTTTTTAGGCATTGTGTAATTGCCAGAATTGTATTATACTTTGATGACACCTTCCTGGAAAAATATACTTGTAGAGAAATAATTTCTCTCAGTTTATGAGACACATTCTCACCAGTCGCTCCATAAGTCGACTTAGCCTCATATTAGGCGTTATAGGTATTCCTGATATTTTCATCTGCGCATTATTCATGCGTTGTGAGCCTATTGTACGTTGCTCCTAGATGTATTTCAAAAAAAAAAAAAATGTTCCATTTTTTTTTTTTTTTTCCCGGGAGGTGTGGTAAGACTGTTACGTGCAGTCTTTGATATCTTACAATATTATACATAGGTAATTTTTTTAGTGCTTAAGGGAAAGTCATTATTGAGTTACTTCCCTTGAACTCCGCGGATAAATACATTTTACTGCGATTTATTCGTTGTTTGGGTAATAATAGATTGTTCTTGCTTCAGAATATCTATGGCCTGAATTTATGTGTATTGTTTGTCTGAGTAGGACAAGTCTGTCTTATATCTGTATATCTTTACATATCTAAGTCGAACTATATGTTCTGTTGTCTCTAGAGAGGTCAAAGGCTATTCGGCGGATGTGTGGCTTGAGTGGTGTGATTTGGCTTCGTCCTGATAGGGACTGTGTGTGTTTTGCTATGTCGGCTTGATGCCTTGAAAAAGTGATCTCAGTGGTTTTGGGGAAAGTGATAGTCGTCTAGACCTATCGTGTATGCTTTACCCCAGTGTTTATTCATCTTGCCAAGGAATGGCAGTTTCATATTCCCTCTACCAAGGTAATCAAAGATACTCTTATGAACTCTCGATCGAAGCCACCATTGTCGATAATTACGATTTGAATGTTTAAGAGAATATATTTGACTCGATGAAAAACGACTTCGATTCCTAGCAGCACTATATTCTGTAGAATGCAGTCTATTGTTCATGACCAAATCTACAGAGCAACGAAATGTTGTATGAATGACTAACTTTAGAACAGATTCATTATCTGTATTCAAACGTGAGTGACAGTTCACGAGTGGAGCCATCTTGGAACCAAAACATGTAGGACTTTCAAGAAGAGAAAAGGGATGCCCGTATTATCGCTTGATCAGTCCAGAGATCACTGCTACACATGAGAACCCATTGTTAGCGGTTCAATATTATTATATGGAAAAATATGTGCTGAACATTATGTTGAAGAATCGTTGCTAAACGAGATTAGGTTTAGAAGTCATCTGAAATATTGTTTACAAGCTGACGTGCTCAGTCAGTGACGTCAGATGATATATGTATGGGCGATACTGAGTGCTTGGCTATTGACAGTCCATTATACCATTATTCTACATGAGTGCCCATGTAACATTGCAAGACCATTTGTCCACTGTACTATGATGTATTATGGCAACCTGTGATTTGTCACTATCTGTGCTGTCGAGTGTGTACGTCCAATTAAACTTTAGAAAAGGTACACAGTCGTTGGTGTCGATGACTTCCGGTCATACATGAGTGTGAGAAGAGAACATTTGTCAACAACACGAACCCTTATCATCATTCGCACATTATACACTCCATCCATGTCTACACAACACTGCGTAGGTCAAGTTGACATTCCATACACTACAGTGGGGCAGGCAACACCATAGGGATCTTGTCAACTGATGATGATAGACGCCTGTCTTCCCGCCTAGGAGTGTTCTGGTGTACTTTATCAACATATATTATATCCAACTAAATATCAACTTTATCACTGCCGTTGGGGCCGAAGCCCACACGTCGAATGTCCTTACAAAGACACACGCGTCATGCATAGAGATATGCATACTACGTCGTTAATATATATTCAATTGCGATGTTCCATGGTGCAGTAATTCGAGTCGGCCAAAACTCAAATGCCTGCACACATGCAACAATCATCGACATCGGTCGATGAGATATATCTCTATTCGTTTGAGGTGTTCCATGATACAGCCATTCGGACCAAGCTCAAATCCAAATGTCTGTAAGCATGAAACAATCATCGACATCAGTCGCGGAGATATAATCATTTGAGGAATGCGCCATGCTGCAGACATGAAGCAATCCTCAACACTTAGACACCGGTATACAATCTTAAGGCTGCACCTTACACTAGTATACAATCTTATGGCCAGTACACAATCTTACGGCTGTACTTTAGACACCGGTACACACTCTTACGGCTGTACCTTAGACACCGGTACACACTCTTACGGCTGTACATTAGACACCGGTATACAATCTTACGACTTTACCTTAGACAACGATGTGCGATCTTACAGCCGTTCTTTATACACTGGTGTGAAATTTAAGGAGTAGTATATGCCAGTGTGAAGTGATTTTTTTTTTTTTTTTTTTTTTTTTTTAACCAGCGGCACTTAGGCTTTCAGCCCTTCGGCCCAATGACATGTCATTGCGAGGCTGGGGAACCTGAGGACTTTCCTTCCAACCCGGTCAGGAGCTTCGCTCCTTCCCATCCACAGAGGGTTTATCACAGGAGCCGTTCAGGCTATTCAGTCAAATTTCCGGCCGTAAACATTTCTTCAAACGCCGACGCCCGGGTTTGAACCATGAACACCTGGTCGCCAGTACAACGCCGAAGCCATTACACCAGCGCGGCTCCCAAAGTGATTTATTAAACAAACAATCCAGCGTCTCAATGGCGTCTGATAATTTAAATAAGTCCGGCACAAAGAATGAAACATCTGATCGTTATTTATAAACAACAAATATAACATGTGACTTGTGTGTTGACAACAGCTGACACTGAACTATCCAAAACATATGAGGATATTTCACAGTGTATATCGTATATTCACAACTATAAGATGCCTTCTGTGTTTGACAAATATTGTATAAAATACCCCGGTACGCGTGGTCTGAGCTTCAAAGAACGCGGCATTCTCGAGATAACGCGAGAGATAAGGCTGGTTTTCAAGTGACTCGTTCGTGTGGAAAAATAAATTACTTTTTTTAGCAGTTGTTGAGTAGAAGCGCGTGTTTCCAAGCAGTAGGAGATGTTAATAACTTTATTTTTGCGAAAGGGTGGTCTTAACGACACACGTGGTAAATAAAAGACGATGTCATACGGTAGGTTCAAATTACTCGTAATAAACTACTCTAAATTGCTCGGTGACAGATCAGCTTAATTGTATTTTCATTCGCTTGCAGGAGAAATAAGCAACTAACTGCAGGAGAAAATATTTTAAGAATGTAGAAAGTTGTTAAATGTGTCAATTATGACATACCATGCATACTGGTTTCTGTTTATAATTGTTTTTTATTTTCTTGCATGAAACATGTGTGGGTTTTATGATTCAGAAAATACGGCCACGATTACGTTATACAAAATATTTGTATGAACGTACTTACTTACGCAAATAATTACAGTACCGTCAGATCACAAGGTATTTTATATTTCAACTTGCGCCCTAATTTAACCAACAGACCTTGTGTCTAGGTTGAACGGTACGCGCTTCGCCAATACGAGGTAAACTATTTTTGTTTAAAACAAATGAATTCTTACTTTTTTTTCAATTCCCTTTTACCGTTAAGCGTCCGGTAGGGGCCTGGTATTTTGGTTCTTGGGCCAAGAGAAGTGTGTCGCATGGACTGGATGTGAGTTTGTCTTGTTGTAGAGTTTCTGTAATATTATTTATCCATCTCCCTCATGGTCTTCCCCGTGCTCTAAAACACGATCTTCTACTGTTGTATTCACGTAGTAGTAACTGATCGGGCGCCATTTTCACGAGATGGCCAAACCACTTTATTTTCTGTTTTTCTATACATTTGGTGCAGTATTAAAGTTTCTACAACATTTCTGATGCCATCATTTCACGTTCTGTCTCCACTGGTATCATTAAAGGCTTTTCTTTAGCATCTCATCTCACAAGATGTGATACAATATGATTTTCCATTCCTGTGTTTTGGCCAGGGATCATGTTTGACACTCATATCACAGAGTTGGTAAGAATACACTGTTTATCAATTGTCGTTGTGTCCATAGTGATATTCGAATGTTTGAGTAGTGGTGACGCAGAATGGGGGAAGATCGGCTACCACGGCAAGCATGGGGAAACTAAGAGCCAGGGATCCAGACCTCCAGGACGACCCAGAGCCCACTGGAAGAACAGCATTAGACAGTCTTTGAAGGACCGAGGACTAGAATGGAACCAGGCTAGGAGGAAGACAGTCGATACGATAGTATGGTGCTATCTCTTCCAAGCCTCTACACCTCTCGGTAGAAGAGGAACGACTAAGTAAGTAAGTAAGAGTAGTGGTGATAGCTGATGAGGCACCGCATTGGTTTTTTTACATCTTTCTGAATAAACATGGCAATATTATTCAAAGAAATATTTCCAGCGAAGTTTTAAACGATATACTACTTTCTACACGAGTATTACTACTTTCTACACTAGTATTACTACTTTCTACACGAGTATTACAAGATAAAGGTAATACCATATCAGATACTGTCGTAGAGGAGTGCAGTGGTAGGTCTAGCTCCAGAACAATAACCAGACCACACGGTCTTTTAAATTTGGACACGCACCCTAATATAACCGACGAACATTGTGTTTAGGTTGAACGGTGCATGCCTCACCAAAACGAGGCAAAATTTTATTTTTAAGAAAATTAATATATCCAGCTTTTTTTTATGAGGTGGGATGAGCAGTTCCATTCCTTGCTACCTTTTACTTTCCCTTACCAAAGAGCAGAGTCACATACCTATTTACATTTGGGTACAGTGGAGCGTGACCTCACCACGTTTTGATCCCGGAGCCCGGTAACTTTGTCGCAGGAGAAAGTTGCTCTAACCCAGTGGTTCCCAAAGTGGGCGGCACCGCCCCCCAGAGGGCGTTGAGAGGATCAAAGGGGGTGATGAGGGAAACAGCGGCGACAGGAGGCGTTCGGTAGTAAGGGGGTTTGTTAAGAATTTGACACGCTAAACTCAACAATATTAATTAATATAACGCTTCCATTTAAATTCGGTTTTATTATAGAGGGCCCTGACGTGAGTGCTTAGGAGAACGTGGCATGAGCAAACCCTAACCCACCGCTCCTCCCTAACATCGCTTGTTCCAGTTTCTAATACACCTAATAACAGGTCAAGAAAGTCCCTAAAGCAGATACTGCTGTAGGGGAGAGAGGTGTTAGCGATTTCACCATACTGTCGAGTACCCATTAACAGCTGGGTAGACTGGAGAATGACGCGAATAACTATGCAGCGAGAGAAAAACACCTTAATCCCTCTGCCAGTTGAGCACTGCCTATACTAAAAGTTAAGCGGAGATAGAGAGAGAAAAATATAGGAATAACACTGAAAGATCAGGAAATTTTAGACTAGACAGTGAATGAACGAACGAACGAACGTTATTTTCAAAGGGTTAAGAATTGGGCACGTAGGCCCGTCTGACATTCTGCCCTTCCTCTCGCTCTCATCATGTATCCTTTCATCCTCACATTTACTTTAAGCATTATTAAGGCATTTATCATTATTTTTTTTTTTTTCGTAACCAGCGGCACTTGGGCTTTCAGCCCTTCGGCCCAATGACATGTCATTGCGAGGCTGGGGAACCTGAGGACTTTCCTTCCAACCCGGTCAGGAGCTTCGCTCCTTCCCATCCACAGCGGGTTTATCACATTTATCATTATAAAAGTAATATAACATCATACATTTGCAATAATCATCATAATTAAAGTATGTTTTTAAAATAAATAAAAAATAAAGATTTAAAAAAAATTTGTTTTTAATTAATGAAAATGGGAAAAAAACAAACAAACAAACAACCAGACTGATAAAAATCGAATTCCTCATACAGTAAATTAGTGATTTGAGACATATTCAGAGGTGTGTTATAAGAACTCGTGAAATATTCAAACGGTTTGCTACTGAATGACTCAGGGACTCGGTGTTTTTTCCAGTGCACTCGAAAAACCTTACGAGAGGTGAGCAGCTTTGAGTCTCATTGCAGATACTGCTGCAATGAGTGCAATGATAGGTTCATCAAGATGAGGTGGGGTAAACAGTCACTTTCCTCGCTGTCTTTGCCGTCCCAAACTCAAGACCAGAATCAGACTAGGTAGATAGTTAGATAGACATATACGAAAGCAATTAATTTGCCAAGGGTTGAAAATCGGGCACAGTCCCCTCTTGCATTCTTCCTTCCTCTTGCTCATCTTTTGTTACTGTTACTCAAACATTCTCCAGCGTACTTTAAGTATTAATTTAAGGGCAATACAACATTACAAGGTAGTATAACAGCATACATTAACAGTACCTGATCACAAAATTAAGAATAAATATATTGTAATGAAAAACTAGATCATCAGTGCCTCCATACAGTATATTAGATAAAGGTACGAGAGAATGAGAAAGACAGAGAGAGAGAATTAGAGAGACAGAGAGAGAATTAGATAGACAGAACGAGAGAATGACGGAGTCAGAATGAGAGTCAGAGAGAGAGAGAACATGTAAGAATGAGTGAAACAGAGAGAAATAATGAGAGAGATACAGAGAGGGACAGAGAGGATATGAGAGAGACAGGGAGAGAGACAGACAGAGAAAGAATGAAAGCGACAGAGAAAGAAGATAAATGAAAATTGACTCTGTTTTTTGTGGGAACAGAGACTTGGCGAGGAAAAGTTAGACATAGGCCTAAAAAAATAGAGATAGCCCTCGACTTACAACGCCTCGTATTTTTTGACAATACATTCGTAACAAAATTATTGTAAAGTTTTTAGTTCAATAATGTCACAAAATCTTTTTTTCTTTATTGTACAGTGTAAGCCTTTAACAAATGATGATATAACAGAATATGGACCTGGAAAAATGTAATATATCAATACATTTAAGGGGTGATTAAACTTACGACCATTTCAATTTACGAAGGAGTCGTCGGAACGGATCCCCCGTCGTGAAGTGAGGACTATCGGTAAATCTGAAACTATGTTTGAATGTTATGATGTTGCTGAATGAGATAACGCCAAGGCTAAATGGAAAACCATGATAAAACTGTTATTATTTTCCGTCTATTTATTTATTACTTACGCCTTATTTAACATTAATATATTATTCCTTATCTCTTATCATACATCCTGATTCTTACCAGCACATACGTAATACTGTAATCCAATGTCTATGGTACACCCCACCCCCCCGTAATATATTATTTTAATGTGTAAAGTACTGGTGAAAGATTATTTATCAGTGTGTACGGTAAACCCGGACGATTTTATACTCGTGTCTAAGATACAGATATATGATTTTATACCACTGTCTAAGGTACAGCTATAAGATTTTATACCCGTGTCTAAGGTACTTCTGTAAGAATTTATACCCGTGTCTAAGGTACAGCTATACGATTTTATATCCGTCTCTAAGATACAGATGTATTATTTTATATCCGTGTCTAAGGTACAGCTATAAGTTTTTATATCCGTGTCTAAGGTACTTCTGTAAGATTTTATATCAGTGTCTAAGGTACAGCTATAAGATTTTATATCCGTGTCTAAGGTACTTCTGTAAGATTTTATACCCGTGTCTAAGGTACAGCTATAAGATTTTATACTCGTGTCTAAGATACAGATGTATGATTTTATACCAGTGTCTAAGGTACAGCTATAAGATTTTATACCCGTCTCTAAGATACAGGTGTATTATTTTATATCCGTGTCTAAGGTACTTCTGTAAGATTGTTTACCAGTGTCTAAGGTACAGCTGTAAGATTGTATACCCGTGTCTAAGGTACAGCAATAAAATTTTATACCCGTGTCTAAGATACAGATGTATGATTTTATGCCAGTGTTTAAGATACTTCTGTAAGATTTTTATACCCGTGTCTAAGGTACAGCTGTAAGATTTTATACCCGTGTCTAAGGTACAGCTATAAGATTTTATACCCGTGTCTAAGGTACTTCTGTAAAATTTTATACCCGTGTTTAAGGTACAGCTATAAGATTTTATACCCGTGTCTAAGATATAGATGTATGATTTTATATCCGTGTCTAAGGTAGAGCAGTGAGATTTTATACCCGTATCTAAGGTACAGCTGTAAAATTTCACATAAGTGCCTAAGAAACAGCTGTAAGATTTTATACCAGTGTCAAGGTACAAATGTATGATTTTATACCAGTGTCTAAGGTACAGCTATAAGATTTTATACCCGTGTCTAAGATACAGATGTATGATTTTATATCCGTGTCTAAAGTACTTCTGTAAGATTTTATACCCGTGTCTAAGGCACAGCTGTAAAATTGTATACCCGTGTCTAAGGTACAGCTGTAAGATGTTATAGCCGCGTCTAAGGTACAGCTGTAAGATTTTATACCCGTGTTCTAAGGTACAGCTGTGAGATTTTATACCCGTGTCTAAGGTACAGCTGTGAGATTTTATACCCGTGTCTAAGGTACAGCTGTGAGATTTTATACCCGTGTCTAAGGTACAGCTATAAAATGTCATATAAGTGCCTAAGGAACAGCTAGCTGTACGATGTCACATCAGTGTCTAAGTAACATCTGTAAGATTTCACAGGAATGTCTAAGGTACAGCCACTAGATTTATCATCTGTGTCCCTTGTACAGCCATAAAACCTCATACAAGTGTACAAGGTAAGATATAAAATTTCTTACCAATGCGCAAGGTACAAGATTTCACACCAGTGTCTAAAGTACAGGGCACAGTATATCAGTGTCTAAGATACTGCTACATAATTTCGCACCAGTGTCTAAGGTACAAGTATAAACTGTCACATCCACTCTCCTTGGTACATGTACACAAATTTCACACCTGTGTGCAAGTTACAAGTTTAGTAAAGTATCATATAAAACATATTCATAATTAGAACTCTTGTAACTCACAAGCAAAATGACGTAGAGTGTTGAATTCCCCTCCCCCCCTCTCCCCCCCCCCTCCCCCCGCAAGAATTGAGGAGGGTTGTGATAGATGACAAAAGAGCAAGCTGGTATTTAGTTATGTGCTTTTTGCTAATGACTTTGTACCGGTATTTTGTGAAAGATGACCCGCGAACACGGCAGAATCTGAAGCATATACTGTGAACTACATGTTCCACTATTCAATCAATATGAATACAGATTAAATGTTAGATTGTTCTTGGTTACAAATAATGTTTTGCTGCTGGTGGTAAACATTCTGAACATGTTTGGCTTTAAGTGTTAAAATGCCCGAATAATTTGTATATTTGTATACGAGTCTTCTGAGGAATGTGGTTGAAGTAACAAGAAGACATATGGTCCGCAACCAGACGATACGTCAAGGCCTAAAAACCCAACCCCTGCAGACCCAAGTAGAACAGTCCCAACTAAGATGGTTTGGCCATGTCTGTAGAATGGGAGAAGATCGGCTACCACGACAAGCATGGGAAACTAAGAGCCAGGGATCCGGACCTCCAGGACGACCCAGAGTCTGCTGAGAGGACAACATTAGACAATCTTTGAAGGACCGAGGACGAGAATGGAAACCAGGCCAGGAGGAAGACAGCTGATAGGATAGTATGGCGCTCTCTCTTCCAAACCTCTACACCCCACGGTAGAAGAGGAACGACTAAGTAAGTACACGAGTCATAAGCTGCACAAGTGCCTATATGTACATTGAAACGGTATAAGAAGATCACTAATGTGGAACTGATGACAAGAACTAGACAAGTGCCAGTGGAACAAGAGATGAGAAGAGGACTCTCGAGATGGATAGGACACACATTGAGAAAACCTGTTGATAGCATTACAAGGCAGTTCTTGTTCTGGGATCCGTACGGCATGAGGGGAACAGCGAGATCGAAAACTCCACTGAGAAAAGAACTGAAGAAAGAAATTAAAGGAATACATAAGACATAGAAAGATATTGAGCGTACATCACAGGGCAGTTAGATTTGGCATCAATTTGTTGGCGGCTTACGCTTCAGGGGTAGCTGAGGTATAATTATAAATCGTGTATGTTTTGTTGTGTATGCATATGTTAGGCTGACGGAGGTTGCTTAATACTAGTTTCTGTGGAATAACTGCGGAACCTAATCCTTTCTTTAAACTGTTTTTAATAGACCCTCAATATTTCCCCCGTATGCAACATCGCATAACTGCGCCCTGACGCGGACGTTAACTCATTTTCACAGAAGCCTTACCTTTCTTCAGAATATGTTTCCTGTAATCCCCAAGTGAGCAGTTCCACCTTTCGTGCTGAAATTGATGCTGGCACTCAAGAGCAGACAACCGGCTTGCCCACACCAGTGTCTCGGCTACCCCCTTACCCCTGCGACATTGTCGTTTCTGTTTCCTTTGTAGATCAAGCATGTTGCACAGGTCAACAGGCGTGACTTTCTGACCTTGCTGAAGGTCGCGCATTCTGTCCTCGAAGTTGGGTGAGAGAGTGAGTATTGGTTCTCGTGCGGTCAATCTGGCACACAAAGGAGATAATTATTAGAACGTAATAGTTAAAAATAGTTAAAAATTGATATGAGCATTGACACATAAGAGGCATCTGTTGCTAAATCTAACGCTATCAGCAAGGGGCAGTGTGGTTGGTTTGGTCTGGTTTTAAAGACTATCTTCGTTGCACACGGACAACTCCATCAGTGCTCTGATCTCCTCCCTTAGATCACATAAGGAGGATCTCAGCACAGTGCACGAACTCCGCAGCACCGGTGAGAATCCCAATGTGTGTATACAAGAATCACACATTCTATAAATATATTTGCTGGGTATGTTTCTAATTTTTAAATTTTGCCAGGACAGCGGCCATATGGCCTACTCTTTATGATTTCCAACTGACGTGGGATTTTTAACGTGCGCAGCTTGCACACGGGACCTCATATTGTTTCACCCTTATCCGAGAAGGCTAGGCATCCGATCTCACTACCCATGAGACCAGAGGGGAATATGACATCATTAGGACTAGTGGGTCTGAAAAACACTTCCATAAATTATATCCCCTCTACTGGGAGTCGAACCTGGTAGCTCTAGAATTCGAGGCGGACGACACACCTTTTAGCCACTGCGACTGACAATAAACTAAGCCCCAGAGCAATAAGTGGCATTGGCCCCTTGTTAGTTGATTAAGTAAGCTCAAGGGCAAAATAGGAGAAAGTGGTTCCATTCCTGCTGCAGGCCCTCCGGCACCGCCCGATTGCCTGACAGTTCATTCCGTTCTAGGTTATCGATGAAGTTAGACCATGAACTTTAACAAGATCACCAATGTATCACTTGTGGAAGTGATGGAAATAACCAGACAGATACCTGCGGAACAAGACATGAGGAAATGACAGATGTGACAGACACTGAAAAACCCACGTGATAGCATAACAAGGCAATCCTTGTCTGGAATCCACAGAGTAAGAGAAAAAAGAAGCAGACCTAAAAACTAATAGACCATGGAAATGGAGATGAGAAATAATTCATCATCATCGTCATTACCATCATCATCATCATCATTTTCATTATCATCACCATCATCATTTTCATTATCATCAACACCATCATCATTTTCATTATCATCACCATCATCATCATCATTTTCATTATCATCACCATCATCATCATCATATTCATTATCATCACCATTATCATCATCATCATCATCACCATCATCATCATCATTTTCATTATTATCATCATCATCATCATCATCATCACCATCATCATCATCATTTTCATTATCATCACCATCATCATCATTTTCATTATCATCACCATCATCATCATCATTTTCATTATCATCACCATCATCATCATCATTTTCATTATCATCACCATCATCATCATTTTCATTATCATCACCATCATCATCATCATTTTCATTATCATCACCATCATCATCATCATTTTCATTATCATCACCATCATCATCATCATTTTCATTATCATCACCATCATCATCATCATTTTCATTATCATCATCATCATTATCATCATCATCATCATTTTGCTTTGCGGTCCTTAAAGAGAATGAAGTCACCACTGCGGCTCGTCCTTCTGCAGGAATCCTGCAACCAAGCAATCCCATGCTCCTGCAGCGATGGTTCATGTGGCAACTAGTTTTACCTGATGAGGTTGCCAGCCCGATGTACAACCTCATATTTAGTGGGTCTTGAACGACAATCCCTTCATCACTAGTCCTATTCTTTCTTTGACTCTTCAGGAGACTCTCGGGATCTACACAAGTGTGTAATGAACTTCTTCTTCTTGTCCTTTCCGCTTCGCATGGAGCAAGGAGCCACCACTATAACTGGTCATATCACGACAAACCGAGTTCTTCATGAAGTACAACTGACAGAGCTCTTTGATACAAGAACTGGAGTGCGACAGGGATGCCTCGTGTTGCCATTTCTATTATTACTGGTTATAAATTGGATTATGAAAGCAATATCAACCAAGAGACGTTAAATTTAGAGGACTCTGCCACAACAGCATGAATATTTCACCAAGCAATTATATGCTCTTGCGGCGGTGATTCATGTGGCAATTTGTTTTACGTGATGAGGTTACCATACCCCCACCCACACACACACACACACACAACCCCATATTTGTTGGTTTTTACGACAAGCCTGTTAGAGCAGTAGTCCTGTTCTTTCTTCCTCACTTCACAGACCCCCCAAGGAACTGCTCGGGGCTATAGTGAAATTGTATAACACAAATGTATTGTTAGTGATAAATTAATTCTTCTCAATAGCTTAGATCAGTGGTTGTCAACGTTGACCATATAGCCCTCAAGAGTGGCCATGCCATATTTCTAAGGAGGGGGGGGGGGGCACAGTAAGATGGTAAAGACTCCTTTCCAGCTGACAGCGACTATGAAGGGGGCCACAGAGGTAAAAGGCTCAGATGAGGGCAATAAGCAAAAAAACGTTTGAGAACCACTGTCTAAGATTACCTGTGCAATTCTTAAATATGCGTCGTACACTTCTAGAGTTTAGATTTTGTAATTGGCGTAATTTGTCCTGACGAGCTCAAAGCCTGGTAGATAATTTTCATGATTGTTATAAGCATGTCATTTATTTTTTATACAGGGATAAGGAAAGTGCTCAGCGCCGAGACAAGACTTCCAGGTTAAAAAAAATTAAAAAGACAAAGTCTGTGAGCTACGAGTTCTGTCAACATAACCCAGTGGTTATCAAAACCAGGGTGTTGACACAAGTTAGGAATGTTGTCTTTTAACTCGGTCATTTCTTGTTTTGTTCTCTATGAAGGATGACCTTGTCAAAGGATGTTAATCTTTCTGTTCCACGCAAGCACTCAGTTATGAAAGTTTGTAACTTTCTGGTTGTCGTTTTTGTTGTTCTTCGTGTTTAAGAGTCACACATTACGTTCAGTAGACTGTAGGCTACTCGGCACCATATGAAGACAGGACAAACCGAGTTCTTCATGAAGTACCACTTACAGAGCTCTTTGATATAAGAAGTGGAGTGCGACAGGGATGCCTCGTGTCACCATTTCATTCTTACTGGTTATAAATTCGATTATGAAAACAATATCAACCAAGAGAAATTAAATTTAGTGGACCATGCCACAACAGCTTGACGATTTAGACTTTATATGTGATCTAGCTCTTCTGTCTCACAACTGTAACCAGATACAAGAGGAAATGAGAAAACTGGATGAGAATTTACAGCAGATGAGTCTGAACATACACAGGGACAAGACAAAGATTATGAGAATAAATACAGCGCATGATAGCCGTACTGCACTTGGAGAGACACCACTTAATATGTGGACTCCTATAGATATCCTGGCAAGACACATAGACCATCTTGAAGACGGTAACAGTAATGTAAAATATGAATTCAGAAGGGAAGATGAGCTTTCGTTGCATTGAGAAATATGTGGGGGAAAAAAGCAACAATTTTCTACTCAAATGTCAAGGCAGTTCTATTCTGAAACATGAAAATGACGACAACAACTATTAAGATGAAATAGTCACGGCATGACAAGATCACCACTGGGAAACTGCTGGGAAAAACCAGACAAATATACCAGTGGTATTAAAATTAAGGAAAATATGTTGAGGTTGGATATAAAACGCATTGTTAATAGTATTACAAGATAGTCCTTGTGCTATAATCCTCATGGTGAGATAGATAGTGGGGAATGTAGAGAGAGATCGATAGTCATATGAAGAGGGAAACGAGTTTTGCCTTTAAAAAAAATAGAATAGGTCGTCAACTCAACAGTTCGAAAGGCACTGCAAAAAAGTGGCGATATCCCAGAAACTGGAGGCAGACTTAGAAACGTGTAAGAGGGGAAAAGTTTTGAATGGATCACACAGATCAGGAAGGTTTTGTCTGACTTACACGATGCCGACTCTCCTTATGGAGCTGAATAGCGATAATGGTTTATCAGGATAAATTTTCATTTTGAGACTCAGTGCTCTTTCCTTATAGTCTGACTATAAGTAGTTTGACTATGTGAGTTGCACAATGAACTTTGGCTTTAAGAAATAGAATGTGTCGTCGACTCAACAGTTTGAAAGTCACTGCAACAATGGAGGCGATGTTCCAGACTGTCAGTTTAACTACATATAATAAGCAGTTAACGAGACCCTAGGAGGTATCGTCGGCCTTAGTGATTGTATGGCCCGATTTGGACTATTCTGGTTGGGGCCCATGGACTTACGATTATAGTTTTGTTGTAACGCGTTGTATGCCAGAATATAGCTAATAAATATGAATATTGTTTTATTTTTAATACAATGTAATAACTTATGTTCCTGAGGTATAATTTGAAATAATCTCCGTTCCTTATTTTTTACCAAAGCTGTAGGTGGGAACTTGAGTGCCGGCCCGCCTGTGAGCGCGGGGCCCGATTGGGCCAAATAAGTTAAATCGCCTAAGACCGGGGCCTGATGGGAAACAAACTTACCCGAAGAATCCCCAAATGTCCTGCAGAGCTAGGAGAAGAAAATAGAGATGTAGGCACACGCTCCTACTCCAGGGTTTCATGGCTATCACGTGACCACCCGTTCTTCATGACGAAACCTCCGCCTAGCCTCGTGCATACTAGGTTTGTGTGCCTGGTCAGCGACTGTGATGAATATGTAGATGCTGTACTCGTCTCTCGGGACAAGATTAGACGTGAGAGCAGACGTCAAAATATTGTCAAGAAGATGAAGAACTCACGACTGGCTTGGGAATGATGAACATCGAAAACTCTTCGGGCAGGAGATGTTTATAAAAGCCACGTCTTCGTGTAGATCAGTTATTTCTCCTTTCTTCCACTGCTATAAAGTAGTTGATTGTTGTTATACTTTAACCTTGACAGCTTACTTTTCTGTTGTTTGTTGATCCACTGAAATCAATTGCTGAAGTTTATAATGATGCCTCCTCTAGTGATCCAATGTTTTTGTTGAAACCAAGTGAAGAGAACTTGACAATATCACAGTAGTTTCTGCAACGAAATAAAAAATGATAACAATAATATATATATATATATATATATATATATATATATATATATATATATATATATATATATATATATATATATATATATATATATATATATATATATATATATATATATATATATTTATATATCGAAGAAGACAGAGAAAGAGACGGAAGAAAATCAGAAGAGAAGTAGGAGGTAAAGGAAGACAAGGAATAGAAGGAAAAGAAATAACGGATGGGGAAAAAGAAAAAGAATAACTTAATTAAGAATAATTAATTGTATGATTAGATTTTGCATCCAAAGTGAAAATGGTGGAGTGGGATGTCGGGAGAAGATGCAGGCTACGGACATGACTTATGTATAGAACAATATGATAGCATTACAAGACCGTCCCTGATCTGGAATTCGCAAGTTAAGAGAAAAAGAGGTAGGAAAAAAAAAGCACAGTGAAGAGAACTGGATGCAGATATAAAAGGGATGATAAAAAAGTCATGGAAAGACCTTGAGTAGACATTGCTGGAGGGGAGGAGGGGTTGGCATTTTTTGTTGAGGCCCTGTACTCTACGAGGAGCTGAAAGGCATTGATGGTGATAATTTTTATGATGTTGATGATGATGATGATTGTTATGATGTTGATGATGATGATGATTGTTATGATGTTGATGATGATGATGATTGTTATGATGTTGATGATGATGATTTTTGTGATGTTGATGATGATGATGATTTTTATGATGTTGATGATGATGATGATTGTTATGATGTTGATTATGATGATGATTGTTTTGATGTTGATGATGATGATGATTTTTATGATGATGATGATGATTTTTATGATGATGACGATGATTTTTATGATGTTAAAGATGATTTTTATGATGTTGATGATGATTTTATGATGTTGATGATGACGATTGTTTTATGTTGATGATGATGATTTTATTATGATGATTTTAAGATGATGATCATTTTTATGATGTTGATGATGATGATGATTATTATGATGTTGATGATGATGATTATGACTGTTATGATATTGATGATGATGATTTTTATGATGATGATGATGATGATTATGATTTTTATGATGTTGATGATGATGATGATGATTATTATGATGTTGATGATGATGATGATTGTTATGATATTGATGATGATGATTTTTATGATGATGATGATGATTTTTATGACGATGATGATTTTTATGATGTTTATGATGATGATGATGATGATTGTTGTGATGTTGATGATGATTTCTATGATGTTGATGATGATTTCTTTTATGTTGATGATGAAGATGATGATTTTTATGATATTGGTGATGATTTTTTTAATGATAATTATGATGATGATTATGACAATTATAATAACAATGACGTTGATGATGATGATGATGACAATTATAATAACAATGATGATGACAATTATAATAACAGTGATGATTACAATTATAATAACAATGATGATGACAATTATAATAACAATGATGATGACAATTGTAATAACAATGACGATGATGATTATGATAATTATAATAACAATGATGATTATGATAATTATAATAACAATGATGATTATGATAATTATAATAACAATGATTATTATGATAATTATAATAACAATGATGATTATGATAATTATAATAACAATGGTGATTATGATAACTATAATAACAATGATGATTATGATAATTATAATAACAATGATGATTATGATAATTATAATAACAATGATGATTATGACAATTAAAATAACAATGATGATTATGGCAACTATAATAACAATGATGATTATGATAACTATAATAACAATGATGATTATGATAACTATAATAACAATGATGATTATGATAACTATAATAACAATGATGATTATTATAATTATAATAACAATGATGATTATGATAATTATAATAACAATGATGATTATGATAATTATAATAACAATGATGATTATGATAATTATAATAACAATGATGATTATTATGAATATAATAACAATGATGATTATGATAAAATAATAACAATGATGATTATGATAACTATAATAACAATGATGATTATGATAACCATAGTAACAATGATGATTATGATAATTATAATAACAGTGATGATTATGATAATTATAATAACAATGATAATTATGATAACTATAATAACAATGATGATGATGATTTTTATGATGAACGAACGAACGAACGAACTTTATTTTCGAAGGGTAAAGAATTGGGCGCGCAGGCCTGTCTAACATTCTGCCCTTCCACTCTCATTAATCTTGCATACTATATCCTTTCATTCCCACATGATGCTTTAAGCATTAATTTAAAGGCATGCAACATTATAAATGATGAAGATTTTTAAGACGATGACTTTTATGATGATGATGATGACGATAATTATAATAACAATGATGATAATGATTTTTATGATGGTGATGATCATACTAATTATAATAATGATTATGATGATGACAATGATGATGTAGTAAATTTAGTAAAGCAAAATTTTCAGACACTTAGAGAGATTTTATTGTTTTTTAAATTGAATTGAGTTTTGCCTCGTTTTGGCAAGGTCCACCCCCGTTCAACCGAAACACATGATCAGTAATTCACAGTGTGTAAAACAAGATTTGAAATGATTTATCACACTCAAATAAATTAACGCTTTTGAAAGCAAACATGTCCTGTCTACACATACTTCTTTTAAATTTTCAGATCATTTCATAACCTGAGCATGGCGCTTTACATCCTGTTCGATGTTAAATCTGGCAGAAGAATTAGCGTATAGGCTGTAAATACAACAATATGAAACATATACTGGCGTCTAAACAGTTATCTCACATATTAAAACAGAGAATCATAAAGTGTTATATATATTCTGCATTTCTGTATGGTGCAGAAACATGGACGATGAATAAGCATTTGGAAGAAAGAATTGAGGCTCTTGAAATGTGGATATATAGAAGAATGGGGCGTATCTCATGGAAAGAGATGAAAACAAATAAGGAGGTCCTAGAAAATCTAGGTATGAAAAGAGAACTAATGAGGGAGATCAAAGTTCGGCAGCTAAAATACTTTGGCCACATAAAAAGGCATAACACCTTGCAGAAGACCATAACAGAAGAGAGAGTTGAAGGCAAACGTGCAAGGGGAAGACAGCGCTATAAGTGGGAAGATAACATCAAGAGATGGACAGGAAAGAGTCTATCAGAGTGCACCACCAAGACAAGAGACAGAAGACGTTGGAGATCCATTACAGCCAACCTTCGTTGTGGACATGGCAACTGATGATGATGATGATGTAAATACACTGAACAAAAAAATGTATAGACACTGAAAATAAACCCTTTGGACCAGAGCTGTGGAGTCTGAGTCGTGGAGTCGGTCATTTTATTTAGTGATGTTGGAGTCGGTAAAAAGTCGACACCGAATTTTACGAGACTTAAGTCAAAGCAGATCCACGTTTGATCTATGTAAGGGAGGGGTGGCGATTACAAAATTTGAAATAACATTTTAAAGTAATAGAACCCCTAAAACAACTTTCATGTTAAAGTACATCCATTTTTACATAATGTAAGAATATTTCAGTTGTTTCTGATTATAAGTAAAGTTTTTATCACAATTGGAAATTAGGTTGCACATTTAGAAAGAGCACACACAAGAAATGAAAATAAACTATATACACTGTCAATTTTCCCGTCATTGTTAAAATGAAACAGTTTTGCCTTATAGTGTTTGGTAAAGCAGTCATTTGTGTGCAAGTGCGAATGATTTGTTATTTTCTTTACTGTACGAATGAATAGTTTAAAATGTAGTCTATGAAAGCCACGTATTCATTTTTTTCACACACATACCATACTTATACATATAACTCCATATAAGTGCATAATTTTATGACATATCTCTAGTTTAAAAAAATTAGTCGGACTTCTAAAATTTCCGGAGTCGCAGTTGGAAATTTTTTGGGCCGCCTCCACAATCTTGCTTTGGACACGGAGAGATTGGAATACCAGGGTATGCATCGGCATTATGACGAAACTCAATTGCGAAAGATACAAGATACGTCAGGGCCAGAACTCACATACATCAGGACAGAAATAGTGAGAGTACTCCGCGCCCCGCCCCCCCCCCCCCCCCTATAAATAAACGGAAGCGTATGGCTTATTGGCCATTAATTATCGTTTTCCTTTGTGCTCCTAACGGAGCATAGAGCCACCACTAAAGCTGGTCCACCTTACAGGAAGGCGGCACCAAGTATTCAAATGCTCTTGCAGTAGTGGTTTATGTGGTAATTCTTTTTACATGATGAGGTTGCCGGCCACGTGTAGAACCTCATATTAGTCGCCTTGTACGACATGCCTGTGGGCAGGGACGTACTTAAAGTATCTGGCACCAGGGGCGGATCATACATTTGTCACCCCTAATCACCTATAAAGAAACACACTTGCAAGTACATTTTGAACTGTAAATGCTTTCATAATAGTTTCCGATGGCAACCCCCTTCTGACTGTCACCCGCGGTGTACCGCCTTCTCGCACCCCATCTTAGTACGGCTTTGCATGAGAGTGCAGTAATATTGGTCATTACACTGTTATTGTTGTTAAACAGAATCGACATCACTGTACTCTGGGCAAACCCATTTGTGCTCAGTCTCCTTCAGTATGTGTCGAAGAGTGTAACTGCTAACTGTTCCTGTAGCTAGCTGGTTGTATACACGACGGATGCATCCTCTAATACGTCCATCACTAGCGTTATGTTTGATGCCAAATTCCAACAGTCTTAACCTTGATGATTCATCGATTACAGTATCGTTCTCTATCAGGCGATTACACTGAAAAAGAGGCACTGATTGAATCAGTGATGTGTAAAAACTAAACCCCACAGTCTTTTTATCCGATGACTGTACCAATATATAAACTGACACACAAATTAACAGTCCCATTGGCAAAGCTGCAACCATATTTGACCGCCTCACAATGCGTGTTAGGGAAAAGTTCAATCTCGCAATGATTGCTAAAGCTGTGGTATATAATGCCTGCGTCACCAACACGCTTCTATATGGCTGCGAGACATGGAGAATCTATACTAAGCAAGAAAGAAGGCTCAATATCTTTCATCTGCGGTGTCTACACTGTCTTCGCCACATCCTTGGTTTGGTGTAGTTTTTAGGACTATCTTTATTGCACACGGACAACTCCATCAGTGCTACGATCTCCTCCCTTTGATCATACACGGAGGATCTCAGTACAGTGCACGAACTGCGTAGCACCGGTCAAAATCTCAATGTGTGTATATAGGAATCACACATTCTATAAATTTTTTTGGTAGGTAGGTTTTTAATTTTTAAATACTTGGTATTTCGTGGAAGGACAAAATGACAAATGTCGAGGAACTGTCGCGTGCCGGCCTTCAAAGCATGTATGCACTGCTTCAACAGCGCAGACTACAATGGTTTGGCCATGTCCGCCGCATAGAACATGGTCGCATTTCAAAACATATTTTCTACGGACAATTGGCAGGTGGCAAACGAACAGCCAGGCGACCGCAGCTGAGGTTCAAATATGTGTGCAAAAGAGACCTGAAGGAACTGGACATAAATCCAGCAACCTGGGAGGGTCAAGCTATTGATTGCGCCTACGGCGCCACCTCAGATTGAGCGAAAAGAATCTCTCACAACAAGCGGAAGAGATAAGAACATGCCGAAAAGAAGCACCAGGAAAAAAAGAGCAGTTTAGAGCTATCGGCTCAAGGACGCATTCCCATAGTCAGTTATGACAGAAGAAGTCTACTACTACAACAACCACCAATATTTTACATACACCCACAACATTCTTTTCAGCAGAAGAAATAAAGACGAGACCCTCACAACATCTTATCAGTTGTGTCTACTTAGATATCGCCAACTTCATGATACAGGAACTAGATTATTTTATGTTCAAGGACAAAAAATTACAGAGGCGTAACTACTCATATACTTAAATTCTACATGCGCTATTTGCTTTTCAAGTTGGGCGCATGAAACGAAAAAAAAAAAAAGTGACAGTTGGAAATGCTAAACATTCCATCCCATGTTAGAGATATACATGAGATATAACAGAGATAAGGAACTCTTTTTTGTCAATGTATCCCTACAGATGTTTTACTTGGTTTATCAACCAAGTTCAAATATAGCCAAGTTTACCGCGATAAAAAGGTTCTCAAAAGTGTTCGTGTGAAACCAAAATTAATTTTAAAGCATGCGTCAATCTGCTGATCCATTCATCCATCCAGCACTCATTTGTTTCCTGTATGTATGTCAGTCTTTCTATCTGTATCTATGTCTGATTGCCGATCTATCCGTCTGTTTGTACGTCCGTCTATTCATTAACACTCACACGTGTACTTCTGTTTGTCTGTCCGTACGTTCATTCATTACCCACTCACCTCATTCATGTATATCTGTCTATCGTGTCTGTTTGCTCATCCATCCATCCATCTATCTATCTATCTATCTATCTATCTATCTATCTATCTATCTATCTATCTATCTATCTATCTATCTATCTATCTATCTATCTATCTATCTATCTATCTATCTATCTATCTATCTATCTATCTATCTATCTATCTATCTATCTATCTATCTAACTATCTATCTATCTATCTAACTATCTGTCTATCTATCTGTCTATCTATCTATCTGACAGCCCGTCTCTCTGTCTGGTTGTCTTTCTCTACCACTCAACCTATTTGTTTTAACCGACGCTCAAAATTACGGAACAAAACTAAAATTATGAACTGTTATAAGAAGATAATTAAACTGCTTGGATGTAGTCTGCCCTTAGTTTTGCTAGGTCGGTCTGGTTTCTCGTCATTCTGAGCTGTCTACCTTCTGTCCATCAAAATTCTCCGCCTACTTGTCTGAAAACGTTGTCTCTAACAGCGATATATCTGTCATCTTGTCTGTCAATCAGCACTGTAGACCTTCTTCATGCATATCTCCTTGCACGCGCATGGCGGTATGTGATCAAACAATCCTTTTTTATCGGTCCTCCAGGAAACTAAATACTTCCCGGGTCTCCTTTAATTCAATAAAACTCAGGGTAATTTCTCTGTTCCTTTTAACGGGAGAGAGCTTTGATCATGGCCAAAAGTCACCACTCACGAACGCCAGCGCCGTGCTCACGTTGCGTCATCCCTTCGTTGTCTTAAGAACGCAGGAGGAAACTCTGCGGTTAGCGTACGTGGATTTCTGTTTAATCGGGGAGTGGGGGTGGGGGGGGGGGGGAAGATCAGAAGCTATTGCGTCTTATTACGTGCTAGTATGATGTTTCATCTCGAACGGTCAACGAAAGCGAGCCAAACATCTGGCATCATCAGGTATTACTTAAGTGACATGTCTCAATAACTCTCTATCAGTCATGCTCTCGGATTTTCTAGCATGCGTGCATCTTATCCTTCCTGTTGATAGCAGTTGTGAATTAAGTCCGTATGGAGATTATTCCTTGAAGCTGGTAAGAGCGAAATAATTGTTTTAGAGTTATCTGGAGTGGTAGCGTATAAGATTTTATGCAGATATAATCTACCCAGGGTTACCTATTCTATTGCTTAAAATAATTAATTCATAACGAATAGTAACTCTTTCGTAAGACCGCAAGTGATTTAACGTAGCGCGCCACCAGTTTTTAACTCAGCTTAAGACTTAACAGACAGATAGCTAGATAATCTGTTATAACAAGAAGACAGATAGAGAGATAATGTGTACTGACAAGAAAACGGGAGAGATAAAATGTAACTGACAGAAGGAAGATGTACATATTGCATTTTTGATTATTGTTCTCTTCGATGTTTATCAATTAATCCTGAGTTAAGTGTTAACTATCCTAGTATTATTTAATTTTATTTCCCACGTACATGTCGATTACGCCTGTCAATTCTGTATCACGTACCGTGTTGTGAGGTGAATGTCTGACCTCGCTTAGCGAGGCTGACCGTGTGTGTGTTACGCCGACCGCCCCCCGCCTGCTCGCTAGCCAAGCACGAGAGAGGAATTTGCCCGAGGTGGGTGTGGACGCGGAGCATGTTTTATTGAAGTGTAATTGTATGCGTTTTCGTGGAAGACAGAAGAGAGGGTGGGTGTTTGTACGTCTGTTAGCGTCGATCGTTCAGGTCGAACAAACCCATGTAAATGTTTTTGAATGTCTTATTTTTCCAGACCCTGATCAGAAAGACAGAGAGCGGTCTGTGTTCGCTATCTACGGGCTCAACCAGAGTCTACGGAGATTTATTATGCACAACGTTTCCACACACTGGTGCATGGCCTCTAGCATTTACTAGGCCTCATTTTTCTTTACTGACGGATTAACTGCCAAATTGCTACCGCTGGCGGCTATTTCGTGGATTACATTACGGCCGCGCAGCGCATACAGCCTCGTCCACGAGCTGTTATAATTTGCCATTCATACATACAGGCAATATTGGTGTAACCCATTTACCACCCGGTTGTTGGAGATAATACAACCACATAACCCAGAAAGAACCAGCTAGTGCCAGCCTCTGAAAGTTCTCACGTGAACTTACCACTAGATCAGCGCATTCGGATAATATTCGTGTGCTGGAATTAAGCCTTTTTCCAGTTCACCACCTTTTGTTCACTCGGAGTTACTGCAGTAGTCGCACTGTGGGAGTTACATGTTACTATTTCCCCCTGGAGCTTACCTCCTGGCAAAAGTGGATTACTAAGTCCAGCCGGACAGTGTTGACCCACATAAGTTTCTTCTCAGTTTTGGATTTATCACCTAATAAGGCAAACACGGTCGTCTAATTTTATTGGACTGGGGACCCCTGTCCAGGTGACAGCAAGACTGTATTAGAACTTTTGGTTTTAAGTGCGGGAGTGGTTCGAGAGAACTTAGGTGTGTCCGTGTGAGCGTAGGAAGGAAGTAGAGTGAGGTGGCCACAATGTTTTTTTTCTCTTGGGGATACTGGTATTTTTTTGGAGGTTCATTTTCTTTGCTGTGTATCCTTCCGACATTGTTTATTTTCAGTGAAGGTACACGGGGTTTACCGTGTTTTTATTTGTTCGCATTTTTGCAACGTTGGATGTTGTGCAGTTTTTTTTATGGTTAATAAAAACCCAGAAAACTTATTCTTGTGCTGGTCAGAACGCCTTCCCTTTAAATGTCATGTTGGTGTAGTAACTGTAGTGTCCCTTACTGAGTATTAGATTAAAGTCTTTTACAAACATTGGAGGGCGGGGCAAGATTGTCTTATTAAAAGTTAGTCACCAGGTAGGCTGAAGGAGTAGCACCACTACCCTCCAGAGGCATATCTTCTCCCAACTTTGCACCCGTGACTCTATTTTCTATCAATTCACACTTTCCCTTTAATAGTCTGTCTGACCTCAGACAGAATCTATCGTAGGAGACAAGAAAAACGTATTTCACGTTTAGAAAGAAAATGTTTTGAGAAGAGGAAAGCTGGAATATATCGCAAAATACTGCAGGGAAAAGTTTGACATCGTGGACAGTTTGACATCGTGGCATGAAAGTAAGTGAACAACAGAATTGATAAATTGTACTGGACACAGGAAGTTGTGGAGAGACATGATCTCCTACGCCACTAGGCATGGTACTTGAAGAAGAGGAAGAAAATTACTTCATCACTTGTTATCCTCGAGTGTACCTTAACATTAATATGCTTACTATCCACGTGTTCCATTACATGCTGCTGGAACAAATTGAGACATTAAACGGTTTGGCAGATGTAAGCTTAAAATTTGTAAACTCTGAAGATTTTTTTTTTTTGGGTCATCCTTCCCCACATTTTCAGCGGTGTTTGTTTTTGCTGTTGTTATTGATCCAGCGACGCTTGGGGTCTCGCCCTTTGGCCCAATGACGTGTAATGATATCTGCTTGTTTCTACGGTCTGTCAGAATATAGTTTTGACATATTTATAGAGAATCCCTGGAGGCGACGAAGATGTGATCTGACAGAATTATGTAAAGAATACTATGGGAAAAAGTCGCGAGAATGTTCTAAAAGATTCATTCATCATCATAACCCTCCACTCCCAAAGGAGCATAGGCCTTCAACAAACACATGCCAAGTCCTCCTGTCACGTGCCATCATCTCAAGTTTTTTCCACGTTCTCCTCATCATTTTCACCTCTGTTTCCAGCTCTGTTCTCCATGTGCTTCTTGGTCTACCTCTGCCTCTCTTGCCCTAGGGGTTCCAGAACAAGGACTGCCTTGTAATGCTATCAACAGGTTTCCCCAGTGTGTGTCCTATTCATCGCCAGCGTCTTCTTCTCATCTCTTGTTCCACTGGCACTTGTCTGGTTCTTGTCATCACCACATTGGTAACCTTGTCATACCATTTTAATCCTTCTATTCTACGCAAGCACCCATTTATGAAAGTCTGTAGCTTTTTGGTTGTTGTCTTTGTTGTTCTCTATGTTTCAGAGCCATGTAATAGTACTGACCACACTTGAGTTGAAGATTCTTATTTTCGTGTGGTATCCGATTTCTCTTGATCTCCATAGATCTCCCAATGCAATGAAAGCTCCTCTTGCTTTTTGTTTTCTTATTTTGATATCACTGTCTGTCCCTCCAACTTTGTCTATTTTGCTGCCAAGATATGTATACGATTCTACACCTTGTAGTGCTGTTTCTTCACGTACAACCCTGTTATCATTACCTGCATTTATTCTCATCATTTTTTTCTTTTCCTTGTGTATTTTCAGACCCAGTTGGTGTGACCTCTCATCGAATTTTTTTCAATTTGTCCTGCATCTGATTACGGTAATGGGACAGAAGAGCCAAGTCATCAGCAAAATCCAGATCATCCAACTGCTTAGTCAGAGTTCACTTGATTCCATTTCTGTTGTGTGTTGTCGATGATCTCATAACCCAGTCTATTGCTAGTAAGAACATAAATGGAGACAAGAGACATCCCTGTCTCACTCCCGTTCTTATCTCAAACGGTTCTGTAAGCTGTCCTTCATGAAGAACTCTGCATGTCATGTCTTCATGTTTTCTTTATTAAATTAATGATCTTCAGGGGAACTCCATAATGCCTCATCAATTTCCAAAGTGATTCTCTGTCTACACTGTCAGTGAAGTCCTAAAAGATGTCAGTAAAGTCATAAAAGATGTCAGTGAAGTCCTAAAAGATGTCAGTGCTTAGAAGGCAGCAGCTAACTTTCTGTGGGCGTGTTACGAGAAAAGGCTGACTTACTTGGTCGTTCCTCTTCTACCATGGCGTGTAATTTGCGAGAGAGAGAGAGAGAGAGAGAGAGAGAGACACTGTCCTATCGGCTGTCTTCCTCCTAGCCTGGTTCCCATCAAGTCCTCGGTCCTTCAGAGATTGTCTTACGTTGTTCCCCACCCACCCCCCCCCCCCCCCCCCCCCCCCCCCCCCCCCCCCCCCCCCCCCCCCCCCCCCCCCCCCCCCCCCCCCCCCCCCCCCCCCCCTCCCCCCCCCCCCCCTGCGGTCTCTGAGTCGTCCGATATGAGAAAAGGCATGCAGAAATACATTGTTACACCAGGAGAACTGAAGGAAAACGAGATAATGGATGACAAAGAGACAAAATACTGCTGAAGATTTAAGAGTTACCCAGACCAAAACGTATTTTACATTAGTGCTGCGCCCTAATATAACAGGAGAGCCCTGTGTCCAGGTTGAACGAGTGCGCCTCGCTTAAACGAGGCAAAATATTATTATTAATATTTTTTAAAGAAGATACTGAGCAGTTTGGTATTGTAATAAATCAACAACAGAATTGATAAACAGTACTGGGGAATAAAAGTTGTTGAGCAACATTTTCATCTACGCCAGCTTGAAATAGATATTTACACGAAATACTTGTAACAAAAATAACTTATAATTGGCCCAAATGCACTAAAAATACTTGCTTGACAACTAGAATTTTAGAAGTAAGAGATTCATAATATTAAATTTCGCTGTGCCCTGTTAATCTGTCACTTAAAATTTTTAGGTGCTTTCCTGATTAAACTTAACATTTCTAGAAATAACTACATATTGAGGGTGCCTCGCAGAAGAAAAGCTAAAGCAAAGACGGCCAACAGCCAATTGGCGGAGAAGTGGAGGCGGAAATGATAAGCATAACCCAGAGCTGGGGCACCACATGAAGGGTGGCTGCCGACCCAGCAATGTGGAGACAGTTTGTTGCTGCCCTTCAAGGCGCAACTAGGCGTGATGATCACTGATTGCTTTGTAAGTCAGCGACCAAGGACCAAAGAAAGAAGCAGAAGAGACTGCCTCGAATGGCAGAATAGTTAGAGAATTTGATTCTCGGGGCCAAGTTGCTGGGTTTAAAACCAGGAAGCGCCGCGCGCCAGTTTACCAAGCTGCAAATGAGTATCTGTCTGTGCTTTTGCGTTAGGGAAGGCAACCACAACGAGAACAAGAACCGGTCACCCTCACCTCATAAAGCGGATATCTATAATAGTGAAGTCTTTAACAGTTTTTTCTCCTACGGCATTATTCATGTCACATAAATATTTGGTTGATCTCTTTTCCTCTCCGGCAGTATTTAGTTACATTTGTGTGTGTACTAAATTACTTGCGATTTCCGTGGTCGCCCATTTCTTTCTCTGCCATCAAGCAGATATTAGTTATTTTCTTATCAATTTTACATTTCCATCAGTGATAATTGTTCATGTTTGCTTTGCGCTTCTCGGCTTTGCTAAGATTAAGACGCAGGTAAAACCAAGATGGGCCCGGTCAATTTTCCCAAAGTGACCGCGTGTCATGTTTACCTAGGAGTGCCCCGCGATAAATTATCGACCTGCCAGCATGCACTCGGCGGAAACGAGTGGCATAATCATTTCCTGTACACCTTGTTACAAAGACATTACTTTAGACGAAAGTAACATGTTGTATTTGAGAAAACATTGCCGAGAGAGGATCGGATGTTTTCATTCCATATTTGGGAGACATGACCTTTGTAGTAACGCGCAAAAATTTCAATGTGGAAATAATTTGAATTACCCGACAAAACACGCAAGTTTTGAAACGATTTACGGGGGTTCGAAATAGAGGAACAACAAAATTCCTGATTGGACCCTGACTAAATCGTAACAAAATAGACAAGTGCAATATAACCTGACACTTTAGTCGGTTGAAAGTACTGTGAAAATCTACCTCGCGCCAAGAAGACAACCAGACCTTGACAGAGTTAAGACCTTATTTGAGCGTCTTGAGGAATTACAGCCCAGGAAAACTCTATTATTTTAACACGGTGATAAACGTCTTTTCTTGGTCACCACGTTAATAAAGCTGGTATTGGTGTAAATGGTCAACTCTAAACCGGCACAGTGTTGGGCATACAGGTCATCTTATCCAAAAACGTAATGAGGCCCCGACAAGGATGTAATGTTGACTATGAGTGTTAATGTGAGTATCAATACGCGAATGCATGGATTGTTCTGAAGAGTTGACTAGAAGATCAAACACTCACTCACACGTAGCTAGAAGTTAATGATGCAGACTACTGTGGTCGTTTCATACTGTTTAATTGGACGCACACACTTGGACAGTACGGGTATAGTTACAGGAAAACAGGTCGACATATATCATCATACTGTTGATCAATGGTCTACAATCTTAAGTTGGCATTCATGTTGAAGAACATTACAATGGAACGTCCGTAGACAAGCACTTAGATTTCCACTGTTTATAAATATAATCATCAAGCCTTACTGACTGATCATGTCAGTTAATAAATAATGTTCAAGCCTGACTCCTAGACAGAACCTCTTTTCTAGCGAAAATTCCTTTAGGTAAAGTTCAGC
The DNA here is from genome assembly GCA_024509875.1 of Oreohelix idahoensis. NCBI lineage: Eukaryota > Metazoa > Mollusca > Gastropoda > Stylommatophora > Oreohelicidae > Oreohelix > Oreohelix idahoensis. The sequence continues at coordinate 73,263 of JAMPIV010016367.1, forward strand.
AAATATTTCTGGAGACAATGTTAACCCACCAGTATTGGGTTTTCTTTATAACTGTGATCTCTTAATCATCACCTGATAATAAGGGGCATCCCTGTTCTCTGATCGATGATCGACAAAAAATATAGAATCCAAAATGGCTTCTGGTTCCAGTGAGCATTACTCACTATACAGATGCATAGTAAAGCTTCAATAAAGGCTTTGTGCATGAACACAAATGTTTCTACAAGAATCAGCATATTCTTTCATCATAACTGCTGCATACAATCATATTCAGTGCTGCTAGGTAACATGTCATCCCGACATATTGATATAGATAATCATCATGTAGACGTCTGCCGATCTAAGCCTGGCAAGGAAAAAGTTCAGCAACAAGTTCTTTTACCTGGGCATGGGAAATACACTAGCAGAACACATACGCCCTCTCCTGGCGTTACAGAATAAACACTGGGGAACTCATAGACTTAATAATCATATCAAAAACTATCTTCTTCCCCATAATAGATCACAGATATCAACGAACTTCGGACTGGTCTCCGACATGGCATTCACCAGGCTCCATCATCACGGAAGACCCTTTTTCGTCTCCGCATGCGCAGAAACTGCCTGACCCCAAAGTTCAGTACAAGGAAAAATAGTCCCACTTAGACATACAAAGATATCACGATATAAGACCGTATCGTCTTAAATAGATAAGAAGTAAACATAGACTCGGACCATAATCATTCCTGCATAAACCTAAGCAAGAACAATCTGTTTCTGGCCCAACAAGGAACAGACCAACAAAATCTGGATTCATACGCCAAGTTCGATATTCAGGGGAGATAACCCATATAACAAAAGTATCAATCAATCATGAGTGATATATCCTTGGCCAGGAAAGCATCCTGATTTTCAAAACAAATACTTTCCCTCAGACAAATAAATATTATGATAACTACATACATTGCCACCAGTAATCTGTTGGTAACACACGGAAAACCGGAATCTGAGGGAACTGAAATACAAGTCAAAGTGGGAACTTAATGCTATAGTAACAACACCCCAGACCAAGTGTAAGAGGCCTCAACAAGTGCCTTTATTTCTCTGAGCCAGCAGTCTGTGAGCCTAAAGAATGCCGTTAGTTGTACATTTTGAATTCTATATTTTTTTCATTATTAACATGTAAACTAATACGTATATATTGACATGTGAATATTAATATGTGAAAATCCCTAGTGGATGTCCAAGTCATTTGAGGCTGGCAACCTCAGCCTATAGAATGATGATTTCATGAACCACCACTGTCAGGGCTAGTGACTTCTTAATTGCGAGTTTCTTATGAAGAACCAAAAGCAGAGATAGTCCCAAGTTCCATTTGGAGCAGGGAGGGAATGATGAAAGAAATGTTGTACATACCTTCTATATTTTTAACCTTTTCAAGCATTGTAAATGTAAAACATATTCACTCTTACTGTAATGAAAGTTTACAACCTTTTCAACTGATGTAAATGTAAACATATTAAAACTATATTGTTAATATTTTCAACTAAAGTTAAATATAAAAATGTTCATTTTAAATCTAAAGATAGTTTTTCACCAACTGGGATTAGTATTAATTCTCAGTGAGGGTAAAAGTTCTGAGCTAGATGCGAAGGTGGAATGAAAAGAAGGTAAAGGGGGGGGGGGGAACATAAGTATGTACCGGGAAATTCAATACTCAGAGGGTATTTGTTTCTCTTCTTTTGCCAAACTAGTTGGTGGTACCATTAGAGGGTACTATTTCTGGAACAAGTTAGGGTATAAGTGGCCTGAAGTCGACGCTAAGACACCATCATCAGACGCGTCTTAGAGATGCGGGACCAGCTTTGCAATTACTCCCTGACTCTACTTGGAACGTGCTGCAACTCTTAATCTTGACCAGTGACGCGAGCGATCAAGTCACCTATCTAGGAAGAACGAAAACACTAGCGGGAGCAGAAACCTCAGCAGCTAAGTGTACAAATAAAAGCTGCCAAGTGAAACTTCCCCTTATATTAATCCCCATTAACATCATATGCTGATGACCAATTTTTGTTAAAGAATTATTCAATTTTTAGTAACTGTTAAAACCTAATTGATTATTAAATTTGTTACTTATATCTATCCAAATTTAAAGTTGATTTAATCACTTTGAATGTGTTGTAACCGTATGTCTCAGACAATTTCTTAAATCCACTTAAATAGAGCTATAAAATAATAATAATAAGAGGAATTCGCTGAATTAACTCAGCTGGGGGCTTGAACGAGCTAACGAATTATAAGATAATTCTATCCTTCACAAACGTTGACGCAAGCGTCCCGCCCACCCTTTGCTGAGCTATTTAATATAAGCTACAAGGTACTTGGCATTATTATTTCACAAAATATTAATTTTTAGGTATTTAAAACAGATAAAACGCTGCGAATGGAAAAGATTGCCACAATCCTAAAATGAACGACACAAGCCAGATAGCATTACATCTGCATGATTAGGCATACACAGGCATTTATTTTCATTTATTGCAGTAAAGGTTTTTGTAAATATAAAAAAACAAAGTGTTGCTGAATGTTTTTTTATGCTGTCACTTCTGTTGGTGTATGTGTGGGGGTTGTATGGAAAGATAGTGCTACTGTCTGGCACAGCTGACAATATTGACGTCAGCAAGGTCGGGCTTACTGTTAGTGGCCGACAGGTATGTAAATACAATGGGCGAATGTCGTGAGTTCTTTAAATTCGTATGTCTCTGGTGTCACCCACACAACAGTAACGTTGGGTCAGAAAATAGACCAACGAGTTTTCAACTTATACACAGTTTATTTACGACAGTAACGTTGACATCATGGATAACAGATCACAGCAAATCACAAGGTATCATAAGTAAGTAAATCCATAGATAAATTGAGTGCAACACCAGCAACTCATCATAAATCGACATAGCATACAATCCGTCAGAAAGTTGAGTGCATCACCAGCAACTCATCATAAATGGTAATAATATATAATCCGTCAGAAATTCGTTGCATACACAGCAACTCATTGTACATTGCATTAGCAAATATCCTCCATAGGAATATGAATCATATCAAATCTCTCTCATCCAAAAACACTCTGGACACACTAGCGAGACTATAACAACCGTCTCGAAGCTCTGCCAGATACCTAATGACCGAGATTACAGTTTCTCAATACAACTCAGTACATCTTCACTCAAGCGCGAACTAACAGCTTGAGATGTGAGCTCAGCTCACCCGTATCTCTCCCCCAACTACTCAGAACATTTGAACACTTTCTTTGTGTTTAAAAAACTAACACCTACTCAGTTGGGCTATGTTAAAAAATATAGCGTACAAAGCACCCAAGTAAAAAATCATCTCATAACTTTAAACGTGCTAACTAGCTTGTCTATAAAAAATCAGACCCGTACGTAAGAATCCCAAACACTTAACTCCTACTTAAAAACATGACTTAACACAAAGCTTGTATTCTTTATGTGACAAAATTTATGAATACATAAAAGTGACTTTTGTTTAGTTACCAAGTATAAACGTACTTCATTTTCATTTTTATATCTGTACATTATATTTATTACTCTGTCTGTACATTCTATTTATTACTATGTCTGTACATTCTATTTATTACTTGGCCTTATTTTACATTTTATTTTGTTTTAAACAGATCAAAACACTAGTAATCTTGTTAGGTATTTACAAAAAAAATTCCTGTAAATAATATACGATGAAAGCTTTTTTTCTTAATAATTTTACCCCCTTATCCATCAAGCCGCGTAAAGCTGAATCCACGTAAATTAAGTCCGCGTAAGATGCGAACGAACTGTATATATTACAACCGTTTCCATCTTTCCGTCATGTATCCTAGCGATTTTCTGTGTTATTCATTTCCGTTGAAAGCTTGACCTTTGTCTCCACGCGTGTCTCTTGTACCAGTAGCTGTGTCTCTACATATGATTTTTCAGTTCATTTGCGAATATTGTTTTATCTAGCATTTCACTTATTTATTTCTGGTATCCTATCTCTTGAAGACCTGTCTCGTACAGTCCATTAATTTTATGGCCACATCATTTAAGAACGCGTGTTTTTTACGATTGTTTTAGGGCGTCTTCAATCAATAGAATCAACATTTCAGGCCATTAACAAAAGCACGTATGTTCTGTGCCGCCCGCGCAATGTTTCTCTGTGTCTTACGTAACCCTTGCATGTGTGTCTCCAGTTTTCTTCTCCAATGTCTTCTTTATAAACGATTGTCGTAGATTTTTGATAGCGGAATTAAGACTTGAGTTGGTCCCTACTGAATAGATTTGAATAAGTGATATTCACAGTGAGAAGTAGTAATAGCAATCGGTTTCCACGAGTGAGATGGTAGAATGTGATTAAGAGGCTGTCTCTGAGATCGAGAAATCTTCTCTCTCTCACCTATCTTCTACGACAGCTTTCGAGGAGTCAGACAGTCTAAACACACACACACACACACACATATATATATATATTTTAGATGATAATTAAAATTTCTCTTGAAATTAATCAGCGTGTTGGTCAGCTCGTTCTAGAATATTTATATAATCATTTGTTATAGTTTCCCACGTCTGTACGTCCAACTGTCATCATATATGTGCGTGCACGTGAGTGGTTAGATATATATATATTCTTTATTCTGATATAGAGTAATAGTGTGATGTCTTGTGAATTTTGTATCTTTAAAAAAAAAATAACTATCCCCTAGACATATCGATCTGTTTTATGGGCGTGCTGACCACACGGCTAATAATTGTTTTTCCACAGCATTATTGAGCATTATACATTTGGTTTACAGGTTGATTTTGTCGGAATATATGTTAATTACTGAGTTTGTAATACTAAACGCTGGTAAAGTTTGTGAGTGTATAACATTCACAGGGTTCTGAAGCAGGAAGGTGTTTGAACTAAGTTAAGGATGCGTTTCGGACTATTTGTCCAGATTAATTGCCTCCCTTACCCTAACTGTCTTCAGGGGTAAACTTGATAGTGGATTAAAAATTAAGGGAATATATATATATCTAACCACTCACGTGCACGCACATATATGATGACAGTTGGACGTACAGACGTGGGAAACTATAACAAATGATTATATAAATATTCTAGAACGAGCTGACCAACACGCTGATTAATTTCAAGAGAAATTTTAATTATCATCTAAAATTTCTTCACAACACATAGAAATTACATCAAAGCATGTACACATAGACATAAAAAATCAAGGAATAGCTACAAGAAATGATAGACCCACAGTTAGATCCGATCCCTCGAGGTATGCCCACAGTCCTGTTGGAAGAAAGTGATAGCTCCAAGGAAACAAGGATACATATGATTAGGCCTAATATTTCCCCTTCTTAAGGTATGGACAGACTTGATATCTCTGCTCTATTTTAAGGAAAATATGATTAGCAATACTTGCATACAGAAAGTTAAGATAGCAAAATGGGTGCCCAATTACAACAATAAAAAAATCGCTCCGTCCTGCATTCACTTTATTCATTCAGCCGAGCACACGTGCACATGTTCATACTCACAGCTTAGATAGCCACTTCTGGTAATACAATTTTTAGGACATTCACTTACAGACTCGTCAAGGGCAGTCTTTGACCAAGAAATCCCCAGTTCCAAAAAGACAGGATGAATTCTCTGTTTCCGGGAACGACTCCTTGGGTGTTCTTATTTTTCGGATGTCTGTTTAGGTCACATTAAAATTGTCCAGGCACGAAACATTAACAACGAGCACAGTGTCAATAGCTTAGGTTTCTAGAATTGAGGGATGTCAGATCGGTGTCTACTTTCAGGACAGGACTATATTTGGTCATCACACCACTAGTCGAAACTCCGTCGGAATGTTACTGACGTTAATATGTTACTTGCCACAACGGCTAAATTTGTACTTAGAGTTTGTGCAGAAAATCTGATCTGGCTCAAAGGCCCAGTATAAAACATTTAGTCTTTAATAAAGCCCGTTAGTGAGAGTTGTACTCTGTCTATTAATGAAGACACACGCACTGTCCGACAGGTGTTAACTTGTAAACCCACGTGGTTAAAAAGATAAAGATGTTTATGTTTCTCACAGGTATGTCTCTGTACTAAACGCCGGCAAAATTTGGGTTACCCAGTATCACCGAATAAAGAAAAACACATATGAAATGTTTTACATAATATGTACTCAATATAACTTACGGTTTTTTTTTAAACTGCAAGCGTACCGCTTGACTTATCATTTAAACCTTCCTGAGAAATAAGTTATATACATAAAATCAATCATCATGAATTAGGAATACCTACGTGTTCCGTCACCACTCATGAAGCATCTAGCATTAATAAAGTTAGTTTAGAAAGTTTATTCTCGTCTGATTATTCTAGCAGTAAAATTAAATTCCTTAATAGCGACTGAGTTTAAGCTAGAAATATAAATTCTGTTTTCCACTGTAACTCGTCACTATAAAATAATACAGGCTATATAAATTAAGCGCTCTGCACCAAATCTAACTAGTGAAATAAAATAAGCGATTTAACACTTTAAACACTTCACAAAATACTAAATATTAATATAATATATTACCTCCACACACAGAACTACAGACTAAACAATGAACTAGAATACTGCAATCTAATGGTAGTCTAGAGCTCGGCAAAATGCCAAGAACTCAGACTTGCCAAAACACAGATATTTTGATCTAGCACAGCGATCTGTCTACTGCGACATTTTAGGAGTCAGAATGAAAATCTAGTTTAACATTCTGGTTATATCTATTACCAGACAAAGAGGTAAACGTTTAATTTCGCAAAACGAAGTACTCTCCCCTTTCCGTCTTTAACGCTTACGTTTAACACCTAAACGCATGCCGTAACTGCCACCTACTGACCGAGAGGGCGCGTGTCAGTTGCGAATCTCAGACAACCCGTCTCCAGTGCAGAAGCAGTTTTTCACACCTCCCTGAGAAACTCATCCTGAGAGCCATAACTGACACTTTGCTTTCTCGCACCTTACGCTAAAACTGGCCGTGGAGCTTGAGTGTCATATCACCTGACACTGAGAATCTACCTTGGAAACTACATGTCAGATGCAAACTACCAGACAAATGTCTCCTCATCATGTCTGACGGAGTGAATTCTCACACTTCAGGCCCAGAAACTTAGCCGAAGAAACACTGTCCCAGGTGAAACTGTAGACAGCTGTCTGCTCCCCTGTCTGACGGAATGCATTCTAACACTCTGCGTCTCGTGTAGGGGCTGATACGTTACCTCATAACTGCGTTCTCAGTTTTGAGAAAAGAAACAGGTAAACGTTAGAATGGGAAAATAGTAATGTATATAGTCGCAAACGAACGAATGCGAAAAACACAAAAAGGATAAAAGAGTGATAATAAATAGAGGATACGGGTGAAAGAAAAAGAAGAAGATATAGGCAATTTCAATGATCATAAAACCTCTGTGACAGAACGTCCCCCCTTTAAGATATGGAAGCACTCCATGTCTACGTTATGGAATTAAATTTCCTATATCCATAGCTTCAGGGTGTCTGTCTTCTTCCCTCTCATCTCCCCCTTCCATCTCTCCAATTCCTACTCACGTCTCCTCCCAAAGTTTCCTTTCTCTGGAATGTCTCCCATGCGCGCTTGAAAGAGCGTCGCCGCTTCTGACATTTTTGAAAGGTTTCGTGTGTGTGCAGTGGAGTTTCCCTGCCTCTATCGTCATCTTCATCAGTTTTGGCGATCGTCAGGAGATGGTCGGAGGTTGGCACTGGTTTTTCCAAGTATCTCTTTAACAGATTTAAATGGAAAACCTTTTCCTTTCCTTGAATAGAGATCTGGTAGTTAGCCTTAGAAATCTTTTTCAGGACGGTAAACGGCCCTTGCCATCCGATCTTCAGTTGGTTGTTTCCGGTAGGGAGTAACACCAAAACTTCTTCTCCTGCTTCCAATTCTCTTTCTTTCGCGACTTTCCTGTATCGGTTAGCGTGCTTTGTGCGTGCTCGTTTAAAGTTAGTCGTTGTTAGGTCCCATCCTAGTTTCAACCTATCCTTTAAATCCGATACGTTTTTACTTGCTGAGACAACTGTCTCATCATCCTTCTGGTCTGTCAGCGACCAAAGTAAGGCTTCAAGCGGGCCCTTAATGGGTCTGCCGAATAAAAGCGTAGCTGGCGGAAATCCTGTGGAAGTATGAGGAGATTCTCTGTAGCCAAATAAAGCTGCAGGGATACAAAGATCCCAATCTTCAGGTTTCACTTGTGCCAGTTTACTTAACACCATGTTGAGGTTTCCATTAACACGTTCCACGAGCCCATTTCCGGCCGGAGTATAAGGCTTTGTGTAGATGTGTTGGGTCCTCAAGATCTTCACGATCTCATCCATCAACAGGTTTCGGTATGGAGATCCGTTATCCGTCAACACTTGTTGAGGGAATCCCAACCGAGTGAAAATCTGCATGAGGGCTTCTGCGACATGCTTGGCATCTGCGCATGTTAGCGGGATAGCTTCTGCCCATAAAGTGCATGTATGACTAAGGTCAGGAAAAACCTGTTCCTTCTTTTAGTCCTTTCTAAGTGTCCTAAAATGTCGATCACAACCCGTTCGAATGGTGTTCCCACTATTGGCATTTCACCCAAAGAGACTGGGGGTGCCCGTTGCTTGGGTGGCACACGTTGGCACTGGGCACAGGATTTGACATACCTGATAATCTCAGTATTTACTCCTGGCCACCAATAATGAGTGGTTATCCGTTGGTTTGTGGCGTTCTGTCCCATATGTCCGCTGAAGGGAAGAGAGTGCCCCATTTCTAGGATTTGGATTCTGTACTGTTTCGGTACTAGGAGCTGGTTGTAACCTTGGTCAGGCTTGCCCGTTCTGCGATAAAGTACGCCATCCTTAGAAAAAATGTCCCCGTGCTGTCTGGGTTCCTTAGCCATGGGCAGTTTCCTAAAGCAGGGTGCCAAAGTAGGGTCCTTTTGTTGCGCTTCTTTAAGTTCCATAGGTAACAAATTAGGAGCAGGCTCCCGTTCCTTCTTGGTTTGCCCTCTTGTAGTAACTGCTGCCACAATCGGCTCTTCCGGTTTCCCAATACACACGTATTTACCGCCAAGTATGACTGGGTAGATGCGGTCATCCATAACAGCCGCTTTTATCTCGCTTCTGACAAAATCAGAGTGGATCTCCACCAATGAGATGGGAAGCGCTGTAGGTGCATCACTCTTACGAACTCCACAAGTTGGACGGTCTCTGCTGTCTCTTGACCGGGTTTAACCAGGTTTCTGGCAACAATGCAATCATACGAAAGCCCCGTGTCAAATAAAGAAGAAGTTTGAGAACCGTTCAAAGTAACAGTACCTCGCGTTGAGGGTGTATCCCCAACAGGTTGGGAATCACTGTCAATAATTCCGCCTTGCGAGACTGTTAGCAACCATCCGATGCGTTTAGGCTCGGTGTGCTCACTCTGATAATTAGTCCCGTGCGCAGGGGTTTTCCCTTTGTCACCTTGACCTTTCTGGCCACGCTGCCATGAAGGGCGGTCGGGTTGATCAGACTGCTTACTGTGGTTTGGGTACTTGTTTTTGTAGACCTTGTATTTTTCAGGAGGGGGGTTTTGAGGTCCAGTTTCTCTGTGGTTATTTTGGTTAGAAACATGAGGAATATGAGAAGATTGGTCTAGATTATTTTTTCGAAAATGCTCTTCTGTCGGTTTACGTTTTGAGGCCGGTAGTTCAGCCAGCGCATTGTGATATCGCTCAGACTTTTCTAAGATGTCTTCAAGCTTTTCTGCACCCTGCTCAGCTAGAAATCTCCGGGTATCAGCAGACAAAGTGTTCTTTATTTGTTCGGTTAAAACAAATTCCTCCAGACCTTCATAGGTAGAGGGGAGCTGAGAAAGCTCTAGGCACTTAGTCAAGTATCCCTTCAAACGAGACGAGAACTGCTGAAAAGTTTCAGAGCTCTCTTTCCTGCTGTTGCGAAACAGTTGCAAAAATTTGCGAGCATTCATTTCAAAGCGCTCCAGCAAAGCTTTCTTCAACTAGTCATAGTTTTCTTGTTGGCCACTTTCCAGTTTAGAATAAACATCATAAGCAGAACCTTCAAGGGCCTGGGAAAGTTTCATACACCAACGCGACCTCTCTAAACTATACAGAGTTGCAATTTTCTCAAATTTTTCTAACCATGTGTCAATCTTCTCATTAGGACAAGGGAAAGTCTCAAGAGTGAAAGACATAGCGTTGAGTTGAAGAGCTTGAGTGTTAGAAGGATCAGTTAAGGAAGAATGAGGAGAAGACTCTCCATTGCTGGAGGTAGAGGCAGCACCAAGACTTTGGACTTCTAGAGCCTTAAGAGCCAACTCATGCTGTCGTCGTTGCTCATTTTCTCTTTCCAAATGCTGTCTCTCCTTCTCTCTTTCCTCATGCTGTCTTTCCTTCTCTCTTTCCTCATGCTGTCTCTCCTTCTCTCTTTCCTCATGCTGTCTCTCCTTCTCTCTTTCGTTCGCCCTGCGAATTTCCATTTCCTCATCCATCTTCCTCTGCTCTCTAGCTTCGACTGCTTTCCTCTCCGCCGCTTTTTCCTTCTGCTCCGCATCATATCTGTCAAGTTCTTCGTTGACAAACGCTTTCGCTTCTTCTCCTTGTAATCCCTCTTCCTTTGCTTCCTGTCTGAGGATCTGCCTAAGCTTCGCCCTCTCTGCCATCGCAAATAGGTGACTGTGACTTAGTCGAGAAGAAAGTAAGAAAAGATACACTGGTTCCTACCACTTACGAGAAAATACCAACAAAAGATGATATACCTTAACCTGGGATACCTCCTCCAAAATAATAAACTATCTTAATATCGCTGCTATTAATCGGCAATAAAGCACCTAATGCAGCCGACTATGCCAAATAAATGGTAGTTAAGATTACTATTGAAAAATAAGTTGCTACAGTGGAAACAAAATAATTATTGCAAAAATTTAAAAAGAAGAAAAAAAAATTCCCTTAATTTTTAATCCACTATCAAGTTTACCCCTGAAGACAGTTAGGGTAAGGGAGGCAATTAATCTGGACAAATAGTCCGAAACGCATCCTTAACTTAGTTCAAACACCTTCCTGCTTCAGAACCCTGTGAATGTTATACACTCACAAACTTTACCAGCGTTTAGTATTACAAACTCAGTAATTAACATATATTCCGACAAAATCAACCTGTAAACCAAATGTATAATGCTCAATAATGCTGTGGAAAAACAATTATTAGCCGTGTGGTCAGCACGCCCATAAAACAGATCGATATGTCTAGGGGATAGTTATTTTTTTTTTTAAAGATACAAAATTCACAAGACATCACACTATTACTCTATATCAGAATAAAGAAAATTAATCCTGCAAACGAGCTGATATTCGTATTTGCTCAGGACTAGAGTTCAATTCCCGGAAAACGAGCAACCATTCTGTCGTCGATTTTTGATAGGGGAATTAAGACTTGGGTTGGTCCCTACTGAATAGATTTGAATAAGTGATATTCACAGTGAGAAGTAGTAATAGCAATAGGTTTCCACGAGTGAGATGGTAGAATGTGATTAAGAGGCTGACTCTGAAATCGAAAAATCTTCTCTCGCTCACCTATCTTCTATGACAGCTTTCGAGGAGTCAGACAGTCTAAACACAGACACACACACACACACACACATACATAAATATATATATATATATATATATATATATATATATATATATATATATATATATATATATATATATATATATATATATATATATATATATAACCACTCACGTGCACGCACATATATGATGACAGTTGGACGTACAGACGTGGGAAACTATAACAAATGATTATATAAATATTCTAGAACGAGCTGACCAACACACTGATTAATTTCAAGAGAAATTTTAATTATCATCTAAAATTTCTTCACAACACATAGAAATTACATCAAAGCATATACACATAGACATAAAAAATCAAGGAATTGCTACAAGAAATGATAGACCCACAGTTAGATCCGATCCCTCGAGGTATGCCCACAGTCCTGTTGGAAGAAAGTGATAGCTCCAAGGAAACAAGGATACATAGGATTAGGCCTAATATTTCCCCTTCTTAAGGTATGGACAGACTTGATATCTCTGCTCTATTTTAAGGGAAATATGATTAGCAATACTTGCATACAGAAAGTTAAGATAGCAAAATGGGTGCCCAATTACAACAATAAAAAAATCACTCCGTCCTGCATTCACTTTATTCATTCAGCCGAGCACACGTGCACATGTTCATACTCACAGCTTAGATAGCCACTTCTGGTAATACAATTTTTAAGACATTCACTAACAGACTCGTCAAGGGCAGTCTTTGACCAAGAAATCCCCAGTTCCAAAAAGACAGGATGAATTCTCTGCTTCCGGGAATGACTCCTTGGGTGTTCTTATTTTTCGGATGTCTGTTTAGGTCACATTAAAATTGTCCAGGCACGAAACATTAACAACGAGCACAGTGTCAATAGCTTAGGTTTCTAGAATTGAGGGATGTCAGATCGGATTCTACTTTCAGGACAGGACTATATTTGGTCACCACACCACTAGTCGAAACTCCGTCGGAATGTAACTGACGTTAATATGTTACTTGCCACAACAGCTAAATTTGTACATAGAGTTTGTGCAGAAAATCTGATCTGGCTCAAAGGCCCAGTATAAAACATTTAGTTTTTAATAAAACTCGTTAGTGAGAGTTGTACTCTGTCTATTAATGAAGACACACGCACTGTCCGACAGGTGTTAACTTGTAAACCCACGTGGTTAAAAAGATAAAAATGTTTATGTTTCTCACAGGTATGTCTCTGTACTAAACGCCGGCAAAATTTGGGTTACCCAGTATTCACCGAATAAAGAAAAACACATATGAAATGTTTTACATAATATGTACTCAATACGACTTACGTTTTTTTTTTAAACTGCAAGCGTACCGCTTGACTTATCATTTAAACCTTCCTGAGAAATAAGTTATATACATAAAATCAATCATCATGAATTAGGAATACCTACGTGTTCCGTCACCACTCATGAAGCATCTAGCATTAATAAAGTTAGTTTAGAAAGTTTATTCTCGTCTGATTATTTTAGCAGTAAAATTAAATTCCTTAATAGCCGACTGAGTTTAAGCTAGAAATATAAATTCTGTTTTCCACTGTAACTCGTCACTATAAAATAATACAGGATATATAAATTAAGCGCTCTGCACCAAATCTAACTAGTGAAATAAAATAAGCGATTTAACACTTTAAACACTTCACAAAATACTAGATATTAATATAATATATTACCTCCACACACAGAACTACAGACTAAACCATGAACTAGAATACTGCAATCTAATGGTAGTCTAGAGCTCGGCAAAATGGCCAAGAACTCAGACTTGCCAAAACACAGATATTTTGATCTAGCACAGCGATCTGTCTACTGCGACATTTTAGGAGTCAGAATGAAAATCTAGTTTAACATTCTGGTTATATCTATTACCAGACAAAGAGGTAAACGTTTAATTTCGCAAAACGAAGTACTCTCCCCTTTCCGTCTTTAACGCTTACGTTTAACACCTAAACGCATGCCGTAACTGCCACCTACTGACCGAGAGGGCGCGTGTCAGTTGCGAATCTCAGACAACCCGTCTCCAGTGCAGAAGCAGTTTTTCACACCTCCCTGAGAAACTCATCCTGAGAACCATAACTGACACTTTGCTTTCTCGCATCACTGTATCACCAAAATCTTTCATTACACTGCAGTGCATGTACTACTTGTATAGTATTAATTATTTTTTTTAAAGAAAGAGTAATATTTTCAAAATAACATTACAAACGATTCAAAACCAGGCGCAACTTACGTATACATGTACTTGCACAGATGTAGCCCACTATTTAAAATAATGAGGAATCCTCTTTTGCATCAAACTGGATAGTCTCCTTTTGGCTGCTAAGTCCCGCATTCTCTTCAACAGCAGAAGCTGTGTAGGACAGCTGTCATCTTCTTGCTCGTACCAAGCCATCGCTGTTTCTAGTGCTATAAAGGCCTCTTCAGGACTTGGTCGACGTTTTGGGTTTTCTTCATAATTTACAAGTACATCATGTACTTCTGAGGAGTCTTCATCATCGGTCACTACATGCATTTTTTTTTCTTCTTGCACAAAAGACAACATTTCTTCGTCATTCAAAAACTGAAAACCAGAATCATTATCATCTTCTAGCCACATGTGTGCATCATCTTTGTCACAGTCCGAAAATCCGGGCATTGCTTGAAACAGTTCCACAACTTCATTTATACAATCATCATTTGTGTCCACTGCGGTAGTTTCATTGCCTCCTTTTTTCCCAAGCAATCTATTCCAAGCCTTGTTGAGATTACATTGTGACAGGGTGGTCCAAGCATCAGCTAACATATAACAGCAGTCTTTGAGATTAAGCTTTTTGGAAAACGCCACCACACTTTCTTCATCTTCAGCCAACAATAAACAACGCAGGACTTCCTTCTTGTACATCTTTTTTAATCTTTACTGTAACACCCTGATCCATTGGTTGAATCAGTGCTGTTACATTGGGAGGCAGAAAAATTACTTTAAAATTTGCATCAACTGCATTCAATGTATCCGTCTCTGGATGAGATGGTGCATTGTCCAGTAGAAGAATTACTTTTCGAGTTTTCTTTTCTTGTTCTCTCAACCTCTTCACATTTGGGATGAACTGATTTGCATACCAATCAAGAAATATTTCACTATTCATCCAAGCACTCTTCTGTGCTTTGTAGCACAATGGGAGACATGTCACATTCTTTAAACAACGTGGTTTTTTTGGCTTTGCCGATCATTAGCACCGGTAAACGATGACTTCCACTGCAATTCGCGTCTACCAAAATTATTACTCTTTCTTTGCACTTTTTAAACCAAGGGGCCAAGAGTGTTTCTTTAAAATTTTCAGCGGCAGTTGCATCGCTAGATAAAGATTCCCCTTGAATCTCCAATTCGCGTATGCCATGACGAGATTTAAAGTTTCTTAACCATCCCTGGCTAACCTCAAAGTCAGGAGGACCGTCAAGTTGATTGTTGAACTGAAGTGCCTTTTCACACAATAGAGAGCCAGAGATAGGTTCCCCTTTGCTTCTTCTTTGCACAAACCATATATACAAAGCCTCTTCTAATTTCAAATCTTTCGCATTTCTCATGGTTTTACGTTTCTTCGACCCATTTTCACTATCCAATTTCGATGCAAAACTCATAATTTTATCCTTGTTACTTTTGATGTCAGAGACGGTAGCTTTCCCAACATTGAAAATCCTCGCAAGTGAAGACACAGTTTCACCTTTTCCTAGTCTCTTGATAATTTCTGTTTTCGTTTCAATTGACAAAACATTGCGGTTCCTTTTATATGCTTTAGGCCTACTGGAAGATGCCATATCGCACAGAGAAATACTTGTACATCAAACTTATTCTGCTGTAGTAGCAGACACAATTATTTTAAGTTGAATTATCTGTTTAGCCAGTGTTCTGCCTAGAACGCACCCGTACACTGGATTGGTAAACCAGATATTAACTGACTTTATGATCTAACTGACTTCCTGTACGTAAGCGACCGACCATTAACCCATCCCATCCTCTACAAATTGTTCGCACACATTTGAAGCTTGCCGCATCAAAAGATTCAGAAATGTAGTCTAACGTGACTGGTGGCGCCTGATTTTTTTTTTTCTGGAAAAAGTGTTCGGATAATTGGGTGTTCGGATAATTGGGGTTCGGATAAATGGAGTTCTACTGTACATGTCAGATGCAAACTACCAGACAAATGTCTCCTCATCATGTCTGACGGAGTGAATTCTCACACTTCAGGCCCAGAAACTTAGCAGAAGAAACACTGTCCCAGGGGAAACTGTAGACAGCTGTCTGCTCCCCTGTCTGACGGAATGCATTCTAACACTCTGCGTCTCGTGTAGGGGCTGACACGTTACGTCATAACTGCGTTCTCAGTTTTGAGAAAAGAAACAAGTAAACGTTAGAATAGGAAAATAGTAATGTATATAATCGCAAACGAACGAATGCGAAAAACACAAAAAGGATAAAAGAGTGATAATAAATAGAGGATACGGGTGAAAGAAAAAGAAGAAGATATAGGCAATTTCAATGATCATGAAACCTCTGTGACAACGATATGACGAAATAATGGTTAATGAAAAATGACCATCTATTTGTTTTCTATGGAGCATTATTTTCTTCTTTTTATTTTTTAATTGCATTAGGTAACAACAATAAAAATGGTCTGTAAAACATGATATTTTCCGTTGCTTGTTTTATGATTCCGAGTTGTAACTGAATAGTAGTCATTCGGAAAAAAAATATGGGTTGTGGAGTCGATCAAAATATTTTCCGACTGTGACTTTTAAAATTTTAGAAGTCTCCGACTCAGAACACAGTTTTTTTTTTTTTACTTTTAATTTGGCATAAAATTCATGGAGGGCTAACATTTTTTACCGACTCCCTTAAAAAACTACCGACTCAACAGTTCCGGGAAAAATCATCAATTCTACCTAAAATCATTCACCTTTGAATAAAATATACGGTACTTTGATGAATTTAAAAATCTAATCTAAAACTCACAAGATAGTTGGTCACTGCTAGAACTGGGTTTAGAACAAAACACTCGCTGACCTAGATGCTTGAAGAAACTCACTGAGTTAATCAGTACATCATTACTGACTATTCGACGTCTGCCGCTTCAAATACAAAACACAATCTATATTCATATTTCAGTGCTTTCCTTACTTTAAAACCATACTTTAATGGAATTATTTCGACCTTGTTTTATATTAAGCAGTTGGGGAAAGTATAAAAAAGTGTGAAGCCAGCCCTATTGCTCATCATATATGCTTTCGTGCCACTGTTTCCGTGTCATTGGTTTAAATCTGAAGCCAAACGGAAATGAATGAAATGTCTACAGAAGCATTTAGTGACGTCATCAGGGCATGCAGCAGACAGAGCACAACATAATTGTTTCTCCGCCATATTTTGGCGGGTCACTTACTCGTAACTACAGAAATGGCCAGTAACGGTTTGCCTAGGACCTAGCGCTTTTAGGAGACTGGCGCACAAATATATGCTTCCCGATACAACAAGAATTAATTTAAAAGGGCCCACAAGTTCACGCTTGCCCAGGGCCTCGGACAATCTAAAACCGCCACTGGAAATGCTAGTACGGGTGATGGAGAATATAATAAATTGCTATGTTAAAGTCCCCCGGGTCTCTGAGGAGACAATGGGAGAATATTACTACGGCTTCCCGAAGTATGTCGTAAGAGGCGACTATTATAAAGCTGCGCATGTGGCTGGCAACATGTTAAACAAATTGATCCAGAAACAACGGTTGCAAGAGTTCTTGAACGCGTCAACGCAGGTTCCATGTAAGGGGAACAGCTGTAGTAATGGCGCTATGCTCAACAAGGAGTAAAAAGGGAAAAAGACATTAAAGTAGTAGCCATGAGAAATAGTATGTTTTCCTATAGCTTTGATCCTTAACAAACAAGGGAAAACAAATTTTAGACTACACATTTTTATTTTAAATGCACTAAAAATGGAACATTCTGTGCTCAAGTTCACAATTTTTGTGTACGTCACAAAATTCTATCAATTTAGTGTACAACGTCCCGAGTTCAGTGATCCTTTCACGGCTGTAATTTTGTAACAAATTGTATTACTTTGTCGACTTTAATATTTGTATAGTTTCCCAGCCACTGGTCGACTCGAGCTTCCTTTAAATTTTGATTGTTTAAAATGTACCACTTCAACTTCATAGGTAACCTGACACCTAGTGAACCAAATTCTCAAATTTGTAAGCATTGAAACAATGATCTTAGCAAAATAAAAAAACGGGTTTTAAAAAATATAAAAGCTTCATGCGACCTCGAACCTCAGACAACTGATGGTTCATATTTCTGCGATCTTTTCTTTCGTCCCCTTTTGCTGTTTGGCTTAGCTCTTGAAGAGGAAGTGATCATGTTGTTCGAATTTGCTTCACTTAAAAGAAAAACCTAATAAATGTTGAGGCAGCAAGTTAAAATGCGCAGAAACACATTGTTAAAGAGCGTCTCATTGGTAGAGTTGTTGGAGCTTTTAATTCTCCCGACAATGTTACAGGATTTCCGGATTTCGGAATCAAAATCTGACAGCGTCAAGCCGTAAATGGATAACTGACTCTGCTTCTGAGTTAGAAAAACTAATTCAGCGAAGAAGGAAACTGAGCTCACCCTTAGAGTACCAGCTATGTAACTACCCCTACGAAACTGTTGACCACCACCTCTTTCAGTGCCGAGCACTTGATAATGTTTGGAACACGCTCCTTCCTCCGAGGCCAGATAAGTGGAACACCTTGTACGGAGAAACAAAACAACTTGTGAAAACATGCAGATATCACTACATGGCATTGAGCCGAAGGGCGAGAGCCCAAGCGACGCTCGATCCGTACAACATTACGCTGGGTACAGTAAAGTGAAGTCTCTAACATTTCACACTTTGTAGGCAGTTCTGCAATGGACAGCCTTTATTTTATCTTTTACAGCCAGGAAAGCCGTACTGCGCACTATGTTTAAGCAGGATTGAAACTGAACACACAACTTTACACTGGATTTGTCGACGATGTAAAGGGCCTCCGACAACTTAGACCAGGGGTCGGCGACCCACGAGCGTGTAGGATCTACTTTAGAAGCACCGAGCCCTCTAAAGACCGACCTTATATATATATATATATATATATATATATATATATATATATGTATATATCTATATATATATATATATATATATATATATGAGTGTGTATGTGTGTGTGTGTGTGTGTGTGCGTGCGCGTGTGCGTGTGTGTGTGTGTGTGTGATTTTAAGAGGCCAGGGTGGTGAATGATGTACCTTGAACGTTACGAATAAAAGATCACGTGCCTATCTCATGCAGTTCACAAAAATATTTTAGTAACCAGTTCGGGAGTTTTCCTTGGGAAAGCAGGAAAAAGTACCTTTGATTCCGGGGGCACCGCGATTTTAAATGCCGGCGGGAGAGGTCTAAACGGAAATTTCCTTAGTTTAAACAAATCTTCGTCCTTCTCCCCCCCCCCCCCCCCCCCCCCCCCCCCCCCCCCCCCGAGTGCGCCTAAAGATCTACCAAATCACCCACTGGGATCTAGCGATAGAACGGAATCGACTGGTTCCCAGACTCCTGATTTAGACCGACATTTCGGAAACTGATGAGGTAATATAGTATTTCACCCCCTTCTTTTGTCCTTGGCTGAAAAGGGAGTGAGGGGGTTAAAGCTTATTAAGAAAATAGAGACTATAAAGTTAATTATGATAAGAAAGATACGGTATGAAGACAAGAGATGTAGAATTATTCACCAACGACAACGTACAGAGCCCTTAGAGATTAACACAAAAAATGGAGCGCTAGAAATGCCTCTTGTCACTATCGCTCTTATTACTGGCTATAGATTGATTTATGCATTGGTGTGCAGCGGGTGTCTGCCTGATGTATCGTCACACCAGGAATAATATACCATATAATGGTACACAAAATTATACTATATGGTAAAATATTACTAAAGAATCTCAAATGTATAATTTTACAAATAATAAGTTGAGTTTTCATCAACCACCAATCTATAAAACATAAAATTAGGGAGTGTTGTCTTATGATTTCAGCGAATTTTTTTACATATTTACCCTCCTTCTTACTTCAATATTATCGTGTGCCGTGTAATTTTGAAGGTCACTTCAGTGTGCCGTGGAATTTTGAAGGTCACTTCAGTGTGCCGTGGAATTTTGCAGAAAGAGCACACACTAATTATGATCCAATTCACGTTTTGGCGGGTTACTTGCTCATTATATGTAATAATAATAATAATAATAACAGCTGCAGAAACACAAGACTCAAGAAATATAACACATGATAAAACCGACGACCTGGGCATGTCAGCAAAAATGTATGGAGGAGCCATCCTACGCTTGTAAGTAGCTGCTATCTAATGGCTTCTCAATGAATAATTGTACGCAAGGGGATCAAATATCAGTCAAAATTGTTTCCTACTGCGCATGCCTTAGGAACCGCGTTAGCATAGTGGTTAGTGCACTGGCTTCCTAGCTCAGTGGTCTATGGTTCGATCCCCAGATGTGGTGAGATTTTTTTTTTAAGCCGCAAAACGGCTCCTGGGTACCAGAGCAAATCTGGGAAGGTTAAGGTGTCCGGCGTGATGCTGACCACATCACCCCTAGTGTGCCCGACGGTGGAGAAAAGATGGGCCTAACACCATATTCCCAATATCCCTCAATAAGGCGTGTAACGGGATCCTTTTATGCCTTAGAAGGCTGCTAAGGGGGAATTCGGCATGGGGGCGACGATGCCTTCCTATAGCAGAAGAAGAAGCTGAAGAAGTGCGACGAAATAAAATAAAAAAACAGGAAGGAGATTAAAGAAACAAATTGTTATACTTATTCCTGACCGCACGGTCTTTAATATTTGAATATGCGGCCTAATATAACTGACGGATCCAGTGTCTAGGCTGAACGGAGCGCGCCTCACCTAAAGGAGGCCAAATTTAATTTAAAAGGATAAGAAAAAGACGTGTTTTTTTAATGATAGAAATCCGCCGAATAAAACAAAACAACATTAGTCGTAGATGATTAAGGAGGGAAATTCAAAGACGAAGGCAATAAAGAAAGAGAGAAAGAGTGAGACAGACAGAGAGACAGACAGAGAGGCAGAGAAAGAGAGTAGATGAGAGACTCACCTCAGCACTGGCGGATCTAGGAATAACCCAAGGGAGGGGCCATATATCAGAATGATAAAGCTCCCCCCCTCTCCTTCCCTGCTCCTTATTTATCATCATTTTGGGACAATTAAAAAACAAAATAACGGATATTGAAAAAATCATCCTACCTAACGTTTACTTACATTTAAATCCCAATGGGAGGGAATCCTGAAGCAGTTGCTATGAAATAAAGGTTTTCAAAGTCCCAAAGGAGGAGCGATCGCCCCGTCGCCACCCCCTTGGATCTGCCAACGTGAGAGAGATTAATTTCTGTTAAATAGGAGTTTTACCTCGTTTTGGCAAGGTTCGCTCCGTTCAACCAAGACACAAGATCCGTCGGTTATACACTCCTTTTAGTAATAATTCGTCTTGTCTGTTTACCTGACCATCCCTGCTGAGAGAGTAGACAGGTGATGCAATATTGACCGACAGTCATGTTGGTAACATTCTCGTGTACCAAACCTTGGCCGCGCCGGATTGACGAGAATATACGGAAATCTCACATCCATATTTGGAAGACATGACCTTTACATTAACGCACATAAATTTCTTAGTGGAAATATTTTGAATTATAATAATAATAATAATAGCCCCTTCAGTCATAACTGACTATGGGAATGCGCCCCTGAGGTGACAGCCCTCAGCTGCTTATTTTCCTGGTGCTCCTTTCGACGTTTTCTCCCCTCCTCTGCTTGTTGTGTGAGCCTCTCTTCGCCCAATCTGAGGTGGCGCCGTAAATAGCATCGCCGCTTAGTGCGATCGGCAGCTTCATCTTCCCATGTTGCTGGATCCATGTCCAGTGCCCTCATATCTCTCTTGCACACATCTTTGAACCTCAGCTGTGGTCGCCCAACTGTTCTCTTGCCATCTGCTAATTGTCCGTAGAAGATATCTTTTGGGATGCGACCATCTTCCATGCGGCGAACATGGCCAAGCCAGCGAAGTCTGCGCTGTCTAAGCAGTGTATACATACTTTGAAGGCCAGCACGTGACAACACCTCGACATTTGTCACTTTATCTTTCCACGAAATGCCGATGATGCGGCGTAGACACCGTAAATGGAAGGTATTGAGCCTTCTTTATTGCTTAGCATAGGTCGTCCAGGTCTCGCCGCCATATAGGAGTGTGCTGGTGACGCAGGCATTATATACCGCAGCTTTGGTCTTCATAAGAGTTTGGAGTTTCCCCAAACACGCGATGTGAGGCGGGCAAAGGTAGCTGCAGCTTTGCCAATGCGGCTGTCGATTTCTGTATCCAGTGAGAGTTTGTCATTGATGGTAGACCCTAGGTATGTGAAGTGGTGCACCACTGCCAATTCATAGTTATCGATAGTGATAACTGGTGCAGCACCCGCATCCTGACTCAGCACATTCGTTTTCTTTAGACTTATTGTGAGGCCAAAGTCCTTGCATGCTTTATTGAAGCGATTCATCAAGTTCTGAAGCTCCTGTTGGCTTTGAGTGACGACTGCAGCATCATCAGCGAACAACAAGTCTCTTATAGTGACCCTTCTGATTTTTGTTTTTGCCTTCAGCCTTGAAAGATTAAACAGACGGCCATCTGACCTAGTGTGAAGGCATATTCCTTCAGTTGCATCTTTGAATGCATGTTTCAAGAGTAAGGCAAAGAAGATCCCGAAGAGGGTCGGAGCCAGAACACAGCCTTGTTTAACGCCACTTCGTATGTCAAAGGGCTGTGACGTGCTTCCAGCATATTGGACTGTTCCCTTCATGTCGTCATGGAATGACTTTATCATTTCCAGCATTTTAGAAGGGCAGCCTATTTTCATGAGGATTTTGAAGAGTCCATCCCTACTAACCAGGTCAAATGCTTTTGTGAGGTCTATAAAGGCGATATATAAAGGCCTTTTCTGCTCTCTTGATTTTTCCTGAAGCTGGCGGACAGAGAAGATCATGTCTGTTGTTGATCTACCAGCTCGGAATCCACACTGTGCCTCTGGATATATGCGCTCAGCTAACTTGTATAGTCGCATTAAGACGACTTTGGCAAAAACCTTACCAACAATACTAAGAAGAGAGATGCCTCTGTAGTTATTGCAATCACTTCTGTCTCCTTTATTTTTGTACAGTGTTACAATCTTGGCATCTCGCATGTCTTGAGGAATAGTTGTCTCTTCCCAGCACTGGCACAGCATCCTATGCAGGGGATGTAATAGCGTGCTCTTACAGCATTTGATTAAATCAGGAGGAATCCCATCACTGCCTGGTGCTTTGCCAGAGGACAAGCTATCAATGGCCTTGCTGAGTTCCTCTAATGTTGGTTCGGCATCCAGCTCCTCCATAGTTGGCAGACATTTGACAGCATCAAGGGCTGCAGGCGTAACGGTATTTTCTCTAGCATAAAGCTGAGAGTAGTGCTCGACCCACCTCTCCATCTGCTTACCCTTATCGGTTAGCTTCTCTCCGCTGATAGTTTTTAGCGGTGCCGTCTTACTTTTATGGGGGCCAAGTGCTTTCTTTATACCGTCATACATTTGTTTAATGTTGCCTGTTTGCGCTGCGATCTGGATGCTGTCACTGAGCTGGAGCCAATAGTCATTTGCACAGCATCGAGCAATTTGTTGAGCTTTGCTTCTCGTAGCCTTCAGGATCTGTAGGGTTCTAGCACTCGGGGAACGTTTGTATTCATTCATAGCACTGCGCTTAGCTTCAATGACAGGTGCCATCACATCTGATGAAGCATCAAACCAGTCATTTGACTTTGCCGTTTTCTTACCAAAGGTGGCAAGTGCAGTACTTTGAATGGTGTTCCGTAGATGCTCCCAGTTCTCTGTAATAGTATCACCATGCTGAGGGCTGCTGAGCACTTTCTTGAAGGTCGCAGTAAATTGAGCGATCATGACAGGGTCTGACATCTTGCTGGTATCAATGCGTGGTTTCCCTTCATGTCTGACACGATAGAGTTTTCTTGGTTGGGCTCTGATTTTGCAGCAAACCAAGGAGTGATCTGTATCACAGTCTGCACTATGGTACGAGCGCGTGGAGAGCACAGACCTGAAAAGTGGCCTTCTGACGAGAATTAGGTCCAGTTGGTGCCAGTGCTTGGATCGTGGGTGTCTCCATGACACCTTATGCTGGGGTTTTGTCTGAAAGTAGGTGTTGGTCACGCAGAGGTCATGGTGGACACACAGCTCTAAGAGCCGTTGTCCATTTTCATTCATCTTGCCAATACCAAACCTGCCCAGACATGAAGGCCATGAAACATTATTGGCACCCACTCTAGCGTTAAAGTCACCAAGGAGAACAAGCTGTTCTTGCCTAGGTATGCTTTTGATGACTGCTGCTAGATTCTCGTAGAACTCATCTTTAGCTTCTGAGGCAGAGTACAGAGTAGGAGCATACACACTGACAAGGGTGATGGGACCTGTGCTAGTTTGCAGGCGGAGCGTTAACAGGCGTTCTGATCCATTCTCGCCTGGTTCAACCATTTTAGTTAGCGATTTTTTTACCGCAAAACCTACTCCGCGTTCTCTAGCTTTATTAAGATCTTTCCCTTGCCAATAAAATGTGTAGTCCTTCTCGATCACCGTTCCAGAGTCTGCCAGGCGCGTTTCCTGAAGTGCAACTATATCCACCTGAAGTCGTTTAAGCTCATCATTTATTATGGCTGTCTTCCTTACATTGTTTACGTCCTGTAGGTTTTCAGATAGTCCAGTCAACATAGTCCGGACGTTCCAGCATCCCAATCTGAGAGTTTGCTTATTTCTATTATTCTGATAATTGCTTGGTGCAAAATTTTCTGTCCACAGTTCGGGTTTGACCCTAATCCCCATGCACCCAATGGGGAAAGCAGACAGTGGCGGGACAACACCTTATTGACTGGGGGCTGCCCAGCTTGAAGCGGGCGGTAGCTGTCCAGTGAGATCCTAGAACCTCTCCCACTGTCGGAAGTAGCCCCTGGCGCCATGCCCTACGCCAATTGGGCAAAATGCTTATAACCGGTAACTGCTACTTCCCGTGTTTTGCCGACACCTATAGGGTGAAGCTTGAGTGTCCTCTCCAGGGCGCAAGCTTGGGCACAGTTATATGGAGATCAAGCTGTTGCCCATGCAGCATGTTCCCCCTCTCCACACAGCTGGTAGATCCAAAGGAACGGCAGTAGCCGATACAGTTTGGTACCAGCCACGTCGCAGGAGTTGCCAGAATAATGTCGAATTGACATTAGACTGCCTTAGGGACTCCGACTCCGGATTTATCCTCAGTGTTTACTCCCGAAGCCAATTCCATAAATGGATATTCCCGCAAGGCAGCGGTGGTTTGAATTCAGAGTTCCTTCTCTTAGATAAGCTACCAACCAAGGATCACGAGCCCTATCTGCCCGAAGCTGCTGGTTTTAAGGCGCCAGTCGCTCGCCCTTGCCCCTTCTCCCGTCAGTGAAAACAGTTCCGCCGGGCTCAAATTGAGCCACACGTGAAGGCCGGGAGCTGGACTTGGTTGTCAGAGGCTGCTTGAGGCGCGTGCCATAGAAGCATTTATCTGCAGTGAGAGCTTATCCTCACTACAACTCCCGGTTGTAACAACTTTTGGAACCTTTTGAATTACCCCACCAAAACACACAGGTTTTTAAACGATTGGAGGGCATTCGAAACATAGAAAGAACCAAATTCCCGATTCAACCCTACATAAATCGTAACAAAGTACTGCGGTAGGAGCGAAGTGTAATATAATCTGACACTTTAGTCAATTTAGAACAGTGTGAAAATTCCCCTCGCGCCAAGAAGACAACCAGACCTTGCCAGAGTTAAGAATAGCAGCAGATTTCATTTACCAGACCGGACTTTGTTTAAGCATCTTGAGGACTTAAAAGCCCAGGAAAACTCTACCAATATTAGCAAGGAAAACCGGAATCTGAGGAAACTGTTACACAAAGTCAAAGTGGGAATGTATTGCTAAAATAACACCACCCAAGACCACGTGTAAGAGGAATCGTCAAGCTGCCTTAAACTATTTCTCTGAGCCAGCAGTCTGTGAGCCTAAAGATTGGTGTAAGTTGTACATTTTAAATTCTATATTTTGCATTATTAACATGTGAACTAATATGTATATATTGACATGTGAATATTAATATGTGAAAATTGCTAGTGGATGTCCAAGTAATTTGAGGCTGGCAACCTCAGCATATAGAATGATGATTTCATGAACCACCACTGCCAGGGTTGGTGACTTCTTTATTGCGAGTTTCTTACAGAGAACCAAAAGCAGAGGTAGTCCCATGTTCCATATGGAGTAGGGAGTGAATGATGAAAGAAATGATGTACATAATCTATATTGTTAACATTTTCAACCAATGTAAAGGTAAATATAAATCTATTCAACCTAAATGTAATTAATGATTTTCCACGCAATGGGATTAATATTAATTCTCAGCTAGGGTAAAAGTTCTGAGGTAGATGGGATGGTGAAATGAAACGAGGAGGGCACATAAGTATGTGTCGGAAAACTCAATACTCAGAGGGTATTTTTTTCTCTTCTTTTGTGACACTAGTTGGTGGCACCAACTGAGAATACTATCTCTGGAACAAGTGAGGGTATAAGTGGTCTGAAGTTGACGCTAGACACGATCATCACACGAGTCTTAGAGACGCGAGACCAGCTTGGTAGTTATTCTATGACATTTCTTGGAACGTGCTACAACTTTCATACTTGACCAGTGACGAGTGTGAATCAGTCATCTATCTGCAAAGAACCAAACATCAGCTGGAGCAGAACAGACAAACTCATTGGCAGCTAAGTAGAAACATAAAAGCTGCCACGTGAACTATCCAATTTTTGACTCCATAACATCACTCGATGATGAATATTGTTTGTTAAAGAATTATTCATTTTATAACTGTTAAAACATAACTGATAATTACATTTGTTACTTGTATAAAGACAAATCTAAAGTTGATTTAATCATTTTGAATGTACTACAACAAGCTGGGGGCTTGAACTAGCTAACGAATTATAAGATAACCCTATCCTTCATAAAAGTTGACGGCGGATACTAGAGTTAACATTTGCTCAGCCTCATGCAGCATTGTTCTCGCTTTCTGAATATTTTGTGAAATTCTCTTGAGGTAGAAGCATCATTATCCTTCTATCTACAACTCTGCCAAGAGTAATCTTGTGCGAAGGTAGACACCTTTGAAGACCCACATTAGTTACTCTTGAGTTTTGGCCACTGTGGGGTCATTGCTGCAGAGCTAAGGGCAGGCAACCCGTGACAGAGAGATAGCTTGTTGGGGTCCATTTATGAAACAATCATGAGAGCCGCTCTTACTGGCACGGCACGTACCTT
This sequence comes from Oreohelix idahoensis, assembly GCA_024509875.1. Taxonomy (NCBI): domain Eukaryota; kingdom Metazoa; phylum Mollusca; class Gastropoda; order Stylommatophora; family Oreohelicidae; genus Oreohelix; species Oreohelix idahoensis. Next base: position 100,397 of record JAMPIV010016367.1, read on the forward strand.
GAAGAATTATTTCTCTCTTACGTAAGCTTGTTTAGATCACGGGAATTTTTATGCGCATTAAAGGTCAAAGGTCGTTTGATGCATATCAACTTTGGAAGTGTGAATCAACACTGTGAACTTGTAGAGAAAGTGAGTGAAGGTAAAAAGGTGAGGTGAAAAAAAATGTTCCCAGGGTTTTTTTTTTCCACACAGTTTGTCCATTCACAGTTCAAGATCTTGTTTACTTATTTTTAATGCTAGTATTCTAGTAATCTTTGGGTCCGACTGGCTAAGAAGTTAGAGCGCGACATTGTCGTGGTACAGTTTACCAGATTCTGAGACCGAAACCTAGTAGCGTCACATTCCAGTCTACCTAAGTGTAAATGGGTACCTGGCTCTATTCTTTAGTTATGGAAGGCAAAGACAGCAAGGACGGGAATTGGTCACCCCGACTCATAAAAAAGCTGGACTCAGTAAGTCTCTAACACTTCATTCCCTTACGGCAGTTGCTGCCATGAGAGATCATTCATTATTCTTAAGTTATATCTTGTGTTCATCTTCTTCAGCACAGCGTCCTCGTAGCTAACGCCTGGAATTTTATTAATCGTGCAAAGATATTTTGAGACCCTACTACGTGCACGCATCCGTTAATAATTCCTGTTTATGTTGGGTATGTAGCAGCAGAACTAAATACCCTACCAGCAAGGGTCAAGTCAGTCCTACTGTATGGCTCCAAAACATGCAGAACAACAAAAACAACAACCAAAAAAAGCTACAGACTTTCATAAATGGATGCATGCGTAGAACAGGAGGAGTGAAGTGGTATGACCAGACCCGCTAATATGGAACTAATGACCAGATCGCTAATATGGAATTAATGACCAGATAGCTAATATGGAACTAATGACCAGATAGCTAATATGGAATTAATGACCAGATAGCTAATATGGAACTAATGAGCAGATCGCTAATATGGAACTAATGACCAGATAGCTAATATGGAACTAATGACCAGATCGCTAATATGGAACTAATGACCAGATCGTTAATATGAAACTAATGACCAGATCGTTAATATGGAACTAATGACCAGATCGCTAATATGGAACTAATGACCAGATCGCTAATATGGAACTAATGACCAGATCGCTAATATGGAACTAGTGACCAGATCGCTAATATGGAACTAGTGACCAGATCGCTAATATGGAACTAATGACCAGATCGCTAATATGGAATTAACGACAAGAACTAGACAAGCGCCAGTGGAACAAGAGATGAGAAGAAGACGCTGGAGATGGATAGGACACACATTGAGAAAACCTGTTGATAGCATTACAAGGCAGTCCTTGTTCTGGTAACCTCCGTGTAAGAGAGGTAGTGAAAGACCAAAGAACAACCGGAAAAGAGAACTGGAGACAGACATGAAGGGGATGAAGAAGATATGGAAAGACCGTGAGCGGATGGCACGTGACAGGCAGACTTGGCATTGGTTTTGTGAAGGCCTGAGATCTGTTGGGGAGTTGAAAGGTGAAAGAAGAAGAAAAGGAGGCGTCGGTAACCAGTCGATCGCGATCTACTGCTTGATCACAGACTGTGATTAGATAGATGTGCAAGTGACAAAAAGGGTGGCAATAAATAAAGAATGTTTAAGCTTGGAAAATTTTGGACTAGCTCTCTTTCTTGCCCTCATTTGAAAATTCCGTATCCCCAGGATTCCAAGTATCCCATCTTTGTTCCCCATTGAAAATCCACGGGCTAGCTTATGAAAATTCACTGTAGTCCCGAAACGACGCAAGATAGGAAAGTGATAATTTCTTTGAAGTGAAGCCAAAATATTATGTATTGTTTTAATTTTTTTTCACCGCTCTGTCGTTGGAATAGCACAAAGTAGATCGTACGGCAGAGATAAAAGTTGCACACAGGTTGCGCTCATGCCAAATATTCAGAACCCCCTAAAATAGACATGATGTCATAAGGTAGATCGCTTGAAAGCTCACTGTGTCTAAAGTAGATCCCCTTAGCTCCTGGCTTGCCTGCCGCTGCCCCGATAGCCATAGATTTTCAGGTATTTTCATGCTCGTAAGAATATATTTGAATGGTGCAGGAAACTTTATCATATAAAACAGTGGTTCTCAACGTGGGACATATATAAAACAGTGTTTCGTAACGTGGGACATATATAAAACAGATTGCTACGGAAATCACAACTGTAGGATTACATAATGCTTTGATGTAACTTTCCTTTATGAAGGACTAACTTACAGTGGTAGTCTCAAACTCCATAAAGAAAAGAAGATGATGAAGAGTTAGTGTAAGTTCCGTATCAGTTTATTTATTTTTTTAATTATTGTTTCGTCATGAACATTCAGAAGGAAGTAGTCCACAATTTTATTTTATAGCTCTAATAAAAAAAACGTCGAAAGCCGGAACTAACATGCCCGCACGTGGAGGTCAACTGTATTTGAAGAAAAGGGTTCGTCTTTAAAACGTCACAGGAAAAACTTAATCATGAATTCAATCTGCAAACCAGATGACATAATTATGTTCTCCATCAAAACGTCTTCGTGGTAGGTTTTGTATGATGACAACATTGAATATGATAATTAGCATTCATCAAGTGCGTTTCGGTTATAGATTGAAACTAAAACTATTGAGCGTGAAAGGACAGTCGAGAACAAGGGCACTTGAGAGGCTTGGTGAGACTGCGGAGAGGGCGTCGTGTTAGCTGTGGAGCAACCGCAACGGGATGGATAGAACTCTGGACAGTCATTTATAAACAACATAATGGTTACTTTCATAATTGCCGAGGTCTCTTAATTGGAATGTGTAAGGACATGAGGTATATCATACATATGGACATGAGGTATATCATACATATAGACATGAGGTATATCATACATATAGACATGAGGTATATTATACATATAGACATGAGGTATACACCATCATAGCTGGCAGACGCTGGAGCTGGGTTGGCCATGTCCTCAGAAGAGACCCCGATGCCATCACAAGAACAGCTATGCTATGGACCCCTGAAGGAAAACGAAAGAGAGGCCGACCAAAAACAACTTGGCGGAGGACTGTGGAGGCTGAGATGCAAAGAATGAACCAGAGTTGGGGCACTGTACGAAGGATGGCCGCCGACCGAGCAAAGTGGAATCAATTTGTTGTGGCCCTACAAGACGCCACCAGGCGTAATGGCCACTGACTGCTTTGACGGTCGGCGGCTAAGGATCAAAGAAGAAGAAGAAGACATGAGGTATATCATACATATAGACATCAGGTATATCATACATGTAGACATGAGGTATATCATACATATAGACATGAGGTATAGAATATATATGTGTTCTGGTGCCACACTGTATCGGCTGCCACGTTCCTCTGGACTCACCAGCAGAGGCATGCTGCACAGGCAACAGCTTGACCTCTTTATCCAAGCGCCCAACCTCGCGCCCACCGAGACATCGTGTTGAAGGCGCGTTCCTATAGTCAGTAAGAACTGAATACGATAGGTAACAAGCAGACAGCATGGATAAGACCAGGAGTGAAGTTGAAAGTCTGTATAATGCTCTGTTAAAGATTTTCTTATCAAATCATCAAGTATAGGCAACCGGCCGACTTCGATCTTGCAGTAGATACAGGGAAAGTACGGTGATTTGTAGATCTTTAAGTGACGCAGGGGAAAAGAGAAAGAATTTTAAAGCTAGAGAAATTTCAGACCAACCCTCACCTGCTAGCATTTAAAAACAGAATATCCTCAGGATTTAAGCTACTTTTCCTGTGTACCCAGTGAAAACTCACGGACTATATAGAATGTGTGATTCCTACACACACACATTGGGATTCTTGCCGGTGATACGGAGTTCGTACACTGTGCTGAGATCCTCTTTGTATGATCTAAGGGAGGAGATCGGAGCACTGATGGATGGTTTTTTTCTAGTTACAACCAAGGTTGTGAAGGTCGGCCAAAAAATCTTCCAATACCGACTCCTGAAATTTTAGAAGTCCGACCCCTACTACTGTTTTTTAATAGTCTTATGGCATACAATTCAGAGTCGGAATCCGGACACGTTTTACCGACTCCACTTAAAAAACCACTCCACGATCCCGACTCCACAGCCCTAGTTACAACTCATTTTATCTATACTACTGGACAAAAGTTAAGGGCCATCATTCAGTTTAGACAAGGTTTATATAATTGATTGGCAAACTGTAAAGACAAGTGAAAATGTGTATACATTTCTGTGTGCACTAGGTTAATTTTTATTAAATGTCCAAAAACTGGGTCACCTTAACCCTCACGTGAAAATTGCCATTGTTGCTGCAAAAACTCGTGGTTTTTGCAACACGCCCCACTAGTTCAAAAGGTGAAAAAGTGAGTTGAATTTGAATGCAAGTGGCAAATGATCATCGGTAAAGAGTGTTCACCGTTAGTATGCAATAAATCAGTATGACAAGTGGTCGAAATGATCACTGCATTAGCCATGCCAACTAGGAGAAGTCTCAGCACTGTAGACCGTGGTCGAGCCATGGCATGGATTCAGGATGGTCAATCTGTTCGTCATGTTGCAAGACGTTTAGCAGTGTCCCACTCTACCATTCAGAGACTTCTTGAGAGAAGAATTATATAAACCTTGTCTAAACTGAATGGCGGCCCTTAACTTTTGTCCAGCAGTATATTTTAAAAAAAAAAGAAAGAAGACCAAAGGGTATTCTTCCTGAACCAAGCATTCACATGCTCATGCAGCAGTGTTTTCTATGGCTATGTGTTTTACATGATGAAGTTGCCAGCCTGAAGCAATGCATACTGTATGGAAGACTATAACATGCGGAATAAAAATAACAATAAACAACAATACTATCATTGTTTTTAAGATGTCTGAGATTGTAACGATGATAATTTTGACAACACCTTTGTCAGGAAAATCCGTTGACTATTATTTTCCCGTTTTCTTTAGTTGCTGTAATAAAGAAGGCATGCAACGCAGAGAAGTCACGGCTGTCTGGTCACTCACTGGACATTAAGCGCGTGCACGTGAATTAATTAGAAGGAAAAATCCCGCAATAAAAGAATGGTGGCGATAGGGTGGAAAAACGGAAATGTCACAGCATCTGCTCCATTTAGAGTGTGCGCTAAAACTTGCTGTTCATCGTGATCATGGAAACGTTTTGCAGCCGACTAAAACTTAAATACCATCTACTGCCGTCTACACAAAATTGTAATAAACTACACACAATTATACTAAACTACACAAACTTGGATAAAATGATCGCAAACTTTATTTAAACTTCTACCCAAAATAACAAAAATTACGACTAGAACTTTAGCCCAGTTAAAACGTGGCAATAAATAAATAAATATAGTAAAAATCCTCTTTATTTCTACATATCTATAAAAAAAAAACGAGACACACATAAATCTCTTAAGAACAGCATAACAAACACTGATTAAAGTCAGCAACAGCAACAACAACAACAACAACAACAACAACAACAAAACTGCGACTAACAGCTGAAACTTGTACGAGCATTGAATAAACTGTGACTATACTCAAACCGTGTACATAACTTTGACTAAACTGCGACCATACCCAAAAGATGTACATAACTTTGAATAAACTGTGACTATACTCAAAACAACCAGCGGGCTGATCACCCGCTTGCCAGCCATACTGATTACGGAAACAACAATTAATTTTTTGTTGTACCAATAAACGCCATTAGGCGTAACGGAACAACAATTAGTTTCTTGTTGCCCTAAGACGCCTCTAGGCGTATTGGCTACGGACTGCTTTGTCGGTCAGTGGCTAAGGACGGAAGAAGAAGAAGAAATACTCAAAACATATGCATAACTTTGACTAAACTGCGGCCATACCCAAAACATGTACATAACTTTGAATAAACTGTGACTATATTTAAAAACTGTACATAACTTTGAATAAACTGTGACTATACCCAAAACATGTACATAACTTTGGTTAAACTTTGACTATACCCAAAACATGTACATAACTTTGATTAAACTGTGACTACACCCAAAACATGTACATAACTTTGATTAAACTGCGACTATACCCAAAACATGTACATAACTTTGAATAAACTGTGACTATACCCAAAACATGTACATAACTTTGAATAAACTGTGACTATACCCAAAACATGTACATGACTTTGAATAAACTGAGACTATACCCAAACCATGTACATAACTTTGATTAAACTGTGACTATACCCAAAACATGTACATAACTCTGAATGAACTGCGACTAAACGTAAAACATGTACATAAATTTGAATAAACTGTGACTAAATGATGAAAGCTGTAAAAAACTTTGAATAAACTGTGACAAAAATCTAAAACCTGTACAAACCTTTGAATAAACTGTGACTAAATGATGAAACCTGTACAAAACTTTGAATCAACTGAGACAAAAAAAACTAAAACCTGTACATCACTTTGAACAAACTGTGACAAAAAAGCTAAAATCTGTACAAAACTTTGAATAAACTGTGATTAAATGATGTAACCTGTACACAACTTTTAATAAACTGTGACAAGAAGCTAAAACCTGTACAAAGTTTTGAATAAACTATGAATAAATGATGAAACCTCTTAAAAAAAAACTTTGAATAAACTGTGACTAAATAATGAAACTTGTGCAAAACTTTGAACAAACTGTGACAAAAAGCTAAAACCTGTATAAAACTTTGAATAATCTGTGACTAAATGATGAAAGTTGTACAGAACTTTGAATAAACTGTGACAAAAAGCTAAAACCTGTACACAATTTTGAATAAACTGTGACTAAATGAAGAAACCTGTACACAACTTTTAAACTGTGATAAAATTTGTACAAACGTTTCAGTGCTGTAAACTGTGACCAAAATCTAAAACTTGTACACAACGTTGAAGAAACTATAACTAAAAGCTAAAACCTGTACAAACCAATGGGACCGAAGACGCAGCAAAAGTGATGAATGCAGTCAGCGACCCATAGCTAGACTGTTTGCGTCAGGGTCAGCGAACCAGAGCTGACCAAGACCCTACTCCACCTCCAAGTGATGGTCCTGGAAACAGGCTGCATCACTGCAGTCTGGCTGAGAGAGTAGGGATCGAAGAGGGAAGGCAAACCCGGTCCGAAAAAATGCCGTGCCGAAGTCGGATGTGTCGGGCCGAAAGGCTCAGATATCACAGCTTTGCTGTAAACGGCGACACAACGCAACCAACGTCCTTTTCAGGACGAACGCAGAAGACCAGAGACGGCGAGAGAAACAGTGGAACAGGGAAGGCATGATATCCTAGTAGCTTACCTTTTTAATTAAAAAAAAAAAAAAAGACGATGAAGGCGACGAAAATGCTGCTGTTGATGATTTTACTTCATGCAAAAATGACACTTGAACATGACGCGGGAAGATAAAGAGAACATAACGAAAATACGAAAGCTTTGATCACATGCGAGGGTGAAAAATTCACTCTCGCTACGCAATTTTTTTTTGTTCGCTTACGTTTTTACATAACTATATTTCACATCAGCTCCTTACCGTGATTAAATTCTCATCTCAGCAGTATAACTTCATCACATTAAGACATAACTTAATTATGTAGATTTTTTTCTGACACGTGTCATTCATAAACATGTTATTTGTCTGCCTACACCTCTTTATATCGTCTATATCTGTCTATTGACAGATCTTCTCTTTCTCTGTCTGCTTTGTTATCTATCTATCTATCTATCTATCTATCTATCTATCTATCTATCTATCTATCTATCTATCTATCTATCTATCTATCTATCTATCTATCTATCTATCTATCTATCTATCTATCTATCTATCTATCTACTGTGAATGTGAGTATGCTATTATTTTACCTTTACAACGTTGAATTCCTTGACATTGATGGGTAAAATGCATGTGAGAATAAATGAAATCAATATAAGAGACGAGAGAAAGGAAGGGCAGAATGTCAGACGGGCCTGCGTGCCCAATTCTCAACCCTTTGAAGTTCTATCTATCTATCTATCTATCTATCTATCTATCTATCTATCTATCTATCTATCTATCTATCTATCTATCTATCTGTCTGTCTGTCTGTCTGTCTGTCTGTCTGTCTGTCTGTCTGTCTGTCTGTCTGTCTGTCTGTCTGTCTATCTATATATCTATCTATCTCCAGTGTACCTGTTGTCTGTCTGTTTCCTGTCTGTCTATTATATATCTGTCTGATGTCAGTAGTCTATTTGTTGTCTCTCTATTGTCTGTCTGTTGCCTGTAGTCTATTTGTTGTCTGTCTATTATCTGTTTGTTGTATGTCTGTATATTGTTTGTCTCCCTGCTGTCTCCCTGTATTTTGTCTGTTTCTCTATTGTCTGTCCATCTATTGTCTGTTTGTTATCTGGTTGTCGGTCAGTTTGTTATATCTTATCTGTTTATTGTCTGTTTGTTGTCTGTCTGTTGTCTGTCTGGCTGTCTGCTGCCGGCTTCCTACAAGGGGACTAACCGAAATGGTAGCTCTATGTTCCATTAGAAACGACAATGTAAATGATAATGAATTAACATTAGTTAAAAAGAAGAATTTGCTAAACGAAAAAAAAACGACTTAATTTTCAGCATGAAAAAATAATCTGCGTGCAGTTGATTTAGATAATGATTTGGTTTTTAGTTCTCTCGTGTGGCAGAAAACGCTTGCTACGGAAAGACAACACATCATGCAAGCCTATTCATAGCATTACAAGGCAGTTCGTGTTCGGGGATCCCCATGGTAAGATAGGTAGAAGTAAACGGAAAAAAACACAAGGAGAAGATAACTGGAGACATAAATGAAAGGAGATGAAGCATACATGAAAAAAACTGATGAGCGGATGGCACGGACCAGAAGGACTTGGTATCAGTTTTATGAACGCCTAACCTCCTTAGGGAGCAACAAATTACGATGATGATTTTTGCATAATCAAGTTTGATCGTTGAAGTTGATCTTTGTTGATCCTAAGCGTCTAGTATCTCTTTTTAAAAAATCTAGTTTTGATCGTTGAAGTTGATCTATGTTGATCCTAAACGTCATCTCTTCTTTAAAAATCTAGTTTGATCGTTGAAGTTGATCTATGTTGATCCTAAACGTCTAGTATCTCTTTTTTAAAAATCTAGTTTGATCGTTGATCAATGTTTATCTAAGACGTCTAGTATCTCTTTTTTTACAAAATCAAGTGTGATAGTTGAAGTTGATCTATGTAGATCCTAAACGTCTAGTATCTATTTTTTTAAAATCTAGTTTGATCGTTGATCAATGTTTATCTAATTCGTCTAGTATATCTTTTTTTCAAAATCAAGTTTGATCGTTGAAGTTGATCTATGTTGATCTAAAACGTCTAGTATCTTATTTTTCAAAATCAAGTTTGGTTGTTGAAGTTGATCAATGTTGATCTAAGACGTCTAGTATCTCTTTTATTCAAAATCAATTTGATCGGTGAAGTTGATATATGTTGATTTAAAACGTCTAGTATCTAATTTTTCAAAATCAAGTTTGATCATTGGTTGATCTTTTGTTGATCTAAAATGTCTAGAATATCGTTTTTCATAGCAGTAAGTTGAAAGTTGTGGTACAGTAAAACAAGTATTAAAAAAATATCTCAGTGATCAATCTCTGAAAACCTTCGCTGCTACAAACCACAGACTGGAATGCAGTATTAGGCTTAAACTAAAGGTTTAAAAACAACTATTAATTACTGTAAATCAGTTAATTAAACCTTTTTTTTTTCCTTTGAAATTTAAATAATTCTCGAACCATTTTCATCATTGTACCAAATCTGCTTGCTATTTGTACTACTATGTTAACTGTACAAAATCTGCTTGCTATTTGTGCTACGATGTTAACCGTACCAAATCTGCTTGCTATTTGTACTACTATGTTAACTGTCTGCCATCACCGGTGTCAATACCTTGTCGAGGTATGGCGGCTTGCGTACCCTGATTACCCCAGAGCTATGCCAGCTGGAGTTTTACTCCTGGGAGGTTCTACCAAGCTGGACAGATTTGCGCGGACAGGGGTCAGACTAAAGCAGATACCCTGGTCCTCCAGGTTGGGGGTTTTAGCATAGAGCTGACACCCCTGTCTATGTAAAAAGAAATGAAGTTACGGAAACGACAACAAATGAACAAATTTTGCTGCGGGACGGACATCCGGAGTCTGAGGCTCGTATGACTGTCAGTGGTGAAAGCCGAAAGGAAGCCACTGACACGAGAACGGACGTCCTGACCGCAAAACGTGGAACAAGAATAGCAAAACAACTTGGCGCAGGACTGTGGAGGCTGAGATGCAAAGAATGAACCAGATTTGGGGCACTGTACGAAGGATGGCTAACGACCGAGCAAAGTGAAATCAATTTGTTGTTGCCCTACAAGACACCACCAGGCGTGATGGCCACTGACTGCTTTGACGGCCAGTCGCTAAGGATCGAAGAAGAAGAATGTTAACTGTACCAACTATGCTTGCTATTTGTACTACTGTGTTAACTGTACAAAATCTGCTTGCTATTTGTACTATTATGTTAACTGTACAAAATCTGCTTGCTATTTATACTATGTTAACTGTACCAAATCTGGTCTCTGTTTGTACAAATATGTTAACTACCTAAATGTGGACTACGAACAAGCACCTGTAGACATAAATTAGACCGTTGAAGTGCGGGTACATAAAAGAGTGATGAGCATCTCACGGATAGAATGAACGAACGAACGAAATGTTTGGTTTTTTCCATCAGGGTAAAGATATTGGCATTATTGCCTTTTTTACATTTATGCCCTGCAATAACACATTTCTTAAAGTGATTTCAAATTAAAACATTCTAAACTAAGAGGAGAGAATAACGAAAGTCCAAGATAACAGATAAATGATAGGAGAATTATTGAAAGAGATCAAAATTAGACAAATAAAATATTGTGCAGATATTGGTTTTGGTTTGGTTGTAAGGACTATCTTCATTGCACACGGACAACTAACTCCATCAGTGCTGCGATCTCCTCCTTTAGATCACACAAGGAGGATCTCAGCATAGTGCACGAACTCCGTATCACCGACCAGGATCCCATGTACATATATAAAGAGACATAACCTCTTGTTGAAAACTATCATTATTCATCATCATCATTTTTTGCGCTGCGTACGGAACATGGAACCGCCATTGATGCTGGCTCCCCCTTGCAAGACGTCTGCACCAAGCAGGTCACATGCTCCTGTAGTAGTGGTTTCTATGGCAACATGTTTAACATGATGAGGTTGCCAGTTCCATGCACAACATCCTATTAGACGCCATGTACGACATGCATGAGGGTGCGGTAGTCCTATTCTTTGTTTGACTTTTCAGAGACCCCCGGGGAGTTACCCGGGGCTTTGAAAACTATAATAGAAAGGAAAAGTTGGAAGCAAGCGAGCAACTGGAAGATAACGATGTTAAGTGGGAATTTAACATTAGCAGACGGACAAGAAACATCGCATCAGTATTTCATAAGAGACATAAACCTTTGAAAAAAACATTACAGACAAGGTTCAATGCGGACACGGCACTACATCTGATCTCATCTATTTACCCCCAAAAATAGGAAAGGTAGTCACAAAGCGGAAGTGTTAGAGACTTCACTATACTAGGTCCAACTTCGAGAGAAGGGGTGGACCAGTTCCCTTCCTCGCAGCTTTTGCCTTCCTTAACTCAAGAGTAGATTCAGGTACCAATTTACACCGATGTAACTGAAGCGTGACCCCTCAGCGTGTTTCGAATTCGTAACTTTTGCCGCCATAGATTAGCAAAATAAAAAATGAAATAAAATGTGTGTTTTGATGTCCCAAAGCCACAAAAAAACAACTTCACGTTAAACTATATCCCCACGTGCAACACTGGTAAAACACTGCACGAAGATTTGATAACATTTATAAATAACATAACCTAATCTGTTTGAAAAGACTGTCTATAAATTTAGACACAGTAGTTATAAAATAGACGGTCTATAAATTTAAAGACACATTAGTTATAAAATAGACGGTCTATAAATTTAAAGACACATTAGTTATAAAATAGACGGTCTATAAATTTAAAGACACGTTAGTTATAAAATAGACGGTCTATAAATTTAAAGACACATTAGATATAAAATAGACGGTCTATAAATTCAGCAGATACATTTATTTGATTAAAATATAATATCATATATTCAAAGATACACTATTATACTAAAAAATACTGCATATAAATTTAAAGACACATCCTTATATTAAAATATACGGTCTATAAATTTAGCACGTACACTCAAAACAAGTTGCTGAAAGGGCGCATCATCCCCATAGTCAATTATGGCTGAAGGAGACTACTAATACTCATTATATCAGACGATATTATCTACAAATTTAACAACACATTATTTATTAACAGATATGGAATACACATTTAAAGACATCCTCTTTATTAAAATATACGGTCTATAGGTTTAGCAGATACACTCATTATATAAAAAATATACTATCTATAGATTCAAAAGATACACTATTATATTAAAGGATATTATCTACATATTCACAAGATACACTATTATATTAAAATATAGTCTACAGAATCAAAAGATACACTATTATATTAAAAGATACTGTCTACAGATTCATAAGATACACTATTTTATTAGAAGACACAGTCTACAGCTTCACAAGATGCACTATTATATTAAAAGATATTATCTACATATTCACAAAATATACTATTATATTAAAATATACTGCCTACAGATTAAAAAGATACACTATTATATTAAAAGATGTTATCTACATATTCACAAGATACACTATTATATTAAAATATAGTCTACAGAATCAAAAGATAGGCCTACACTATTATATTAAAAGATACTGTCTACAGATTTATAAGATACACTATTATATTAAAAGACACTGTCTATAGATTCAAAATATACACTATTATATTAAAAGACACTCTCTACAGATTCACAAGATACACTATTGTATTTAAAGACACTATCTACAGATTCAAAAGATACACTATTATATTAAAAGACAATGTATACAGATTCAAAAGATACACTATTATATTAAAAGACAATGTCTACAGATTCAAAAGATACACTATTATATTAAAAGGTACTGTCTACAGATTCACAAGATACACTATTATTATTATTTTTTCCTCTAACCAGCGGCACTCGAGCTTTCCAGCCCTTTTGGCCCAATGACATGTCATTGCGAGGCTGGGGGGTCAGTGGACTTTCCTTCCAACCCGGTCCGGAGCTTCGCTTCTTCCCATCCACAGAGGGTTTATGTGCAGGAGCCGTTCAGGTTATTCAGTCATATTCCCGGTCGTAAACATTCCTTCAAACGCTGACGCCCGGGCTTGAACCTTGAAAACCTGGTCGCCAGTACAACTGTTGTAGACATTACACCAGCGCGGCTCCCACTAATATATTAAAAGATACTGTCTACAGATTCACAAGATACACTATTATATTACAAGACACTGAGTAAATAAATTTCAAGATGCATTCGTTATTGTATTAAGATTCATTCATTCGGTACCATTCAGCCCCCTCAAGGAGCACATGCCTTCAACAAATCCATGCTAAGTCTTCCTGCCCTGTGCCATTCGCTGCACATGAGGGATAGCCGACCCTATGACCAAGCCGTCATTGTTGCCTTTTACGACATGCTCGGTAAGTTACATTTTTACTTAGTGTTTGCTCCCTTTTCAAACCCTGGTAGCGCACGGGCGATATTAAAGTATGCTGTCTATAAATTTAAACATACACGTGTTACATTAAGAGGTCCTTTATACAAAATTTAAAGATAAACTCATTATATTAAAAAGATAGTATCTATAGATTTAACTTTTATGGGACGAGGTGTTGATTTTTCCCAGGCATTCGGGACAGGCCAGTTTTCGGCACAGATACAGGAGCAAGTAGAAAGCAGAGAACCCAGGCCACCCGAAAAATGATACATATTACCAGCTCAGCAGAAGTGAACAAGTTGTAGTCTTCAGACTTCGCACAGGTCACATCAGGTTGGGATACCATCTATGCAACAACTTAAAGATAGGAACTACCGATGACTCCAACTGTATCACCGATAAAATGACTGCTGAACATCTGCTTCAAAGGTGCCCGACATAAGAGGGACAGAAAGCGCATATGACCTGCACCAGTACGATTCCTTGAAAAAACACTACGCAGAATACCAACGACCTCAGACTGACCACAGTTTTCTTTGAACATATTCAAGTTAACTTCTAAGAGTGCACGAAGAAGAGGAAAAATAAAAGGGTTCGTTACATGTGAAAATTTTTTTCTTTTGATCCAATTTTGTATTTTATTAACTCATATTCATTTCCCTTTACAACAATGTATTGCCTTGCCACACTTAAAAAAAAAAAATTGGAAAGAATTGACCCCTAAACTTTTAAGCTCTTTACAATTTAAAAGCGTCAGAAAATGTCATGCATCACTTATGGGGAAATCACTATGTTCTTAAAGAGTTAAAGACACATTGTTGTATTAAAATCATGCATTTATAGGATTAAAATGGTACGACACGGTAACCAAAGTGGAACTGATGACAAGAACCAGACAAGTGCCAGTGGAACAAGAGTTGAGAAGAAGACGCTGGCGATAGATAGGACACACACTGAGGAAACCAGTTGATAGCATTACAAGGCAGTCCTTGTTCTGGTAACCTCCGTGTAAGAGAGGTAGGGGTAGACCAAGAAACACGCAGAGAAGAGAACTGGAGACAGAAGTGAAAATGGTGAAGAAAATGTAGAAAGAACTCGAGTGGATGGCACGTGACAGGAAGACTTGGCATGTGTTTGTTGAAGGCCTATACTCCTTGGGGTGCTAAAGCGTAGGCCTACTTATTGATTGATTAATGTATTATATTAAAAATATTGTCTATAAATTAAAAGGTTCTTCTTAAAAAGTACCATGCATAATGGCGTAAGCTATTATGTCTCTCAATTCTCCCTTGTGACGTTGGTTTTAAAGGAAGAGAAACTGAAGGAATGTGAATGAATGAAAGAGTGACAGAAGAAAGAAGTAGCCTAAGCGCTATTCTATTAAGAATGCCTTATGTCATCTGACAAATGGAAGAACACTTCTCTCCCTTTATCAGGGCAGTTCACTCTTGTGAACGTGAAAAGGGATGTTATAAGAATATTAAAACTTGTCTGTAAATGAATCTGAAATACAGATCACTATGGGCAGAGGATTTGACACAATCATTGACCTATACTGAAAGGTAATGTCTGTAAATGTAAAGGTAAGTGCATTATATTTAGGAGATACTGACAATAAATTTAAAGATACACTCATTGTATTAGGAGATAAGGTCAATACATTTAAAGATACTCTGTATATTAGGAGATACTACCAATAAATTTAAAGATACACTCATAATATTAGGCGATACTTCCAATAAATTTAAAGATAACATTTATTATATTAAGAGATACTACCAATAAATTTAAAGATACACTCATTATATTAGTAGATAGGCCTACTACCAATAAATTTAAAGATACACTCATTTTATTAGTAGATAGGCCTACTACCAATAAATTTAAAGATACACTCATTATATTAGTAGATAGGCCTACTTCCAATAAATTTAAAGATACATTCATAACATTAGGAGACACTACCAATAAATTTAAAGATACACTCATTATATTTGGAGATACTACCAATAAATTTTAAGATTCACTAATAATATTAGGAGATACTACCACTAAATTTAAAGATACACTCATTATATTTATAATACTGCCAATAAATTTAAAGATACACTCATTTTGTTATGAGATACTGCCAATAAATTTAAAGATACACTCATTTTGTTATGAGATACTGCCAATAAATTTAAAGATACACTCATTATATTTATAATACTGCCAATAAATTTAAAGATACACTCATTTTGTTATGAGATACTGCCAATAAATTTAAAGATACACTCATTATATTTATAATACTGCCAATAAATTTAAAGATACACTCATTTTGTTATGAGATACTGCCAATAAATTTAAAGATACACTCATTATATTTATAATACTGCCAATAAATTTAAAGATACACTCATTATATTAGAAGATACTACCAATAAATTTAAAGATACAACCAATATATTGGGAGATACTACCAATAAGTTTAAAGATACAAAGTCCCCGGGGACTTAACGGTTCATATGTAAAAGACAAAAGTTAGTCTCATAGCTGAAACTGTCGTAAGGGGAGCGAATTGATAGAGACTTCCCCATACTAAGGTTCAGCGTTTTATGAGACGGATAGCCTGTTCCTTCCTCGCTGTCTTTATTTTTCTCTAACTCAAGAGCAGAGTCAGGTACCTATTGACAGCTGGGTAGACTGGAACGTGATGCTACCAGGATGTGATCCCGGAATCCACTACTTTGACGCCGAAAAGCCAACTCTCTCACAGATGTATTAAAAGATTTTGTCTATAAACGTATGCTAAAGATGCGCTCATTATATTAAAATATATTGTCTATACAATTTAACGATGATAATTTCCCCCAATAAAAACGGATCACCATTTGAGAAATCAAAATTCCAACAATTTCAGTTGTCTCTTCAAACACAGGCCGACTTTTTACAGGAGATCCGACTGGCAGAGTGGTTAGAACGCTGGTCATTCTTTCGCGGCAAAGGTACCGGGATCCAAAAACGGTAACGTCACACTCCAGTCTACCTAACTGTAAATGGATACCTGAATCTGCTCTTGAGTTCGAGAAGGCAAATGCAGGGAACAAGTCAGCCCGCCTTCTTGAAGCTGGACCTAGTATAGTAAAGTCTCTAACACTTCATTACTCCGGCAGTTTCTACAATGGGACTAACTTCACAATTTTACCGTTTACAGAAGGCGCTGTCTTCTAAACATATTAATTACTCACGTGATTGGAAAGGAAGAAATTCCACATAAGCGTAAGAAATAATTGCGCAAGAATGAACCAAAACCCTGTACGGTAAATCTCAAAATTCACAATAACTATAGCCTAAGAGTAATATTTCAGATATAAAGTAACTCGAAGTATAAAACGAGAAACTCAAAGTAACTCAAAAAAGCAAACACTTATAGAACACCTGTAGAAATTACTGTTGTTAGAAACAAGAAACAGAATAATTTGAATTGTATACAATCACGAGGAAATTTAAAATAAAATTGTACAGTGTCTTCTTTCCTTGCCGTCATCTCCCTGCTTGTCTACTAATTGTCCACGACTCCCTTCCATATGTCAGGACTGGCTTTATATAACAATGAAGAACTCTCTTTGTTACTTCCGTTGATGAAGATGTGTTTTATAAAATACTTTTCATTTTAATGAACACTGTTTTTGCCTGGCTATTTTACTCATCACTTCTGAGATGCTTCTTCCATATAATTTTGTTAGCATGCGTTGGTATTTCATTCCATTGACATTTTCTAAATTGTCTCATTTACTTTGATGGAGCATTCTTTTTAAATCTTTAGATTCGAGATGGCCATTACTTATGTATTTTCACTATTTAGGCTAAGGCTCTTATTTTCACGTTTGGTCAGCAGAGTATCAATTATTTACTGCAACTCCTATGCACTTTTTGCTATTAAGACTGTACAGTCAGCGCATCTCGGGTTGTTCATATTATGTTCACAAACTGATGTTGTTGTTGCTGTTATTGATCCATCGGCGCTAGGGCTCTCGTCCTTTGGCCCAATGCTATGTAGTTATATCTGCATGTTTTCGCAAGTTGTTTTGTTTCTCGGTACACGGTGTTCCAGTTATCTGGCCTGGGAGGAAGGAGCATTTTTCTAACATCATCGAGTGCTGGGCACTCAAAGAGGTGGTGGTCAACAGTTTCATAGGGGTAGTTACATAGCTGGTACTCTGGAGTGTGTTGTGGTTAGATTCTGCTCAAGTGATTGTTGAGTGGTATATGTTGTGTTCTGAGCCATAAAAATGGTGCCCTGATCCCTCCTAGTAAGATCGCCGATGTTGTCATTAGGATCACGACAGTCCATATGTCTGTAAACCTATTTCCCGGTGTTTCCCATCTGTTCAGCCAACGTTTCTTTGTTTGTTGTTCGTATAAGTGATTTGGCTGTTTGGAGAGTTGTAGCTGTGAGTGATTATTCTTGTCTTGTTCCCTTCGTTGCTAATCTGTCTGCGCTGTCATTACCTGGTTCACAAACCGATAGTTCTTACATGTAATCTACGAATTAATTGAATTTTCATTGTACATATTGAACAGATCACTTACTAGAACATATCCCTGCTTAACATCATATTTTATCTGCTGACAAATTAATATTTGGCTGCCATTTCTTTTAGCTGTGTATGTTTACTGCTTATGTTCCTAACATAAGTTTGTTGAAGGCCTATGCTCCTTAAAGAACTGAAAGGTGATGATGATGCTGCATTTGCTTGTACACAGAGCATTAGCTGAAACATCAAGGCCATTACAAACAAGCAGGAAGCATCCAAGTCATGCAAGCAACGCGATATTTGTTGTAAATAAGATTATCCTAAATCTCTTTGTACTTGTCTTGTCTATCGACACGGACCGCCCGTAGCTGTAACCATATTCTGCGTCAACATGCACGGTGAGCCGTATAAATAGTACATTTAAAATTCCGTCCCTGAAGTTTCTCAGGTTTCCTATAACGAGTGACTTTTGCCAGCTTTAATTCAAGTCTGTCGCATAGAGCCATTAACAATAGTATGTTTTTGTGTTGTGACAGTTCCGAGTGGCTTATCCCTGCTGCTTCCATGCATATTTAAACAAGGTCTCGTGGGCACGACCAAAACAAAAAGAGGGGGGATGTAGGAAGGTTGAAGATTTATGTGACTTAGTACTTAACTTTGAACAATCATTGTTAACAGCTGGGAGAAACGAGGAATTTTAATTTTAAGAGACGAAGAAGGACAAGCAAAAGCCACAAGGTAGAAATGAATGTAGAGAATTTTATAGGCATTAATACTCCACCAGATATACAACAGTTAATAAATCCTTATATTAACACACAAAAAAAAAAGCAAACATTTAGCCAGCAGTTCTGCTGTGTTAGGATTCTCCAGAAAGTTACGGACTGAAATAAATAAACCTCCAACAAATATTAATTAACTGGATGCCGGTATAGAAACAGCCAAGCTTCTGAACAACAGCACTGTGTGAACTATAACTAACATGTAAAAATCACCATCGAGAGAAATAATACAGTATAGAGCATATAATATATTACCTCTACACCTTACGGTAGAAGTGGAATGACTAAACTGAGAATATACACGATCAAGAAAAATCTCTCTCTAAATGAAGCGTGTCGTGATATAACCAACAGTTCCGTGTATATGGTAAATGGTTGAAACGCAGCAAACACGTTAAAAAAATAGAAGTAATGGACAAAATAACAGATTCTAGATATCGCTGTGACGAAATGGGTGTCCCTGTCCTTTTGTGTGATCTCTCACACCTCCAGCCCCACGGCAGTATCATTTCTTCTTCTTCATTTTTCTCTCCGATCGCTTTTATTTGGCATTTCATTTTTCCCTTTCATACATTTTACTCTTTATGCCGGACATAGAATGGGGACAGTCTTTAACACGCCACTCTCCTGAGGCAGTATTTGCTGCGGGAGTAATTCTTATCTTATTGTGTCGCATTCACACTTCACGAAGACGTGTTTAGTTACGCCAGGTTATTAGACGGTCAGCGACAACATTATATCGCATAATCTGTCTGACCATCTTTTCAAGCGACGGTGCTTGTTTATCCAAGCTTGTGTTAGGCAGGAGTGCTGAAGAGAACCAGATTTGTTTGTCTGGCGAAACACAGGTGACTAGCGACCATCCCTGAGTCATTACGCTAGAAAAACACGGTCACAATATTATGATGGACAGAGATCTGTCTGTAAGTTTGTACACAAGGGCATAGGACATAATATTACCATTTAAGGGAGACGTGACCTTTGCAAAATTTTTCCACGTCGGAAATATTTTGAAAGTACCACACCCGGCCTGTTTGAATATGATTGGAGCGTTTATTTAACTCCATAACAAACGAAGGCTTGGGAAGACAGGGAATATAATCTGACCTTTGCGCTGTTTTATTTCACTCTGAATTTTACGCTCGCCAAGACAACATCAGACCTCGCCAGAGTGAAGACTACATTCATAATTCCTTTGGTTAACCGAACCTTTTATTGGAGAACCTGATAAGACTTACAAAGCACAGGAAATCTCTACATTTTAATAAGGAACCCCGGGGTTAGGAAACTGAAGAAACACGGAGTCAGATGGGGCATCTATTGTAAAATTAAAGACATCCCAGACGCGTGTAAGAGAACGATTCGTCTCATTTATTCATCTGAACAACAAGTCTGTAGCCAGGATTGGCTTATTGGTGGTACCAGCAGAAAGTACTATCTCTGGAACCAAGTGAAGGTAGAAGTGGACTGACGTTGCACGAGACGCCATCATAAGAGGGTAGACAGACGCAGAACCAGCTTGGCCGTTACTCCTTGACGTTCTGGGAACGTGTGGCGCCTGAACTTTGACCAGAGACGAGCGCGAGCAGAGTGAAAAGAACCAACCCATAAGGAGGATTAGGATCATCATTGGTAGCTAAGTTAACCTTCTACGCTGCCACTTGAACCTCTTATCAAAAACCATTCAAGTGATGAAAACCTCTTCATAAATATTCAAATTGTTTTCCAACTGTTAAAACCTAAAGTGATTATTAAATTTTGTTATTTGTAATGTTATAAATTTAACTTCGATAACTCAGGGGTGGGGGCTTAACGAGCTAGAACCATTGCTAAATTCTTCATAAAAGGTGTCGGCAGATTACAGAATTAACGTGCTCAGCAACAGCCAGCATTGTTTTCGCTTATCTGAATATCTCATGAAGACTCCCATGTGATAGAAGCTTTACTACTCTTCTGTCGACATTTCTGCCAAGAGTAATCTTGTGTAAAGATAGACTCCACTGTAGCCTATAATTGATACTCTTGAGTTTCGGCCACTGTTGGACCACTACTGCAAAGCAGGGGAGGCAATACCGTCACAATCGCTATTGTTATTGTTACCAAATGCACTTAAAATTTAAAAAAAAAACCCAAAAAATAAAGGTTCCGTACATTCTATTGCATAGAATAAATGTTAATAGCCAGTTATAGTTAATTCGTAATTCGTCATATCGTTCCCAAAACAAAATTGTGAATGATATACAGAATACTGAGTAATGACAGTCAATGAAGGCCATATAGATGTTGTTTTATAAAAATAAACAGTAAGAATTTCTTGGGCAGCTAAATGGGCTGATCCTATGTCGGGAACGAGGGTATTTGAAAATGAAACGAACATCACACATCAGAAGGGAACAGTCCATTTCAATGACACAGGCAATAGAAACATGGACCAACACTGCAAGAAGATACTGGACATATTATTATTATTATCACACTAGCTCCCCAAGGAGCAATAAACTTTTGCCAAGTCTGCCTGTCCCGTGCCATCCGCTCAAGGTATTTCCATGTTTTCCTCATCATTTTCACCTCTGTATCCAGTTCTCTTCTCCACGTGTTTTTGGTCTACCTCTGCCTCTCTGTCCATGTGGATTCCAGAACAAGGACTGCCTTGTAATACTATCAGCAGGTTTCCTCAACGTGTGTCCTATCCATCGCCAGCGTCTTCTTCTCAACTCTTGTTCCACTGGTACTTCTCTATTTCTTGTCATAAATTCCACATTTGTGACATTTCAGTCTTTCTATTCTACGCAAGCACCCGTTTATAAAAGTCTGCAGCTTTTTGGTTGTTGTTTTTGTTGCTCTCCGTGCCTCAGAGCCATACAATAGGAGTGATTTCACATTTGAGTTGAAGATTCTTATTTTCGTGTTGGACTTGATTTCTCATGTTCTCCATATGTTTCCCAATGCAATGAAAGCTTGCTTTTTGTATTCTTATTTTGATATCACTGTCTGACCCTCCAAATTTGTCTATATTACTGCTAGGATTTGTGTACAATTCTACATCCTTTAGTGGTGTTTCTTCAAGTTGAACCGTGTTATCATTTCTTGCAATAATTCTCATAATCTTTGTCTTTTCCCTGTGTATTTTCAGGCCCACTTGTTGTGACCTCTCATCGAGAATTTTCATTTTCTCTTGCATCTGATAATGGTTATGGGACAAACATTTATAACACATAAGGAAGGGAAACCCGAGGCCTGTAAACAGTAAATAAATATTAGACAAACATAAAGGTATGTTTTCAGACACTCGTGAGAAATAAAGAAGTAGAAAACTAGACAACAGAAAAACAGCAGACGTGAGTGGCTTACCCAAGACTCGAACCCAGGACCTTCCGTGCGACAACCCCGCCTAGCTATGCAAATCTGCAAAATCCAGATCACCAAGGTGTTTAGTCAGATTCCACTGGATTCCATATCCGTTGTGTGATGTCGATGTTTTCATAACCCAATCTATTGCTAGTAAGAAAAGAAATGGAGACAAGAGGCATCCCTGTCTCACTCCCGTTCTAATCCTAAACGGTTCTGTATGCTGTCCTTCATGAAGAACTCTGCATGTCATGTCTTCATATGTGCCCTTCATGTCTGTCTTCAGTTCTCTTCTCAATGTGTTCCTTGGTCTCTCTTCACCTATCTGACCCTGGAGATTCCAAAACACGGACTGCCTAGTAATGATATCAACAGTTTCTCAATTTATGTTTTTTCCATCTCCAGCATCTTCTCTTCTTGTTCTGGTTCTTGTCGTCAGTTCCACTTTAGTGATCTTGTCATCAGTTCCACTTTAGTGATCTTGTCATCAGTTCTACTTTAGTGATCTTGTCATCAGTTCTACTTTAGTGATCTTGTCATCAGTTCTACTTTAGTGATCTTGTCATCAGTTCTACTTTAGTGATCTTGTCATCAGTTCTACTTTAGTGATCTTGTCATCAGTTCTACTTTAGTGATCTTGTCATCAGTTCTACTTTAGTGATCTTGTCATCAGTTCTACTTTAGTGATCTTGTCATCAGTTCTACTTTAGTGATCTTGTCATCAGTTCCACTTTAGTGATCTTGTCATCAGTTCTACTTTAGTGATCTTGTCATCAGTTCTACTTTAGTGATCTTGTCATCAGTTCTACTTTAGTGATCTTGTCATCAGTTCTACTTTAGTGATCTTTTCATCAGTTCTACTTTAGTGATCTTGTCATCAGTTCCACTTTAGTGATCTTGCCATGCAACTTCAGTCTGTCTATTCTACTTCTTCGTCCATTGAGAGTCGTGGAGTCGGCTATTTTGTAGGGCAGTCGGAGTAGATAAAAAAAAATATTAGGACTCCAACTTAGAATTGTATGTCATATGACTAGTGTTATGAGTAAAATTCATAACATGTATGTCGATATCATTAGAAGGTTCGACAAGGCTTCTTGTTTGTTTATTATATGTAGTCCCTGGTAACACAGGAAGTGACGTCATTGCCTCGAGGCGTAGATCGGCAGACGTCAAAATTGCCATTGGCAGACGTGAGAGATCGGCTGCGAAGACTTCTAGGTGTGTAGTTATGGCGAGTGGACGCATGTCTCTGAGCTCCTAATATATATTGATATTGTGTCAAATCCCTATGATGTTCCAGCACTAGATCATCAATATGCTTTTGTGAGATGCATCTAGTTATATTTTACAAGGGAGAATGGATTCTGTTGAAAAAGTGAGTCTGAATTAAATAAACTTTGTAGTCGAACAAACGACAGTGTTTCGAGCTACGACAGTACAGAGACCCCTTTATGACTGCATACAGAATGTCATAATATATTGGCTGGATGTGTAACATATATATGGAGCAACGTCTCGAGTTATAATAAACATTTTGTATTCGTGCCACTGCGCCTTAATGACTTTACTACAACGTTTTATGTGGATTGTGTGCGGTGGTCTGGATATCTAACCCTAGCAGTTTTCTTGGCCGAAGTAACCAGTGTGTTACTCCATAAGAACATTCTGTAAGAAATATAATAAGACCCCGCTAACGCAACAACTAGTAAAAAAACCATAGTCGGGTTTTATGTCACATGACTAGTAAAAAACCATAGTCGGGTTTTATGTCACTGATAAGTGCAGATGTGATGAAAGGGAAATGATCTTGGGAAATACGTGTTGAGTAGAGTTAATTTTGGGTTAGAGTACTTGCTTACAGATTGGTATGGATTTGTTTAAAGATATCTCCTCTTAGTTTCGTGGAAGACAGTATGTCAGATAGCAGGTGAACTCTGGTCATAATGTACTGTTTCTGAACTGTTTTTGAGTGATGTGTGAATAGCTCTCGCGGCTAGTGTCCGCAGGGATTTTTGAGAGCAGTGTTAAGAGAACAGTAGATTCTCGTGACTGTGTGAACGGGGTGTGTTCCCGTGGGTTCAGTCTATGCAGGGTTTTTGACTGAGGTGGTCAGCCCTAAGGTGGTTTTTGGATAATGTATGCCTGCGCAGGGCTATAGAGATTTTGTAGGCCTTGATTATTATATATCTGCCGTAGATGCAGTATTTGTACACTGATGTGAAGTATAGAGATTTGGTAGGCCTTGATTATTATATATCTGCCGTAGATGCAGTATTTGTGCACTGATGTGAAGTATAGAGATTTTGTAGGCCTTGATTATTATATATCTGCCGTAGATGCAGTATTTGTGCACTGATGTGAAGTATAGAGATTTTGTAGGCCTTGATTATTATATATCTGCCGTAGATGCAGTATTTGTGCACTGATGTGAAGTATAGAGATTTTGTAGGCCTTGATTATTATATATCTGCCGTAGATGCAGTATTTGTGCACTGATGTGAAGTATAGAGATTTTGTAGGCCTTGATTATTATATATCTGCCGTAGATGCAGTATATGTGCACTGATGTGAAGTATAGAGATTTTGTAGGCCATGATGATTATATAACTGCCGTAGATGCAGTATTTGTGCACTGATGTGGAGTAGAGATTTTGTAGGCCATGATTATTATATAACTGCCGTAGATGCAGTCTTTGTGCACTGATGTGGAGTAGAGATTTTGTAGGCCATGATTATTATATAACTGCCGTAGACGCAGTCTTTGAACACTGATGTGAGGAGTAGAGATTTTGTAGGCCAGGATGTGTAAGGGCCGTATGGTGTGTTAACTACATTATGAAGATTCATGTTTCGATGTAACTGTATTCGTCTAGATCTACGTGATGTTATAATTGTAATAAACCATGGTTAAAATATCATCAGACGTTACACCATTCCATGACTTGGTGTGTGCGCTACTGTGAGTGACTGTCCCAAAACACGCTTCACCTTCTTCAACCAAAAAGATAAAAACATAACTTTTATCAGTGGTGGACCAAATCAACGGGTCGTAACACCCACATTACATTCGCGTGATAAGAGAGTAAATTAGGTCAGATTCTGGACCAGTCATTACAAGTGGGAACACTGAAAGTTGTTATGTTTGGCTCTGTGTGGGCGTGGCTTAATTCAACAGTACACAGGTATCAGCTGACTGCGCATATCCATCCTCATATCTTGGCGTGTTGTAGCAACTAAACTAACTTTATTAGTTGGTTTCAATATCAAACAGCTGTTATCTGATAGCGACATTGATGCCATAATTGTTACAGTGCTTGTTCCAGTCTTTCCATATGCAGATTCAACTATAGGTGCAGTATGTTGGAGAGTTCGTCTGCACTTATACCTCAAATGACAACTTGCGGAGTTGTTGTGATCGGTTCCTGTCGTCTGATGCATTGTTGAGGACATACTGTGCAGTGGCAGGGATTTGAAGACAAGAGTGCCTAGTCCTTGTACCTTTTCTGCAGTGGAGTGTTTTAACGTCAGAACTTTGTGATATCCAGTGTGTTGGCGGAAGGGTCAGGATTACCTTCAGTTAAGTGCTTTTGTTGTGTGTAAATGTTGCCACTTCTATCCATGTCAACAAGCCTCAATCTGCACTATCCTATTCTATTGATAACTATTGTTGTTGTTGTCGATAATTATATCGATTAATTATAGAATGTGATGATGTACAGGGATTGATGATACAATATTTGAGATCTAAACTTGATTTGGTATAATGAAAGTTTAATTAAGACATATATGGTTGACTAAGTAAACAAGTCACAATGGATTCTGATACAGATCCGGAGGATATGAGACCTGTATTAGAGTATCTGTTTCAGGAAGGGACAGATTGTCAGAGATTAAAAAGCCCAGAGCTTGAGTCACATGTTATGGACAGGTTTTTGGTCTCTGCATCGAGATCTCTAAGAGAGTTTGCTAATGAGAGATTTCAGTCAATTCCTCATGTGAGTATGGCTGAGGATCTGGCAAGGTTATTGGTTTTGGACCTTCGTCTGTTCTTGGACAATTATATTAGTATAAAACGTGATAACATATTGAAGAGTATACGTACGTTATTGCTCGACGGCATCCATAGTGACCAGAAAGAAGAGTTAAGGGATGAGAAGCAAATAGGAGACATAAAACAGAGTACACAGGAGCTAAGGGAAAGTTGCTTAAAAAGTACTACTGAAGTGAATAAGCTGCAGGAAAAAGTGACTAAACTTACAGGTGATTTATGTAAATCTAATTCTGAGCTTGCTTGTGTTCGAGCAAAATTAGACTCGGCATTGTGCAAAATTAAAGAGATGGAAGCTCAGATTGGGAAAAAAAATGGCGAAATTAGAAATCTGACTCAAAAAGTTCAAGAGAAGACGGAGATTTGTGGTTGCCAAATTAAAGAAAAGGATACCATATCCCTAGAGAAGGTTGATAGGCTTACGAATAGTCATGATATTGAGATTGAGAGGATTGATAAAGAGAGAGTGAAAGAGTTAATGAGGGAGAAAGACAAATTGATTAAGATTGAAAATTTGTTAGCAGAGGAAAGCTGCAAGGTCTTAAAAGCTGAGAGTTTAAGCAAGAGATTAAGTGAACAGATTGCACTTAGAGACATTGAGATTGCAGAAGCAAGAAGAAGAATATATGGTCTGCTTGACGTAGTCTTGAATAGCAATACGTGGTCTTCTGTCAATGGTGACAGGGATAGACAGAAAGTTTCTTATCATCAGAACACTAAAGCAAAAAGCCAGCCTTATACACTTTTTGCGGATTCTACGGTCAAGAATGGTGGACATAGATCTTTCCGTGGGAGATATAACTTCTCACGCAATACAGATGATTCCAATGATAATGATTGCTGGCGGCAGAATAACAAAGGAAAATCTACAGTAATATCCAGTCCTGTAGATAAGGAAAAAACAGTGCTAAATCTCAAGTCAGTGTGTTAAAAACCAACAGCGTATTTATTGACAGATCTGATAAATTGGTTACAAGTAACAAACATACTACTGCTTGTTCCATGAAGGAAACAAATGTTGTGAAAAAAAATAAAGAGATTGTCAAACCTTCTAGTCATACCCAGTCAAGGCAGTGTGACTCATTTTTTAAACACATTGCCACAAGCAAAGAAAAAAATAATTTTGATAGGAGACATAACCCTAAGGTTATAAAGTACCAAGGTAGTTCATCCTACGGTAACGTTTCTTCTCCCAAAAACAAGAAAAAATGTGACAGATCTCAACATTGTGATTCTAAAAGTTTAGAAAACTATAGCAGAAGTAATTATATGAAAGTTCATCAGTCTAGTAATAATTTTTCTGCTAAAAAGTCAGTTCTATCTGATGGACATTGTTATCTGGGAAGAAGTATTAAGAATAACTATTGTAACTGGGATTTAAATCAGTACAACGGTGTTAATAGAGCAAATAACAATGCTCTCAAAAGAAATTATACAGATCGCAACCAGGTTAACTGTGCTCCACATAAGAGCAAGATTATTAGCAATCAGAGTAATAGGAACGGTAATAGGTTCTTAAATGCTTTTGCTTGTCATGCTGATAGATTTGAGAGATCATCTCGGTCTTGTGAAGGTAGTAAGTTTTTTTCAGCCTACCGCACTGACAACTGTGAATTATAGGTCAGGTTGTCCCTGGGACGTCTATGTTGTCTGCTATGTGACGAGAGTTGTTGACATCGCAGGAGGGCCACAACCTTACACCACGGAGTTCGGGTAATTGTGTAGTGAACTTTTCCGTGTTTCCTCATAATCTTACCATGGATTAAAATAGATATTTTCATTTGTATTGTCTCACAGCGAGCGACTTTGCGAGGGGAATCACCATTCTAATTTTACATTACCTGGGAGAGATGTAGATCACTGTGTACCATTTATCCATTCAAGCGAGCCTAGACAGTACGTTAACCCACCGTGTCATGATGTCACCTTGCGTGTTGATGAGATGTTCGCAAGACCTCGAAGGAATTTTTTTTTTTCTTTTTTAAAGGTCCTGTTTATTTTTTGTTCTGTTTACAAACACTGAATGTTATTGTATTCTTTAGTATAGAACTTTGTATGTTGTTAATGAAATATTATGTAATTTTTGTAACATTTGATTGCCATAATTATTTGTTGGTTGTTACTTATATGACTGTATTTTAATTATGCATTAAATAATTTCTATGCACAAACTTATTTACTGAGACAATGTAATAGTCATTTTCATAGATAGTCCTGAGTGTTTATTCACTACTTAAAATTTTGTTTTGTTTTTTCATCATGGATTTGATACCATGTTTAATTAACATATTTATATACAGATTATTTGAATTAATTGTTTAGTGAAAGGTAATTTTAAACATAACTTGTATGTATTATTAATGATTTTTCGTTGAAGTTAAGGACGTATTCTGAAACTTGGTTTCCATTTTTTCTCAATTATGACATTTGATAATTTAAACGATTCGATTTTTTGTCAGCTAGAATTAACTTAAATTTCCTATTAAATTAAGTGGGTAGAATTAACAGCGACGGCTGATACTCTTGTTCATTTAAAGAATTTAAATATCTGATTATAATACATAGTTAAGATAAATAATATTACACTTATATATATTTATAACTTCGTTTGTAGTTAACATTTTATTACCCAATGTGACGTTTCTTTGATGTATTTTTTTAAAAAAAAAAAGAAGAAAAAAAAAAAACTTACACGTTTTGATGTGTGTCTATTTAAAGATAAGATTATTTTTATGTTACTCAGCTAATTTAATTGTTAGTTATTAATTATAGCTACATATTACTTAGAAATAAAAATACTATTTTTATTTAACCTAAAGAGAAGAAACATTTTTTGTATTGTAAATTTTTGGAAAATGTGTTTTGAACATTGTGATATTTATTTTTTTCTGCGCCAGCGCTAGATTGTATGTTAGGGTTACTATTATGTAGTGACATTAATTCTTTGAAAATGTTGTGATGTTTGGATGTATTTTGTGGTTGTTAGCGCTTGACTATGCGTCAATGCGGAACTTGTATTTTCGTTAATAATTTTTTGTTTGGGTGATATTTGATGTAATTTATTTTTAGTTATGTATAAGCTTTTAATTTAGTTAAATTACTTATTATGCTGTGCTTGTCATAAGCTTTCTTTTTTGTGTTAGTATATAAATATACTTTAGCATTTTTGTATTTTACAATACGTTGTTACATTTAGATAGTTATTGTTAGGTGTTGTTACCAACTTTCTTTACATTTGCATCTTTACTTTCATCTCTCTTTGTTGACTATTCGTCATTTCTTTACATCTTGTCTGTTGTCTTTTCAATATTGTCTGATATTTTGTTTATGCTTCCGTGTTTCATCTTTGATGTAATTCATACTTCTTGTATACTTTTTTTTTTTCGTGTTACGCTATTTATACTTTCATTCTTTGTAGTGTTAAGTTAATTATATGACTTTAGATAATGTAATTGGTTCTTATAGTTCTATTTGTTTTACATGTATGGAATTGTTGTCTTCATTGTCATCTTATGATTCTATTTGATTCTTATCATATTCCCATTTCATATTTTGTCTTTTCTCGTATGATAATTTATTTTCTGTTTAGTTTGTACTATGTATACTTAATTTGGGTTTTGTATTAGATTAATTTTTATTTTGGTATGTTTGAATGATTATGTTGGATGATTTAGTCGTTATCTTACATTTATTGATGATATTTTTGTAGATGTGCTATGTTCTCTTGTCATAGGTATATTTTTGTAGGTAATTGATAGAACTTCATTAATTTTTTTAAAAATTTTTGGGAATTAATTTAAGAGGTATCTGATATAACTTCATTGACCGTTAAATTTTTGGGAGTTAATTTTCAACAAAAAAAAAAATGATATAATCATTTTTTTTTTTCCCTGGGAGTGTGGCAAACTGATAAGTGCAGATGTGATGAAAGGGAAATGATCTTGGGAAATACGTGTTGAGTAGAGTTAATTTTGGGTTAGAGTACTTGCTTACAGATTGGTATGGATTTGTTTAAAGATATCTCCTCTTAGTTTCGTGGAAGACAGTATGTCAGATAGCAGGTGAACTCTGGTCATAATGTACTGTTTCTGAACTGTTTTTGAGTGATGTGTGAATAGTTCTCGCGGCTAGTGTCCGC
Source organism: Oreohelix idahoensis (assembly GCA_024509875.1). NCBI lineage: Eukaryota > Metazoa > Mollusca > Gastropoda > Stylommatophora > Oreohelicidae > Oreohelix > Oreohelix idahoensis. The sequence continues at coordinate 130,939 of JAMPIV010016367.1, forward strand.
AGGGATTTTTGAGAGCAGTGTTAAGAGAACAGTAGATTCTCGTGACTGTGTGAACGGGGTGTGTTCCCGTGGGTTCAGTCTATGCAGGGTTTTTGACTGAGGTGGTCAGCCCTAAGGTGGTTTTTGGATAATGTATGCCTGCGCAGGGCTATAGAGATTTTGTAGGCCTTGATTATTATATATCTGCCGTAGATGCAGTATTTGTACACTGATGTGAAGTATAGAGATTTGGTAGGCCTTGATTATTATATATCTGCCGTAGATGCAGTATTTGTGCACTGATGTGAAGTATAGAGATTTTGTAGGCCTTGATTATTATATATCTGCCGTAGATGCAGTATTTGTGCACTGATGTGAAGTATAGAGATTTTGTAAGCCTTGATTATTATATATCTGCCGTAGATGCAGTATTTGTGCACTGATGTGAAGTATAGAGATTTTGTAGGCCTTGATTATTATATATCTGCCGTAGATGCAGTATTTGTGCACTGATGTGAAGTATAGAGATTTTGTAGGCCTTGATTATTATATATCTGCCGTAGATGCAGTATTTGTGCACTGATGTGAAGTATAGAGATTTTGTAGGCCATGATGATTATATAACTGCCGTAGATGCAGTATTTGTGCACTGATGTGGAGTAGAGATTTTGTAGGCCATGATTATTATATAACTGCCGTAGATGCAGTCTTTGTGCACTGATGTGGAGTAGAGATTTTGTAGGCCATGATTATTATATAACTGCCGTAGACGCAGTCTTTGAGCACTGATGTGAGGAGTAGAGATTTTGTAGGCCAGGATGTGTAAGGGCCGTATGGTGTGTTAACTACATTATGAAGATTCATGTTTCGATGTAACTGTATTCGTCTAGATCTACGTGATGTTATAATTGTAATAAACCATGGTTAAAATATCATCAGACGTTACACCATTCCATGACTTGGTGTGTGCGCTACTGTGAGTGACTGTCCCAAAACACGCTTCACCTTCTTCAACCAAAAAGATAAAAACATAACTTTTATCAGTCACATGACTAGTAAAAAACTATAGTCGGGTTTTATGTCACATGACTAGTAAAAAAACCATAGTCGGGTTTTATGTCACATGACTAGTAAAAAAAAAAACCATAGTCGGGTTTTATGTCACATGACTAGTAAAAAAAACCATAGTCGGGTTTTATGTCACATGACTAGTAAAAAAAAACATTGTCGGGTTTTATGTCACATGACTAGTAAAAAACTATAGTCGGAGTTGGGAGTCGGACTTCTAAAATTTCAGGAGTCGGAAATTTGTTGTCCAACTCCACAACCCTGTTTGCGACACACTTTCAAATCAAATCTGCAACTAATACTACCTGCACATAATTTCTATTACCATTCATAGAAAGAGCCATCGACCTTTGCTTGACAAACGTTGCAACGTCTTCTATTCAGAGGAAATCCTCGCGCCGTATATGACACCGACATCTGGTAGATGATGTATGCTAACAGGGTCAAAGGTGCAGGCAAAGTTTCATAAACATTATTTAAATATATCGAGAGTAGGAAGAATAGGGCACCATGTAGCTTCGTCTCATACAGGTTTACAGGAAGTGCGGGTCTCATAAATTACACTGACAAACAACATTTTTCTTTCTTATATAAGAATAAGTGTTCTTAGGTCAGTTTCTTGCGCTGATTTCAAATTTGAAATCCGTTTATCTCTATCACGTCAGGTTCTTAAGATATTTGTGAATAAATATATTTTTGGGAAACTGTTATTTGCTCCATTTCATTTTTACTATATAACTTTTTAAAAATTAATAAAATGCAAAATAATTCTACTTTTTATACTGCTAAAAGATGCATGACATATGTTAGGTTATATTTCAAATAGTTATTGTATTTTAAAATAATTCTGAGTGAAATATGGCTTCTAGAAGTTGTAGAAATTCGGCTGATCTGTTCTGTTACGTGTGCGGATATTTTACCGATCGTGTTCACCAGAAAAACTTTACACCATTGCTAAAGAAAGCATATGAACTTTATTTCGATTCGAAAGTTGATGATGCAAATAAATCTTGGAAGCCAAATGCAGTTTGTTCGACTTGTGCAAATACATTGGCAGGTTGGTTACGAAAATCGCCGAAGCATAAGTCGATGCCTTTTGGAGTGCCAGTAATATGGCGTGAACCGACAAATCACGCTACTGATTGTTACTTCTGCTTGACAAATATCTATGGTTTCACTTTTAAAACTAGAAAGTCTGTGGTTTATCCAAATATTCAATCGGTTTCGAAACCAGTGGCTCATGATCCAATCACGTGTCCGATCCCAGTTCCACCAGAGCAATATCCGTTGGACGTGAATGAACCATCAGAAAGTGATAGTTTACCTGCTTTAGAAACTAATTCTGACTAGGATTATATACCGGTGAATGATGGTGTTCACTTAATTAACCATTCAGAACTTTCAAATCTAACACGTGATCTCGCTCTCACCAAAGGACAAGCGGAATTACTCAGTTCGCGACTCAAAGAATGGAATCTTTTAGCGCCCAATACTCTGATATCTAAATTTCGTCATAGACACAGAGAACTTGTTCAATACTTTGAGATGGATGATGACATTTGCTATTGCAAAGATGTAAAAGGTCTAATGGTGCACCTCGGTCATGAGCACATAGTCAACGAATGGCGACTTTTCATCGACTCTTCCAAGACTAGTCTAAAAGCCGTGTTATTGCATAATGGAAATTTATTTTCATCAATTCCAGTCGCCTACTCTGTTCATATGAAAGAAACTTATGACAATATGGCTATACTTTTGGCAAAAATAAAGTACAATGACTACCAATGGCGGATTTGTGGAGACCTAAAGGTCATTACAATTCTCACGGGCATGCAGACTGGGTATACTAAATTTTGTTGCTTCCTATGTGAATGGGACAGCCGCAACAGACAGGAACATTATGCAAGAAAGGTGTGGCCTATCAGGGATCGTATGCAGCTCGGGCATAAAAATGTAATATACGAGCCATTAGTTAACAAAGACAACATCTTTTTACCACCGTTACATATAAAGTTGGGGCTCATGAAGAATTTCGTAAAAGCGTTAGATAAAACGAGCAAAGCTTTCACTTATCTTCGAGAAAAGTTTCTGCAAATTAGCGATGCAAAGATAAAGGAAGGTATCTTTGTAGGACCTCAGATTAGGAAAGTTATTGCGGACAAACAATTCGAGAACTTGTTACATGGTAGTGAACTTCGCGCATGGATGGCATTCAAATCGATCGTCGATAACTTTCTGGGAAATCACAAATCTGTCGACTATGTGCATACTGTTAAGCAGTGCATAGATGCATACAGAATTATGGGCTGTAACATGTCCCTCAAAATCCATTTGCTCGATTCGCATCTTGACTTTTTCCCTGACAACCTTGGCGAAGTCAGCGATGAACATGGAGAACGATTCCATCAAGATATCGCCGTAATGGAGTCACGTTATCAAGGACGGTGGAGTGTGACCATGCTTGCCGATTATTGTTGGATGCTTCATCGCGATGTACCACATGCCATTCACCGACGAAAGTCGACTGCAAAGAAATTCAAGCCTACATAACTGTTATACTTCTTGTACAAATGATGTTGTAATACTGTATGCGTTGTTAAAAAACTTCAATTGCGTATTTCTAGAGATCCCGACCTGATAGAGAAAAACGGTTTGCAGATTTAAAAACAGCGCATTAAAATTGACCAGAAAAACATAGAAATGTTAGAGAAAGAAAAAAAAAATTTTTTTTTGTTAGCCAGTGTTATCAAGACACTACTGAAACAAGCCAGTCGTCGCTTGGTTTGGTTTAATTTTGGTTTGATTTGGTTTGATTTTAAGGACCAGCTTCATTGCACACGGACAACTCCATCAGTGCTCCGATCTCTTTACATAGATCACACAAGAATAATCTCAGCACAGTGCACGAACTCCGTAGTACCAGCTAGGATACCAATATGTGTATAGAGTAATCACACAATCTATAAATATTTGTATTATAATTTTTTTTTAATTAGTCGTCTTTACGACGAATTACAAACAAAATGAAAGAAAAGTTAAAAGGGAGAAATGAAGAAAGAAAATATTGGAGAAAGGTAGAAATAAAGTAGTAAGGAGGAATAGAAAAAGGAAGAAATATAGTGAAAGAAAAAAAAAAGAAAAAAAGAAGAAATGTAAGACAAAAAAGAAGTAAAAAAAGTAGTGAGCTAGAGAAGGTGCTTTTCATCATCAATATCATAACCCTCTAGCTCCGTAAGGAGCATAGGCCTTCAATAAACACAAGCCAAGTCGTATTGTCCCATAACATCACCTTAAGGTCTTTCCATAACCGTTCATGTCTGTCTCTAGTAATCATAGACCTTCAATAAACACAAGTCAAGTCATATTGTCCCATAACACCAGCTGAAGGTCTTTCCATAACCGTTCATGTCTGTCTCTAGTAATCATAGACCTTCAATAAACACAAGTCAAGTCGTATTGTCCCATAACATCAGTTTAAGATCTTTCCATAACCGTTCATGTCGGTCTCTAGTAATCATAGACCTTCTGTGACGGTATTGCCTCCCCTGCTTTGCAGTAGTGGTCCAACAGTGGCCAAAACTAAAGAGTATCTAATATGGGCTTCAAAGGTATCTACCTTTGCACAAGATTACTCTTGGCAGAGATGTAGATAGAAGGGTGATTGTCACGAAATGGATTTAGGACTAGAGACTGTCTACCTATAGTGACAAGACACTAGTGAGAAGGAAGACTGGAAAATTAGATTCAGATAGAAATATAGTGCAAAAAGTGAAAGTTGAGACCATTGGCTCCGAGGTTGAGAACCGAGGTTGATTCTTTCCTCGCCACTTCGGACGTTTAAATTGCTATGGCCTCGAACCACCTCTAACTACCCTATGGGGATAAGGTTCAATTAAGATTCACAAACACCAAGGTACAGACAACATATAGCTACTGTACTAAAGGAAATGACTGATGCCAGCTACAATTTATACAAGTTTATTATACACCTATACACAAACTCATATACATGTCAAAATACATGAAGTGCGAGGATGCACACCTGAAACAAAATCAAGCACAGTTAAAAATGCATCAACCCCAACCCTTCTCCCACAATTGCAACCTGTATGGAGAAAGAAGGTAAGGTTAACTGAAATGAACTACACTGCACTTGATGTCGCCTACACTCCAAACTAGCTGTTCTAAATTCTAACTCTAACTCTAAGTCCACTGATAGCTGGAACGACTGCGAAGTGACTACACAATCTCTGCACAGACTTCGGTTCTACACAGCCTATCCTGGAATCTCCTGAACACAACTAACTGCACCTCTAAACTTCAGCAGCTGTCCTCTGCTATGATTCACCAAAACTAACAGTTATGCCTATCTGTGCTGACTTCAGTAGAGAGAATGTTTACCCTCTCTCTCTCCACTAACTCTGGAATTGATGACTGAGGTTTAACAGAACCCCACTGGATTCTGGACTGGAACTGTAGCGGACTTCTACCACTCGGAAATTACCTGCCCGAGTACCTATAACTGGGCCGTCGGCTTTATTATGGCCGTGAAGAAGCGAACATAAAATTACCACAACGCTGGCAGCCTGCCAAATCTGCGTGTGTAACGAGCGTCAGAGCTCAGGATTTATCCACAAAAATCCTATTCGCTGGAAAATGTCTTCCCCTGGCTGGGAAAACGTATTTTCTTCCTCTCCTTCCACTACTGGCAACTAACGTAAAACCCTTGCGGTTCTGCGAATGCCCCAACTTTGCCGTGGGAGAAATTTTGTGGTCTCAAAATTCCGCTCTCATTCCCACAAAGCCGGTACCTGCTGTTTTAGACAAAACAAAACAACAGCTAAACAAACCATAATAATACATTTCAAATAACAATTAACTTCCTTACTCTTCACCACGTAACTCCCCTCTCTACCTGAGCCTACAAAGTAAACATTGGGTAACCCAGATCGCTTGTTCTGCATGACTAACTCCGAGCAACAACAATATTTTCACTGGCCCGTCTGGGCAGACGTACTGTGGCCTACTTCTTACGCTGACACTAATGCCGTAATGTTTAACACAACTAAAACTAGCCCTCTCTAGGAATTCCTAAAATTCCCGTCAATAATAGTAATCACATTCAAAATGTAATACAAAATAATTCCCTTTAAAATTACTTCTCCCATCTTCTGAATTCACAGAACAATAATGCACAATCAATAACATATAATCCTGTTTACGCTAGCATCTACCTGCCGTCAAAAGTTATACATAACCCCCGATTATCAAATTGAAAACCCCGTAGTTCAGCCACGTGGTGCCGCAGTTTTTTTCAACCACGCGCTCCTGCATACATATTCATTACTGATAGCACACACGTGCTCCAATTAATACCTCTATCACTTCCGTCCACAGATATATGCGTAACTATATAAATAGCGAGCATCAATACTCTCACTAAAATCACAAATAAAAATACACATTACACGCTCCCGACTATTCTGTAAATAAATAAAATTCGCAGATGCGAGTTTCTCTCCCGACCGACTTTGCAATAATACAAAGCGGTGATATCTCAACTTTTAAACCATGCCGCTATTCTTTCAACAAGGAATTAAATGGACCTAAAAAGTTTCAAGTCTATCACTAAGATCGAATTGATGGCTCTGGAGTTAAGAATTAAATTAAACTAAAACTTCCCAAGAAACTTAAATGATCGGCTAGGACTAGAAAAATTAAATAAAGTCCTCACGCAAAAATTCATGCTTACCAAATCTCGAATGTCCAACTGAAGGGCAATCGACTTGACTCTGGCAACCCGGCTTTGGCAATTTTTCATTAAAAGAGAAAGAGGCTATGAAATATAGGCCTTTTTATAATCAAGACCCCCCCCCCACGCGCCGACTTCATGACGTCATATGCGCGGCGTGGTTCTAAAGCCAATGAGAGCTCTGCATTTCAACTGCAGTTAGCTCTCAGCCAATCAGAACCTTAGATCTTTCTGATGCAACCAGTTTCTGCTAGACAAAGAACCGGGAATTGGTCCTAGCCCTATACTGCGGAAATGAAGCAAAAATGGCCGCAAATAATTTAACTCCCGAAAAATGCGTATATGGCCACGCAATATCTTTAAAAAAAGGACACTGGTGCAAATCCTGATCTAGCCTCTATAATCTTAATCTAGAATAATACTTTCTACTTCCCTACACCCCCATTCTAAACACATAAAGAAGAACCATAAAGCAGATGAGATCAAACTCCCTCGTGATCTCATCTTGAAAAAACGTAAATAATAGAAGGAGAAGAAACATGGAGAAGGATTACCTGTAATCCCTCCTAAAATATAGTGAACAAATTGCAAGGAGAAAAGACATGGGCCATTTGAAAGACAGAATCTCAGTACTTTCGTCACATCACTCCCCCCTTCGAAGATTGAGCATCGATCTCATTACTGAAATCTCTGTGATTCACACTGGCCCTTAACTCTGTCTACAAGGCTGTCTGTCCTTACCCCTCCTATTCAGTGTTCTTCGACCTTCCTCTTTTGCGTTTCCTCCTTCTTCCTCTCCTAGAATGAGCTCCTATGCTCCGTTGGGAGAGTTGATCTCTCTTCGGACCTGTGCCGTCTAATGGCGGGTCTGAACTTTCCCTTGCTATGACCGTCAAAAGGCTGTCCTGGTCAGCTGATGTGACGGCGGGCGCTGTGGCGACCTGGCGATGACGACTTCCTCACTGCGCGTCAGCAGGGTTGTGACTGCTGGTACCGTGCGAGAACGATGCAACGTCTCGGGTTCCTCTGGTGTAGAGCCTCCGATTTCTTGCTGGGTGTCTATTGGATCACGATCGACCTCAATAGCTTCTACCTTTGAAGAAAGGTAGGTAAGATCTGCCCCTGGCAGTGGTTCTGGACTCGCTCTTCCCCTACCAATCTGAAGCGGGACAGAGCTCTCCAAAATAGCTCCTTGCAAATGCGTAAGGTCGCTTTTCTCACTCTTTTCTGGCCTGAAAAGTATGTGAGATGAAACTGTAGACCACGGGAGCTCTCCGTCTAACACCCTGGTTCTACCTTCAACCTTGCCCTCCCTGTGAGAGTTACTGCGTCAGTTGGAATGTGTCCTGCAGTGACACTTGACGGTTTAAGATCCCGTTAGATCGCGGAGAATCTGAGATAAAGCTCTCAGTGACTGGTTCCAATGTTCCTTGAAACAAATTGGAAAATATAGCCAATTTTTCAGGCTCCTCGTTACAAGAGTCGTTTCCTGTAAACGAGATACGAGAGTTGTGGGGCCCATCTCCGTTTATAGGCAAACGGATACTCAGATCACTGTCCTCCTCCGTTTGAGTAAAGTGCTGGTCGGATGGGGCTCCAGGGCTGGTTGGAACTATATGCTCGCTCAGACCACTATCTTGTGCCCTATGAAGATGGCGCTGGTCGTTGACATATGTAATACCGCTCTTGTCAGTATGTCCCTCACTTGAAGGAGCTAATACCATCGGGGGCCTAATTCCCGACAACAAAGAGTGTACTTCCTGAATCAGAGGCGTCGTCACCACTGTTTGGCCGGTTGGCTGAACAGGGCTGGCGGGCGAATTTGCCTCTGCAATTAACATACCACTGTCGTCAGAGGCGTTGCACCTCTCCTTGGCACGACAGCTATGTTTGAGCTCGCTCGGGGCTCCGTGAATTAGGGGTTCTCCTTTTTCACTTATCTGGCCTGCAGTAGGCCCCCTTGCATCAGCAAGGATCGGTGTGGGCGGGTTCCCCAAAACTAAATATGGGTTACCGAGAATGAAGTCGTAGGCCGGCTGAGCCGTTACAGCTGCATTGATGGTGCCAGACACGAACTTACATTTCACCTCAATATTGGCTACCGGAAAGCACTGTGAAGTCCCTTTCCTTAAAACTCCACCAATATTCACTTTTTCCTTCGTCATCTGCCAGGGCTTCACCAGATGTCGGGCGACTATGCTGGGGTATGTAAGCCCGCTGTCAAATAAGCATGTTGTCTCAGTCCCGTTCACTTCTGCTGGCCCGCTGTTGGAAAACAACTTCTCTGACTGGAAGGGTTTCCACTTCTTCCCTTGTTTCACCCTCACAGGCCTTAAACAAGCCATCTGATGAGCGGGTTGTTTGTTTGGGCACCGTGATGTCCAATGAGAAGTAGTCCGACAGAACCTACAATATCTCTCATTATCTCCCCGGTTCCTGACGGGTTCATGAGACGTCGGCCCCTGTGTTCTGTTAGGCGGCTGGGAGCGCATGTTATGACTGGGAGGGAGCTCCTTGCGAGACGGCCCTTGCTGCTGTTGATCTGAAGAGGAAGGCGACTGCGATGAAGATGCTCCTTTGTCCGGGGCTGGCAGGTCAGGGTGTTTTCTTTTCTGTCCCAGTACTTCGGCCTGTGCCGTCTGGAACCTTTCAGCAAAAAGAATTATCTGGTCCAGTTGCTGTGCGCCCTGCTCCGCCAGGTACTTCCTTAAGTCCGGAGACATGTTGGCCTTTATCTGTTCGCACAGAACTAATTCTTCCAATCCTTCAAAAGATTTAGCCAAACCCGACAACTCTCTCCAGCGAGTGAGGTAATTCCTCAGCCTCTCTGCGAACTGGGGAAAACTTTCTCCTTTCTCCAGTCGACTTTCCCTAAACATCGTTTGGCACTTCCGGGGAGTCCATTGGAATCGCTGTAACAGGGCGTTCCGCAGAGCTTCAAAGTTACCTTGGTCATCTACCAGCATCTTGCTATAGACCTCATACGCATGTCCTCTTAGAGATTGAGATAATTTGAGACACCAAAGACTATCATCCAGCCCGTATGCCTTTGCCATCCGTTCAAATTTTTCTAAAAATACCTCAATTTTCTCATTCCCGTTAGGAAAAGAGTCCATCGGAAAATTCATGGCTGCCATCCGGGGCCCTCCGTTTCCTGAGGTGTCTGTTGCCCCTGCTCCGGGAGAATCTCCGTTAGCCGAACTGCCTTCCGAAGATCGGTACTGCAGTTCCAGTGAACGCAGGGCAAGTTCATGCTGTCTCTCTGCTGCCTTCTCCCTCTCTTGGGCTTCCCTCTGTGCTAACTTCTCCTGGGCTTCCCTCTGTGCTATCTTCTCCTGGGCTTCCCTCTCTGCTATCTTCTCCTGGGCTTCCCTCTCTGCTATCTTCTCCTGGGCTTCCCTCTCTGCTTTTCTCTCCTCTGCCTATCGGGTCTTCTCTTCTTTCTCCGCTTCCCTTTTCTCTCTCTCCGTCTGCCGGTCCTGTTCCCTCATAATGTAAGCCCTAGTCTCGGCCTCGTTCATCCCCATGCTTTTAGCTGCGTCCTTCCATGCAGTAAGTAGCTTGACCAATTCAGCCATCTTACCTGACAAATCAGCAGTACTCACAACGAGGGGAAATGACAAAAAAGGAACAAGAAAAATTTACTGTTACCTACTAGGAATATGCTGTCGCAAAACCCCGCACTCAGACTAGCACCAAGTCCGACTAATAACTCCCTGAAAAAAAATTCAAGTTATCCAGCTACCCAAAACCCGAATTTACTTTCCTGTTAAGAAAAGAAAATTCAATTAGCCATCAATTACCTCTAAGTCATAAACAACCTTACTACAACTATCATCTAACTAACTGTAACCTGTGGAAAAAAACTTATAGCTGGATCAGTCTTAATATAGCTCAAGTCTAGGGGATATTATAAAGAAAATCTATTTTTCAGAACTTCCTACAGAGACAATCTATGAATCTAGAATTGATCCCGGACGAGCCCCCACTTTGTCACGAAATGGATTTAGGACTAGAGACTGTCTACCTATAGTGACAAGACACTAGTGAGAAGGAAGACTGGAAAATTAGATTCAGATAGAAATATAGTGCAAAAAGTGAAAGTTGAGACCATTGGCTCCGAGGTTGAGAACCGAGGTTGATTCTTTCCTCGCCACTTCGGACGTTTAAATTGCTATGGCCTCGAACCACCTCTAACTACCCTATGGGGATAAGGTTCAATTAAGATTCACAAACACCAAGGTACAGACAACATATAGCTACTGTACTAAAGGAAATGACTGATGCCAGCTACAATTTATACAAGTTTATTATACACCTATACACAAACTCATATACATGTCAAAATACATGAAGTGCGAGGATGCACACCTGAAACAAAATCAAGCACAGTTAAAAATGCATCAACCCCAACCCTTCTCCCACAATTGCAACCTGTATGGAGAAAGAAGGTAAGGTTAACTGAAATGAACTACACTGCACTTGATGTCGCCTACACTCCAAACTAGCTGTTCTAAATTCTAACTCTAACTCTAAGTCCACTGATAGCTGGAACGACTGCGAAGTGACTACACAATCTCTGCACAGACTTCGGTTCTACACAGCCTATCCTGGAATCTCCTGAACACAACTAACTGCACCTCTAAACTTCAGCAGCTGTCCTCTGCTATGATTCACCAAAACTAACAGTTATGCCTATCTGTGCTGACTTCAGTAGAGAGAATGTTTACCCTCTCTATCTCCACTAACTCTGGAATTGATGACTGAGGTTTAACAGAACCCCACTGGATTCTGGACTGGAACTGTAGCGGACTTCTACCACTCGGAAATTACCTGCCCGAGTACCTATAACTGGGCCGTCGGCTTTATTATGGCCGTGAAGAAGCGAACATAAAATTACCACAACGCTGGCAGCCTGCCAAATCTGCGTGTGTAACGAGCGTCAGAGCTCAGGATTTATCCACAAAAATCCTATTCGCTGGAAAATGTCTTCCCCTGGCTGGGAAAACGTATTTTCTTCCTCTCCTTCCACTACTGGCAACTAACGTAAAACCCTTGCGGTTCTGCGAATGCCCCAACTTTGCCGTGGGAGAAATTTTGTGGTCTCAAAATTCCGCTCTCATTCCCATGAAGCCGGTACCTGCTGTTTTAGACAAAACAAAACAACAACTAAACAAACCATAATAATACATTTCAAATAACAATTAACTTCCTTACTCTTCACCACGTAACTCCCCTCTCTACCTGAGCCTACAAAGTAAACATTGGGTAACCCAGATCGCTTGTTCTGCATGACTAACTCCGAGCAACAACAATATTTTCACTGGCCCGTCTGGGCAGACGTACTGTGGCCTACTTCTTACGCTGACACTAATGCCGTAATGTTTAACACAACTAAAACTAGCCCTCTCTAGGAATTCCTAAAATTCCCGTCAATAATAGTAATCACATTCAAAATGTAATACAAAATAATTCCCTTTAAAATTACTTCTCCCATCTTCTGAATTCACAGAACAATAATGCACAATCAATAACATATAATCCTGTTTACGCTAGCATCTACCTGCCGTCAAAAGTTATACATAACCCCCGATTATCAAATTGAAAACCCCGTAGTTCAGCCACGTGGTGCCGCAGTTTTTCAACCACGCGCTCCTGCATACATATTCATTACTGATAGCACACACGTGCTCCAATTAATACCTCTATCACTTCCGTCCACAGATATATGCGTAACTATATAAATAGCGAGCATCAATACTCTCACTAAAATCACAAATAAAAATACACATTAGACGCTCTCGACTATTCTGTAAATAAATAAAATTCGCAGATGCGAGTTTCTCTCCCGACCGACTTTGCAATAATACAAAGCGGTGATATCTCAACTTTTAAACCATGCCGCTATTCTTTCAACAAGGAATTAAATGGACCTAAAAAGTTTCAAGTCTATCACTAAGATCGAATTGATGGCTCTGGAGTTAAGAATTAAATTAAACTAAAACTTCCCAAGAAACTTAAATGATCGGCTAGGACTAGAAAAATTAAATAAAGTTGTGGTGAAGTGGGATGTTATAAATATTTATAGGGGACTTAGTGTACTGACTGAGATCAGCTGTGAAGGTATATATATATCTAATAAGAGTAGTGTATTATATATAACCTTACTTGCTGCCACATATGTATACCTCAGTCAGAATTATTCTGGAATAGTGTGATGACTACGTTATATGTCTAGGGTATGTGTATGATGAAGTGTAAGTCAAAACAACAACAGACAGATAAACAATTTAATTTATTCCACTACACTTGACAACACTGTGACACTCACATACATAAAACCCTCTACAAGGATATCTTAAAGGAGTCACTGATAACTTTTCAAATAACAATATGTATTCATTGCTGTCATGAATGAATATGTGTCCTGATTCAAATACAAAGGGAACCAGGAATCACAATCAATTTTAATTACAAGTTATAAGTACAGAATTTATCAATATGAATATTGTAGTGACATATATTATTAAAAGTATCCTATGTGTGTCAGTTGTGTAGTAGTAATATGAGGTAATACTGGTTTTGTTTTGTTCAAGCTCTGTTGGTATTTGTCATCATGACTTCAATAGTTTGTCTTTATTGGAACTAGTATTGGAGATGTTCTCAGTTCCTGATATTAAAACAATTTAATTCCCCTCTTAATGTTATTTTTACAATGTCATTTTAAGATGGGGGTACATAATGTTGAGCCCAGCTGGCCACATCAGCTTATCTTGCGTGATGGCGGCAGGAAAAGACTCCTCTGCTCGATTTCTCCCCTGGGCTCTGGAGACACCTCACTGATAGCTAAATGGACCAAGGAGTATGCTGTCCGACTCTGGATTCAGCAAAGCTCTGACCAGGTGCTGCTCAATAACGTCAAGACCACGGTCCCTGAAAACAAGAAGGATGTACCTTCTACTTCATAACTAATTGATACTCTAGTTCTACACTGAGCACAATACATCACAAACATTGAGTTCAGAGCGTTAGGCCAACTGTCAGCTTCATCTGAAATACTTTTTACCAGTATTAACCTCCTTAATGGTTACTACGCCTCTGCACTTCCAGCATTATTTCTTTCTAGTCAATCATCTAGGTGTCAGTGTACTGTTTGGCCATTCCATGCCGTTTTACTTTCCTCCGACACCTTCTGCTCAGGCTGGAGCATTATAGGCTTTACATCATGTTTGCTACTGAACTACACATATATACAGGCATAAATTAACAATTCACATTCAATTTTCATTAAATGATACTGAATGTTTCAAGCTTACCACAATTTATGGAAATAAACACAGATACGTTGACTAGCAATGAATTCTGGCACAAATACTGGCACAAATTCCCATCTGCTTATGTTCCAGGCTTTTATTTAGCAAAAATATGAGCTGGCTTCAACGCACTGTTGCTTTATCAAGCTTATTTGAACTAGTGGTCTCGAACTAACGCTCCTAAGTGATTATATCAGCGAGTCTGGCCAATGGAGCCACGTTTCGACAAGTGTTTGAAAAAAATTTTACCTTCCTACGTCTCCCCTAACAACCAAGGATAGCATTTATAGTCCGACTAATCGTGTTTAGCCTTACATATCATTCAAGCCAATCAGTTCAAATGTAACTTGTGGCCCATTTCCCGTACAATGAAGGTTTAAAAAATCTACCACTGAGCGATTCTGATTTTGGGTGTTGTCTGACAGCACCATCATTTTATTTTGGCTATAACTTGTTAATTCCTAGACTATTTGCGTAACGTTTTACATATTCTTTGTCAGCAAGCCCTAAGGAACCCAAATATACAAATTTAAAAGAGCTAAGTGGCTGCGTTCAAAATATGCAATTTCTTCTACCTCCTGTTTCGAAGATGTGCTGTCTGGGTACTGTAATGTTTTCAAACGTAAACCCATCTATTGTCATCTTTCCTAATAAGAGTTTTTCAGGATTTAAAAACCTAACTCTGGGAAGGTTAGTGAATTTATCACTGTCCGTCTGAAAAAAAAGTTAGTGCATGTGGCCTTACACGCGTGATAGTAGTAATTGTGTATCGCGCGACGCGTGTTGCATGCGTTCCTGATTTTCAGCCCTCCCTCTCTCTTTCTATTTGAGTCCATCTGTTCGTTCGTTTTGGTAACGTAGTATAATTAATGTTAGGATTAATTTAGGTCATTACGCAGTGCCTCTCAATGTTTTTCTTAGAAATGCAATACCCGTTTTAATGTGTTGTGGAAACGCTTGTATTTATGCAGTGGCTTATATTTAACGTGGAAACGTTACAATTTGCAGACGAAGCATAAAACAAAGGGGATTTCGAGTACATTCCTTGTGACAGCACTGTTATTTTACCATTGCTCTTTTCTTTATTAGAATTTATTTGTTAGGCTTTGCATCTACCTTTTAATTTATATATGTGGATTAGAATATTTCACGACACCTCCCCTCTTAAAACAGACATTCCATGTCAGTCCTTTATTCTATATACACATAGATAAATGTAAGTCAACTTGACTTTACTCTGCTGTGGTGCTATCATGGTTTTATGTAGTTGGGTCCATTCAGAGTAGGCACTACTCATGAAATCTGCCTCAGACTTCTACAACCAATAATATATTTCGGTTATGTTACTGAACAGCCGCAAGTGTGAGTGCTTGTCTTAATGCTGCTTCGCAACCCGTATTCACCATTTCTCTTCTCTGAGTCTGCGCAATGACATGTCCAGAGAACATTATATTTCCCTCAAAATGTAAGTTATGAGGAGATAACATATACCTGGTGATAGCAGAGTTTTCGTAGTGGATCCCATAATCTTCTTATTATCCTGTATGAAACATTCGGAATATCCTCAATCAAAGAGGCAACTCAGGGATTCATTACGTTCCTCCGAAATGTTTCTGTTGCTATAAGGATATCATCCATGAAATTTGTTATATATGGATTATTCAGAGGGTCCAATAATTTTCTCATCATTCTAGAGAAGACACTAGGCGCATTCTTCAATCCAAATGGCAATCTATTAAACTCATAGTGTCCTTCTGAGGTACTAAAAGCTAGGTATGGTCTAACCTCAGGCTTTACTGGAATCTGATAGTATCCTTTACTCAGATCCACTTTTGAGAAATATTTAGCTTTATTTAGTCTGGCAAACAGCTGATTTGTATCCGGCAATGGATCCACCTGTCCTTCTGTAATAGCATTCAGTCTCCTGTAATCTATACAGAGTCTATGTTCTCCAGAGGGCTTCCTTAAGAGTACAACACCGGAACTATATGAGGATTCACTGTGCGAAATAATTCCTTCCTTCAACAGATAGTCTATCTCTTCCTTCAAAGCTTTCTCCTTAGCAAACGGAATCGAATATGGTTTCATACAGACAAGTGTGTGGTCTATCAGTTTCATATCATATTCCAATAGGTTTGTATGCCCTGGTCGGTCTGTTAACACCTCTGCATGATTATTTAGAACCTGTTGCACTCTCTCTTTCTGAGTTTTCGTTAAATGTGTACTGATTTTCACCTGTGCTGCTGTCTCACAGGGGTGTAATGGATATTCAAATGATGAAAGTGGTTCCTTTTTCATCTCCATGGCGATGGACAAGGTCAACAAGTGTGTCTCTTCCTGATGTTCTCTTTCCAAATATTTCTTCAGGAGATTCACATGATAGATTTTTTTCTTTCCCCTTCTTATCTATCTTATAATTTGTTCTAGACACCTTCTCTAGAACTGTATATGGACCCTGCCATCCAATTTGTAACTTATTCTGACTCCCGGGCAAAAGAAGCAGTACCTTCTCTCCCACAGCCAAATCTCTGTCTTTCGCCTTCCTGTTATAATAGGCAGCATGTTTCTTCCTGGCTTGTTTCAAATTTTCATTGGCAAGTTTCCAGCCAGTTTTTAAACGAGTGGTCAGCTCATTCACATATTGGTATGAAGATGTAATGTTTTCCTCTGCCTTTTCATCAGTCCACGTTCTTAACAAAGCTACATATGGACCTTTAATTGTGTGGACCTATTTGTCCATGCACCGGTATGGTCTCTTCCACTCGAAGCTCTATAGTGATGATTTTTCCTCCCAGAATTATCATTCACAAAACGACCGCTACCAATTTTTCTTTTGGGGCTTTCTCCCCACTTAAAATTCTTGATGAGAGATTTCCTCTCTACATCTTCTTTCTCCAGTTTGTTTAAATCCGATTGAGGGATTTTCGGCTTATCCTGGGGTAAGACATCTGTTTGCACTCTCCGCATAGTGGCCATTGTAAAACAGTTAAGTGAAGCTTGTCCGTGAAAAGGGGCTTCCCATTCCATTTGGTCCACTTTATCAAATCTACTTTTCTTTTTATTATCAGGCCTAATTTTGCCCCGTGGCGTGTCCAGGTCCTGATCCATGTTCCCACTTGTGGGTGTTCCCTCATGTGCTATGCTACACCTTTCTACAAAATTCTCAATGTCCCATCTTGCTTTGGGCCAATAATAATTGTGAGCCACCTTTTGAATGATGGTACCTATCTTCTCATGGTCCCCATCTGGTTTCACATGTAGGCTCATTATTAAGTCTGCCCTATATCTTTTAGGAAGTACCAGCTGTCCCTGACCTTTGGATCTAGCTCCAGTCTTTCTATACATCAACTTGTTTTTCATGTAAAAATCTCCCTTGCCTGGAGTTGTATGACAAGTTGACAATTTTCTGAAACAAGGCTTGAGTGTTTTATCCCCAGCCTGTGCCTTCCTCATCTCTTCTGGAGTGGTATCCAACATAATATCCTCCTCCTGTCTTGAGGTCGACCTGACCTGAAGGGTTGCCATATACACAGGTTTCCTTCTGCAACGGTCAGTGTCATGATTGTCCATCTGACAATTTTTACACCACCTTTTTCCTTGGTTGAAAGATTTTCTTTCATCATATTTCCTTTCATCGAATTGTGGGAATTTATTTTTATTTTCATACCGTGGCCTATCAAACTGGTGCTTACCTTTGTTTTGATCCCTAGGATCAAATTTATTAAAGTTCTGTGGTGCCCTAAAGTTATCCACTTGTTTCTTTTTATTACCTATTACCTCTGCTTGAGCTGCTTGATACCTTTCAGCAACATTTAGCAAATCACCCAGCCTCTCTGCACCTTGTTCCATGAGAAACTTTCTCAGGTCTGGAGCCATGGACTCTCTTAATTGCTCTATAAGGACCATTTCCTTAAGATCTTGGGTTTTCCCCAGAGAAGTCCATTTCTCCAAGTATTTCTCTATTCGTGCAGAGAACTGGTGATAGGTTTCACCTGACAGTAGTTTAGCATTCCTAAATTTTTTCCTATAAAATTCTGCATTCTTTTCATACCTTAACAAAAGAGCCTGCTTTAGCATGTCATAATTTTCCTGATCACCTCTGCTCATTTTTGCAAAAACTTCATAAGCTGCCCCACGAAGTCCCTGAGATAACTTTAAGCTCCACCTTTCTCTCTCTAACCCATACGTGGTAGCTAATAGTTCATACCTATTTAGGTAGCTCTCTATATCATCGTCTTTCTCAACAAAATGATCTAAATGAAAATTCATAGCTGAGGTTGAGGCTCCTTGGCTAGCAGTGGCATCAGAGGCAAAGGGACTGGCACCATTTTCAGGAGCATGGCCTTGAAACTCAAACTCCCTTAGTCG
Organism: Oreohelix idahoensis; assembly: GCA_024509875.1. NCBI lineage: Eukaryota > Metazoa > Mollusca > Gastropoda > Stylommatophora > Oreohelicidae > Oreohelix > Oreohelix idahoensis. Next base: position 149,419 of record JAMPIV010016367.1, read on the forward strand.
TAACTCATGTTCCCTTTGTAATCTTTTATCTTCTGCTTCCCTTTCTGCAGCTAATTTCTTCTCTTCCCTTTCTGCAGTCAATCTTCTTTCTTCTGCTTCCCTTTCTGCAGCTAATTTCTTCTCTTCCCTTTCTGCAGCTAATTTCTTCTCTTCCCTTTCTGCAGTCAATCTTCTTTCTTCTGCTTCCAATTTCTTAGCCTCAGCCTCAATCTGCAACCTCTTAGTCTCAGCCTCAGCCTCAAATTGTAACTTCTTAATTTCCCTTTCAGCCTCTAACTTTCTTTCGGCTTCAAACCTTCTTTCTTCGCGTTCAATAAATTTGTCACATTCCGTAGTGACATAGGCAACCATAACTTGCCCATCTAATCCTAACTCTTTTGCAGTCTGAACAGCAGCAGATCGAAATTTGGCCAGGTCCGCCATTGTCTATCAGGTAAATTTATACAATGTCTAACCAACAATTCAATCTCTAAATATATATCTAATGGACAACACAGGCACCGTGAGCTCAACCTTATTTAATTCCACCCAAGGATACCTTTTAATTCTTATATTCCCTGAAGTGAATTACCCCCAATATTTGTAATAGGGAAAGATTCAAAATCCCAAGAGCGAGACCCCAATATATGTGGTGAAGTGGGATGTTATAAATATTTATAGGGGACTTAGTGTACTGACTGAGATCAGCTGTGAAGGTATATATATATCTAATAAGAGTAGTGTATTATATATAACCTTACTTGCTGCCACATATGTATACCTCAGTCAGAATTATTCTGGAATAGTGTGATGACTACGTTATATGTCTAGGGTATGTGTATGATGAAGTGTAAGTCAAAACAACAACAGACAGATAAACAATTTAATTTATTCCACTACACTTGACAACACTGTGACACTCACATACATAAAACACTCTACAAGGATATCTTAAAGGAGTCACTGATAACTTTTCAAATAACAATATGTATTCATTGCTGTCATGAATGAATATGTGTCCTGATTCAAATACAAAGGGAACCAGGAATCACAATCAATTTTAATTACAAGTTATAAGTACAGAATTTATCAATATGAATATTGTAGTGACATATATTATTAAAAGTATCCTATGTGTGTCAGTTGTGTAGTAGTAATATGAGGTAATACTGGTTTTGTTTTGTTCAAGCTCTGTTGGTATTTGTCATCATGACTTCAATAGTTTGTCTTTATTGGAACTAGTATTGGAGATGTTCTCAGTTCCTGATATTAAAACAATTTAATTCCCCTCTTAATGTTATTTTTACAATGTCATTTTAAGATGGGGGTACATAATGTTGAGCCCAGCTGGCCACATCAGCTTATCTTGCGTGATGGCGGCAGGAAAAGACTCCTCTGCTCGATTTCTCCCCTGGGCTCTGGAGACACCTCACTGATAGCTAAATGGACCAAGGAGTATGCTGTCCGACTCTGGATTCAGCAAAGCTCTGACCAGGTGCTGCTCAATAACGTCAAGACCACGGTCCCTGAAAACAAGAAGGATGTACCTTCTACTTCATAACTAATTGATACTCTAGTTCTACACTGAGCACAATACATCACAAACATTGAGTTCAGAGCGTTAGGCCAACTGTCAGCTTCATCTGAAATACTTTTTACCAGTATTAACCTCCTTAATGGTTACTACGCCTCTGCACTTCCAGCATTATTTCTTTCTAGTCAATCATCTAGGTGTCAGTGTACTGTTTGGCCATTCCATGCCGTTTTACTTTCCTCCGACACCTTCTGTTCAGGCTGGAGCATTATAGGCTTTACATCATGTTTGCTACTGAACTACACATATATACAGGCATAAATTAACAATTCACATTCAATTTTCATTAAAAGATACTGAATGTTTCAAGCTTACCACATTTTATGGAAATAAACACAGATACGTTGACTAGCAATGAATTCTGGCACAAATACTGGCACAAATTCCCATCTGCTTATGTTCCAGGCTTTTATTTAGCAAAAATATGAGCTGGCTTCAACGCACTGTTGCTTTATCAAGCTTATTTGAACTAGTGGTCTCGAACTAACGCTCCTAAGTGATTATATCAGCGAGTCTGGCCAATGAAGCCACGTTTCGACAAGTGTTTGAAAAAATTTTACCTTCCTACGTCTCCCCTAACAACCAAGGATAGCATTTATAGTCCGACTAATCGTGTTTAGCCTTACATATCATTCCAGCCAATCAGTTCAAATGTAACTTGTGGCCCATTTCCCGTACAATGAAGGTTTAAAAAATCTACCACTGAGCGATTCTGATTTTGGGTGTTGTCTGACAGCACCATCATTTTATTTTGGCTATAACTTGTTAATTCCTAGAATATTTGCGTAACGTTTTACATATTCTTTGTCAGCAAGCCCTAAGGAACCCAAATATACAAATTTAAAAGAGCTAAGTGGCTGCGTTCAAAATATGCAATTTCTTCTACCTCCTGTTTCGAAGATGTGCTGTCTGGGTACTGTAATGTTTTCAAACGTAAACCCATCTATTGTCATCTTTCCTAATAAGAGTTTTTCAGGATTTAAAAACCTAACTCTGGGAAGGTTAGTGAATTTATCACTGTCCGTCTGAAAAAAAAGTTAGTGCATGTGGCCTTACACGCGTGATAGTAGTAATTGTGTATCGCGCGACGCGTGTTGCATGCGTTCCTGATTTTCAGCCCTCCCTCTCTCTTTCTATTTGAGTCCATCTGTTCGTTCGTTTTGGTAACGTAGTATAATTAATGTTAGGATTAATTTAGGTCATTACGCAGTGCCTCTCAATGTTTTTCTTAGAAATGCAATACCCGTTTTAATGTGTTGTGGAAACGCTTGTATTTATGCAGTGGCTTATATTTAACGTGGAAACGTTACAATTTGCAGACGAAGCATAAAACAAAGGGGGATTTCGAGTACATTCCTTGTGACAGCACTGTTATTTTACCATTGCTCTTTTCTTTATTAGAATTTATTTGTTAGGCTTTGCATCTACCTTTTAATTTATATATGTGGATTAGAATATTTCACGACAAAAGTCCTCACGCAAAAATTCATGCTTACCAAATCTCGAATGTCCAACTGAAGGGCAATCGACTTGACTCTGGCAACCCGGCTTTGGCAATTTTTCATTAAAAGAGAAAGAGGCTATGAAATATAGGCCTTTTTATAATCAAGACCCCCCCCCACGCGCCGACTTCATGACGTCATATGCGCGGCGTGGTTCTAAAGCCAATGAGAGCTCTGCATTTCAACTGCAGTTAGCTCTCAGCCAATCAGAACCTTAGATCTTTCTGATGCAACCAGTTTCTGCTAGACAAAGAACCGGGAATTGGTCCTAGCCCTATACTGCGGAAATGAAGCAAAAATGGCCGCAAATAATTTAACTCCCGAAAAATGCGTATATGGCCACGCAATATCTTTAAAAAAAGGACACTGGTGCAAATCCTGATCTAGCCTCTATAATCTTAATCTAGAATAATACTTTCTACTTCCCTACACCCCCATTCTAAACACATAAAGAAGAACCATAAAGCAGATGAGATCAAACTCCCTCGTGATCTCATCTTGAAAAAACGTAAATAATAGAAGGAGAAGAAACATGGAAAAGGATTACCTGTAATCCCTCCTAAAATATAGTGAACAAATTGCAAGGAGAAAAAGACATGGGCCATTTGAAAGACAGAATCTCAGTACTTTCGTCACAGTGATGACACTTCTATTACAAAGGGAGTCTTCACAAGATATTCAGAATAAGCGAGAATAATACTGCTTTGGCTGAGTATGTTAACTATGTAATTCTGCCGACGCTTTTGTGAAGGATTTAAGCACTTATTACTTTCAGCTCGTTTAAGCTTCTTCTTCTTCTTCTTCTTCCGTCCTTAGCCAAAGACCGACCAAGCAGTCAGAGGCCATCACGCCTTGTGGCGTCTTAAGGGCAACAGCAGATTGATTTTCTCTGTTGTAGTTTCCCATCACGCCTAGCGGCGTCTTTAGGGCAACAACAAATAGATCCATCTGCCGTTGTTTCCGTAATCAGTGTGACAAGCCAACGGGTGATCAGCCCATTGGGCAAATGATACCCGGATCACATTTAATGCAAGCCAAAATTTAAGTAATGTGAGTTTTTTTCCCCAGATTTTTCCAAACTCTTCAAATCATACCAAAAATGACAAGCGAATCAAGTTCATAAACTAGCGTTTTACACTCCGTTACGTCGTGTGTGGATGTGCTGCTGCCTGCTGTACCATATTACCATAGACAGCTGTGTTATTTTTTTTTTAGAGTGCTCTTAACAAAATGGACAAAAGGAAGAATACTTCAGATGGAAACACTGACAGTGCAAACAAGAAGAGGCTTGTTTATTACATTAGTACAAACATTTGATGTAACTGAACGGCATGCACATGGTCATTGTAACTCTAAAATAGGATGAGAAGTCAGAATGCCTGAGTTACAATGATAGAAATGGAGCATATTATAGCTGTATGGATTGAAGATTGCAATCAAAAACATATTCCTCTTAGCAGAGCAGCCATTCAGACAAAAGCTTTAAGTTTATTTAAGGTATAGAAAGAAAATGGAAATGAAAAGGATCATGAAGAAACTTTTACTGCAAGCATTGGTTGGTTTGTACTAAAGGATGTAGAATCGTACACAAATTTTGGCAGTAATATAGACAGAGTTGGAGGGACAGACAATGATATCAAAATAAGAATACAAAAAGCAAGAGGAGCTTTCATTGCATTGGGAAACATATGGAGAACAAGAGAAATCAAGTCCAACACGAAAATAAGAATCTCCAACTCAAATGTCAAGTCAGTCCTATTGTATGGCTCTGAGACATGGAGAGCAACAAAAACAACAACCAAAAAGCTACAGACTTTTATAAACGGGTGCTTGCGAAGAATAGAAGGACTGAAATGGTATGACAGAGTCACAAATGTGGAATTGATGACAAGAACCAGACAAGTGCCAGTGGCACAAGAGTTGAGAAGAAGACGCTGGCGATAGATAGGACACACATTGAGGAGAACTGTTGATAGCATTACAAGGCAGTCCTTGTTCTGGAATCCACAGGGAAAGAGAGGCAGAGGTAGACCAAAAAACACATGGAGAAGAGAACTAGATACAGAGGTGAAAATGATGGAAAACATGGAAGGAACGAGCGGATGGCACAGGACAGGAAGACCTGGCCTCGTTTAAGCCCCACCCCTGATTTACCCAGTGGAATTCTATTATTTTAGTATAGCTCTGTTTACAGTGTGTGTAGTAAGTTGACTGAGACAAATATGCAGTAACTTTAAAATGATTAAATCGAAGTTAAATTTGTAACATTACAAATATCAAAATTTAATAATCACTTTAGGTTTTAACAGTTGGAAAATAATTTGAATAGTTATGGATCAAGAAAAGTTATCATCACAGTCTTTAGGGAATGTGAGATGTTACAAGAAGTTCAAGTGGCAGCATATATTTGAACTTAGCTGCCAATGACGGTTCTGCTCCTTCTTATGGGTTGGTTCTTTTCACTCTGCTCACCCTCGTCTCTGATCAAGGCTGTCGGGAGTAGCTCGTTTCCCAGAAATGTCAAGGAGAGTCTACCACGTGGGTCCTTCGTCTTAAAGCTTAGGCCACGGTTCCCTTCTTGTTCCAGAGATGGTACTTTCTGCTGGTACCACCAATAAGCCAATCCTGACTCACAGACTTTTTGCTCAGATGAATAAAAGAGACTTGAATCGGCCTCTTACACGCGTCTGAGGTGTCGTTAATTTAATAAGTTCCCTCTCTGACTTCGTGTGTGGTCCTTCAGTTTCCTCAGTCCCGGTTTCCTTATTTAAAATGTTAGAGATTTCCTGGGCTATATTGTAAGTCCTGATAAATACTCCAATAAAAGGTGTCCGGTATTTTAAGAAGGAATTCTGAATTCTAATTCTTCACTTTAGCAGTCTGGTGTCTTGACGAGCGATTTCTCAAGTGAAATAGCTTGAGAAAATGATCAGATTATATTCCCTGCCTTCTCACGCCTTCGTTTGTTATGAGCTATAAAAAAACTCCAATCATATTCAAACAGGCGGGTTATGGGGTAATTTCAAAATATTCCGACATCGGATAATTTTGAACAAAATGCAGAGGTCAACTCTCCCATATATGGTAATAAGATGTCCGATGTCCTTGTGTACAAACTTCCAAACACACCGGTAACAGCGTATGATCATGTGTTCGAGATGTAGCAATCTTACTTTTATCTAAAGTAATCTTGTCATCAATGCCTTATCGGTGATTAAACCGATAGCGCTGGCCGCTGTACGTGTTAATCTGACGCTCCTATAGACAACAAATCTGGGCAGCGCCAAGCAAATTTGATTATTATCACCTACAGGGAGTGTCGAATGATTTGATAAAATCAAATATCTGCTACTTAGCAGAAAAATAACGAAGAAAGAAAGAAAAGTGCGATAATTGAGAGCAAATAATAAAAATCTGTACCACAGATGTACCGATACTGCCGGAGTGAAACAAAGATCGATAGGGGCCGCCCCGTATTGTCACACCTCCAATAAACACAAGCCAAGTCGTGTTGTCCTATAACATCAACTTAAGGTCTTTCCATAACCGTTCATGTCTGTCTCTAGTAATCATAGGCCTTCAATAAACACAAGTCAAGTCGTATTGTCCCAAACATCAACTTAAGGTCTTTCTATAACCGTTCATGTCGGTCTCTAGTAATCATAGGCCTTCAATAAACACAAGTCAAGTCGTATTGTCCTATAACATCAACTTAAGGTCTTTCCATAACCTTCATGTCTGTCTCTAGTAATCATAGGCCTTCAATAAACACAAGTCAAGTCGTATTGTCCCACAACATCAACTTAAGGTCTTTCTATAACCGTTCATGTCGGTCTCTAGTAATCATAGATCTTCAATAAACACAAGTCAAGTCGTATTGTCCTATAACATCAGCTTAAGGTCTTTCCATAACTGTTCGTGTCTATCTCTAGTAATCATCACCGTGAATATTTATGTCTACCTTCACCTCTCTTACCCTGGCGATTTCAGAACATGAACTGCCTGGTAAGGCTATCAACAGGTTCCCACAGTGTGTCCATATCCACAGCCAGCGTCTTCTTCTCATCTCTTGTTCCACTACCAGACCATTAGACAGTTATTACCTGACTACCAGACCAGTAGACAGTTATTACCTGACTACCAGACCAGTAGACAGTTATTACCTGACTACCAGACCACTAGACAGTTATTACCTGACTACCAGACCACTAGACAGTTATTACCTGACTACCAGACCACTAGACAGTTATTACCTGACTACCAGACCACTAGACAGTTATTACCTGACTACCAGACTGTCGTCGATTTTAGATAGGAGTATTAAGACTTTGGTTAGGTCCCTTCTGAATAGGTTGGTATGAGTGAGAGTCCCAGTGTGAATTAGTAAAACAATAGAATTTCCACACAGGTGAGATGATAGACAGTGGTATAGAGGCTGTCGCTGAAAGCGGAAAAGAATTCTTCTCTCTCTCTCTCACCTATGCTCTACGACGACTTTTACAGAGTCCGACAGTCTATTCCACATATATATTACATATATTTCTATCTACTCACGGGCACGCACATACACGTGACGACAGTTAAACACACAGACTTGGAAAATCTATAACAATGCTTATACAGATAACTGGGATCGAGCTGACCAACGCACTGGTTTTTTTGTTCAAGAGAGATATTTTAATTATCATATCAAAATTTCTCACAACACCAAAAATTACATCAAGGAAAAACATATACAAATAGTCATAAAATTTAAGAAAATGCTACAAGGATGATAGCCCGTTAGAATCTTACTCTAGGTTTAGCCCCACAGCCCCGTTAAGAGAACAGATGATGGCCCAAAGAGTTATAGATACGTAGGGTTGAGGCTAAGAGGTTTCTTTCTTTCTCGTAAATGTATGAACAGCGTTGAATAATCTGATTTAGCCTAAGAAAAAAGAAACTCTAGCTTTTTGTAACAAATTCTGCAGATTAAAAAAAGTTAAGACAGCAAATGGGTGACAATAATACGCCGGTAAAACAACACTCTGACCTGTGTACCCTCATTCATTCAGCCATGGCCTTGCTCTCACATACATATACTCACAACTTTGCTCGTTGCCTCTGGGAACATAATAATTCTAGGACCTTCACACAGACCCGAAAATGCAGTCCTTGACCAAGAAATCCCCAGTTCCAAAAGACGTACTAAACTCTCAGGGAACGATTCCTTGGGTGTTCTAATTTTTCGAATGTCTGATTAAGTCACATAAAAGATGTCCAGGCACGAAAGTTAGCAGAGCACAATGTCATTAGCTTTGGATTCTAGGATTTAAGGAATGTCAGATCGGTGTCTTCTTTCAGGCAGGTACTATATTTGGTCACCACAATACTAGTCACAATCTCTGTCGGAATGTTAATATTCTTCTTTGTAATATTCTCGCCGCCAGGCAGCATGTACATTTAAATTGGTGGAGCAATATGAACAGGCTCAAAAGCCCAATATATATTTCTAGTCTTTAGAAACCGTTAGTGGGATTGCTATTACTGTCTCTCTCTGATGGCTTATGCACTGTCAGACCCGTGTTACTTGAAACAAAAAAACCCCACGTGGTTAAAGATAGGAAATGTCTATGCTTCTCACAAATATGTCTCTTTACTAAATGCTGGTAAAGTTCGGGTACCACCGTTTCACTATATAAAAGAAAGAACACATATCAAATAATTTACATATATGTACTCAATATAACTTACATTTTAAATAGCAAGCCGACCGGTTGACTTATAATTAAAACTTCCCGGTGAAATAAGTTATAAAATCAATCATCATGAATTCAGGAATATCTGCGTATTCCGTCACTATTCACTGATGTCGCATCTAGCATTTATAAGTTTGTTAGTAAAATAGTTTCGACTGAGTATTAGCCGTTAAATTAAATTCCTTATAGCTACTAGTTTAGTAAGCTAAAGATATAATTTATTATGTATTTCCACTGTAACTCGTCGACTTAGAGAATATAACAAACTATAAATTAAGCACTCTGTTCAAAAGAAACTAGTAAAAATGAAATGAGCGATTTAACACTTAATCACTTCACAAAATTCTAGAGACTACTATATAATATTCACCTCAAACACAGAAGTACTAAGAACTTTAAACCACTTCGACCAAACTAAAGGCCATCTCTATTAACAGAGATTATTTAGAAATCAAACGAAGGCTAGTTCTGTCTTTACTGCGAAGTTACTGAGTGAGAATGAAAATAAAGTTTCAAACTCGGGCCAATATCTTAAAATCAGACAAAGGGCCCCAACTTATTTCGCCAAGCGAAATTATCTCCCCTACTCCCAACATTTACGTCAGCTTAACGCGTGACGTAACTGCCACCAGTGACCGAGAAATGCGCGTGACAGTTGCAAATCTCAGACAACCGTCTACAACTGCATCGTACAGATGCCGGGTTTGACACCTTAAGCTAGTGACAGGTGAAAAATGGTAGACCAAAAGTCTGCACTGTACCAGAGTATTCAACAGTTATTAGAAAATACTGTACCAGAGTATTCAACAGTTATTAGAAAATATTGTACCAGAGTATTCAATAGTTGTTAAAAAATACTATAACAGAGATCTAGACAGTTATTAGATACTCCAGGTCACCAAGAGCTGACGTTCAGTGACAGTGGATCAAAGAAGAAGAAGATTAGATATTCTAACAGAGAACTAGAATGTTATTAGATACTCGAACAGAGAACTAGACAGTTATTATATACTCTAACAGAGAACTAGAATGCCATTAGATACTCTAGCAGAGAACTAGAAAGTTATTAGAAAATACGCTAGCAGTGTATTAGACCAATATTAGGTAGAAAATCATGCAGATTCATTTCAACCAACTTTCGGTTGCTCAACATCTGGTCTGAAGAACTGAACGACATTTTAAAATACTTCACAATTTCTAAACAGAGATAACCATGCAAACCTGAACCGCCTTTACAATCTCATCACGTATTAAACATGTCAGATTTACTCGTTAACTTTGAGGAAATCGAGACGTAAAATGCGTTTACTCTATAATCCCGACCCTCAGATATCTCATCCCGTTGGATGCTGCTACGAAATGAGAAATTAAAATTTGATTACGTGGGTTTCCATAAGTATCCCGTGTTCTTGAACGGTTCCATTTTGGTGAGTTATCGAATAAATGCAACACCCGAACTGAACTCTCGCTTTCAATATATCTTTCTTTCTCTCTCTTTCTTTCTTTGCCTCACTTTCTTCATCTTCTCAACCCATATCTAAGGCAGTATCTGCTATAGGCTTCAAAACTGCTCACCTCTGGTACATACCCTATTAAATACACGAAGTCCCTACTCATTCAATAGCAGACTGTTCGAATATTTCTTGAGTTCTTATTATATTCCACCCAAATGATTATGTTTCAAATCATTTAAAAAAAAATGTTGCCTCACTTTGGCGAGGCGCGTCCCGTTAAACCTAGTCGGTTATATTAGGGCGCACGTCCAAATATAAAAGACCTTAGGTCTGATTTTTATATGGCTTTCGAGACGTGTTTCAAATCAAATTTCTAAGATACTCTATCAGGGTTTGTATTTTGTTTATTTGTTTGTTTCTTTATTTGTTTGTTTGTTTTGTTTGGTTTTTTCCCATCACTTGCATTTATGTTTTTTAAACATACTTAATTATTATTATAATTGGATACTTTAAATGTATGCTGTTGCATTACCTTTATAATGTTGCATGCATTTAAATAATGCTTATGTACATGTGGGATTGAAAAAAAATAGTTAGCATGATATGAGAGAGAAAAGACAAAGAGAGAGAACGAACGAACGAACGAACTTTATTTTCAAAGGGTTGAGAATTGGGCACACAGGCCCGTCTGACATTCTGCCCTTCCTTTCTTTCACCTTTCATACTGAATTCATTTATTCTCCTATGTATTTTACGTATCAATTTCAAGGAATTCAACGTTGTAAAGTAAAATAATAATATAGCACACACATATTAACATTAATTACTTATAAACACGACATAACATATGTTGAAAAGTACAAACGTCGTCATTAGAACCTACAGTTGATATTATAAGATAGTATAATATAATAAGAGAGAGAGAGAGAGAGGACAGAAAGACAGGGCCGTCTTAACAGTATTGTAGGCCCTGGGCAAAGCAATGCACTGGGCCCCTACCAGCCCTACTCACCCACGGGAATAAAAATGATGTCTTATGAACAATATGGCAGCATCCCAGCATGAGGCCCCTAGAATCGTGGGGCCCCTGGCCACTGCCCAGTGTGCCCATGCCTTAAGACGGCACTGCAGAGAGAGAGAAGACAGCCAGAGAGAGAAAGAGAAAGAGAGAGGACTGGGCAGAATGTAGGACGGGTCAGCGCGCCCAATTCTTAACCCTTGGAAAATATAGTTAGTTTGTTCGTTCATTCATCTTCCCTCCATTTTTTCTGTCTCTATTCTCTCTACTACGGGGGGATTGAAAGAAAAAGAATTGTTATTTAGCCTCATCATGTGAAATACATTGCTACAGAAACCAACGATGTAAGATCATGTTATTGTTATTGTTGATCAGAATCGACATCATTGCACTCCGGGCAAGCCCATGGGCGCCCAGTCTCCTTCAGCTAATGTCGAAGGGGATGAATGCTGAATGTTCCTATTGTGCACTGGCTGCATACACGCCTGACGCATCCTCTCATACGTCCATCGATACTAGTAGTAGGGAAATCTGAATCCTATATCGGCCTTCATTCAAAACATTACACCGTACTGAAATTCCGAGAAGTCAAACAACCAATCAAAACCGCAGCTCGGTACATGCAATGCTAATATTTTGTAAGGCCTTTTAGTAGGAACACGAGAAAGTGTAGATGTTGAGAATTTTTCAACAGGCAATGTGCAGATATGAACGGAATATATCAATGATGAGGAACATAATTCGATAATAGGGATAATTAGCTATTGACAGATATCTATAATTTCACTGGAAGTGGTGTAGAACCGGAGAAAATGTGTATTTAAGGCATCGAAGCATGAACCATGTTATGCTTTGTCATGTTTAGGCTGCTCCAGTGAAAAGTCGGATTAATCTATACATAAGAGAGATACTGCAATAGATAGAGCTTAGCCCTAAGAATAATATAAGCTTTGGATGTAGGAAATCCGTTCAGAGATAAAGAAACTAGAACAATTTCAGGTTTTTCATACTAGCACAGAACGCCTAAGATTTTCACTTTTTCTAGTCTACAAAATACTTTGGCCTTGATGCTTTCTCGTACGTGAAACCTTGACCTATAAAAGGCGGAAGGTACCAATAGTAAAAGACTTGCAACACAATTCAAACTCCAGACACGAGCGAAATCGTCTACTACCAGACTCCATTGCCATCTGCAGGGTAACACAGTCTGTAGAGCCATTAAAAGCCGGTCTGCGTGTATTTGAGGGTAAGAAAGAATGTAATTACATGTGTATATATAATTATATTATTAATATGTGCCTTATAGAAGTGGATAAGTGTGTGTGAAATCACTGTGTAATTCTTGGAGGGAATTCAAACCTGTGTTAGCTCAATTTAATTGAGAAATGAAAGCATATGGACGTGTAGATTGTGATGTTAGTTTTAGGAAAGTATTTTGAAGATGTTAAGCTTGCTGGAATTGACCACCTTATTGGAAAGATGGAAAGAATGAAAGAAATTATTTTATTGTACAAACTGAGTTAAAACATAACTCTTTCCACAAGGCCATCTGATTGTAAGGAAGCAAATCATGGACAAACTGTAACCAGAGAGTAACTGGAATAATGTGCTATTAATTAAATGAATTATGTTATTTTTGACTTGCTATGATTCTCATGAGTAACCACATCTTGTCTGATCGGTCTCATCTTACCCCCTGACTGGTTAGGGAGTCAGTGAGAGATACTACGTAGGTTATATATATTATATTTCAGGTTATATCCTGCCTTGAAGAGTTTACTCAATTATATGTGCCTAAGTCAGCTGGAGGAAGCTCTTGTTTTTCTGAGCCGTTGGGAAATGTCAGAGGGTCTTCAACAGTGCCACCTTTAAGAACCGCAGTTGTGGGATTCTTTCCAGTTCCATTGCTGGGCCAGGCCTTGAAGAACTTTTCGAAGATAGGTAGCCTTGTTTGGGGCTACTTGACTTTACAAAAAAACCACACCACACAATAGAAATTAAGATCTTAAGATTAAAAGGATCTAAAGACCATGGACCATATAACCTACGACTTTATTCTCTACAAGTGAACATTGAAATGATGAAACAAGTATGTGGTGTTAAAGAACATAGCAAATGCCAGTATTACTTGTGATATAATAATATTAACATTTGTTCAAGTTTAACACAGAAGAAAGACAGTTTTCATCAAAGATCAAGAAAACAGATGAAGATGAACTTTAATTAACTTTAAATGTAATATAAATACTTGACAGTGAAATCATATATATATTTTTAATCAATTTGATTTTATTTGAAAATTATCCAACAGAACAAAGAAAGATCATGTACAAAAATATATTATAAATTGTACCAACAGTCTTTATTGAATTATTTAAGTTTGGTTCATAATTCTTGTTGGTTAGTTAATTACCCCTAGCAGAGTCAATGTCTAAGGTTAGTCTGGAGAAGGGCACCATGAGAACCTAAGATAGTACATTACCATCTCATCTAGGAACCTATACAGCTTGACTATACCTTTGATGTCGATACACCATTACCCTTTTAAGAGAATGGGATATTTCGTGTAAGATCAGTCTCTTATCTGGCACTATCCTGGTATCATCTTGTACATCTATTTGTCCAGGATATTATCATCATCATTATATCTTTCCTCAAGCTACACTGGTGTCTCGTGTCTGGGATATTCTGGGAGACATAACACTTGGCTTTCTTGTCACGAGATATTCTTGTTATTATATGACCACTTTCATCTTCTGTGCTATTTTGTAGGAAAATGTTTGAATAAGAAACATTTTTTGTAGGAATAGCAAAATAAAATAATAAATCATTTTAAGTACCATTGAGTACTATAAAATGTGTGCTATTTGTCAAGTTAAAGTAGTCTTTTATTAAGTAATTTAATTAGTTAAGTCTCTTGGTTTGGTCAGTAAGCAAGGTTGGTTGTCTGCCAGTGCATTAGCGTGTGATCATGGCAGATTTAGTAAAATTTAGAGCAGCCACTCTGCAGATGGAAAAGGATTTGGGTTTAAGTGGTGATGCTCTCATTCAGTATGTCACAACAGAGTGTGATAAGTTCATGGAAAGAGAAGATAGGAAATTGGAAACAGAAAGGAGACTACAGTAGGAGGCTGAGAGAGAGAGAGAATAAGAAGTTGCAGATGGAAGCTGAAAAAGAGGCTAAGAAGTTGCAAATAGAGGCTGAGGCTAAAAAGTTGCAAATGGAAGCTGAGGAGAGGAAGTTGCAAGCAGAAAGGTACCATCAAGTAAAAATGAGAGAACTTGAACTTCAAGGAATTGCTACGGGTAATGGGAGTAGTCCATCTCACTCAGATAGTAGCTCCAGCCAGAGCACCTCAAATGGAGCCATGAACTTTCACTTGGATCCATTTGTGGAAAAGGAAGACGGAATTGAAGATTACCTTCATAGGTATAAGAGATTGGCCACCACTTATGGCCTAGAAAAAGAGAAATGGAACTTGAAGTTGTCGCAGGGATTGAGAGGAGTGGCTTACAATGTTTACTTGAAATTCCCTAAAGAAGATCAAAATAATTATGAAGCCTTAAATCAAGCTTAGTTTGTTCGTTATGAACAAAACACAGACTCTTATAGAAAGAGATTTAGAACTGCGAAGCTTCAGTTGGGAGAAACATACCAACAGTTTTCAGCAATTCTCATACTGATACGCATTCTATTACGTAGATGTCAGTCAGACGAGAAACTGTGAATATTCATCTATCTCAGACATAGGAGCAGACTTTTGGCTAGCATTTTCACCTGACACTAACGTTTCTCCGGCGTGAGGTGTGATAACCGAAACTGCACGGCGCAGAATGAGACATTTGTCTGGAAATTTCCTCTGTCACGGCACTCTCGGCCAGTTTCGTTAACAGTGAGGTGTCAAGACGCGAAGTGGCAGTTTAAGGCAGGTCTTCTGGTTATGGAAAGTGTTAATGAGAAGGGGAGAGATCGGCGCTGTTTCGTGTTTTCGAAATAACGTGGGACCTCTTTGTCTGTTTGATAGATATAATCAGAGTTTTAAACTTGATTTCACTCATTCTCCATTTTGCAGTAGACGTGGTCACTTCGTTCTAGATACTTAAACTTATAAGTGTAACTCTTAGTTTCGTTGTGATACCGTAGTTCTGTGTTGAGGTAAATATTATATTAAGTATCTAATATTTTGCGAGTGATTAAGTGTTAAATCGCCTATTTCTCACTAGTTCTTTTGTGCAGAGAGAATTAAAATATAGTCTGTATTATTTTCTAGTGACGTGTTTCAGTGGAAAGCAGAATAAATTATATTCCTAGCTTAAAATCACGCAGCTATAAATGAATTTGATTTTACTGCTAAATAATCAGACGAGAATATATTTTAAAAATTAACTTATAACTGAAATGCTACATCAGTGAGTATTGACGGGATACGTATGTATTCCTAATTCATGATGATTGAGTTTATGAATATAACTTATTTCACGGGAAGTTTTAAATGATAAGTCAAGCTGTACGCTTGCAGTTTAAAATGTAAGTTATAACGAGTACATAGTATGTATAATTATTGTATATGTGTTTTTTCCTTTATTCAGTGAATAGTGGGGCTAACCCAAACTTTGCCAGCGTTAAGTACTGATGAGTAATATCTGTGAAGAACTAAAATATTTTCCTTAAAAAACCTTGGTGTAAAATCTTTACAAGAACTTTAAAGGTGAAATGACATAACGGGCCTGTTGCGCCAGATTTTATTTTTCCTGAGAAAACTTAAGTACAGTTCAGCCCTTGTGGCAAGTAAACTATTACAAACAGTAACGTTCCGCAAATTTTGTCAACTTGTGGTGTGACCAATAAGGTTACCTTTGATCGAAAGTTACAAACCTGACATTTTACCCTAAGTAGTGGAAACCTCGTGATTCTGACACCGTGAACCTGCTTACACTAATTCTTACCTGAGCTGATAAAGTGACACTAACTTAAAATCTGAACAAAATCATCGCCTGAAGAGGACGCTCCACGGACAAATTGGATGAAACCAAGATCTGCAGAGCTGGGTATCCGCTTCATCAAACGATAAACAGATTGTGTCATAACGTGCGCCAGACGGCGAACAACAGCAAGTTATAGGGTAAGAAAGTGAGACATGCACGACAGGGCCCTGATGAATGAACCGAGAGAAAGCAGGAACGAGTGACTCTCTTTTTATGGTATACCAAATTTCACCCACTTTGTAATTTCTTTATGCAAGTTTTCTGTTGCAAACAAGATACTTTTCCTTAGGATAGATCATACTAATACCTAAGTCGGTTCATACCTTTAAAAGGGGAAAATCATTAGATTACCGCTAATGTATCCTTGATTCCTCGGGGCTATCATTTTCTTCTAACAGGATTGTGGGCATACCTTGAGGGATAAGATCATACTGTGGGTCTATCATTCTGGTAGAAATTCATTGATTTTATGACTATGTGTATATGTTTCTTGATGTAATTTGTGTGTGTGTTGTGATGAAATTTTAGATGATAATTAAAATTTCCCTTGAACTTAATCAGCGCGTTGGTCAGCTCGTTCCAAATTATCTGTATAATCACTGTTATAGTTTTTTCCCACGTCTGTGCGACGAACTGTCGTCACTTGTGTGTGTGCACGTGAGTGGTACGTTCATATATATATATTCATATATTTTGTCACTAGACTGTCTGACTCCTCTAAATCTGTTGTAGAAGATAGGCTGAGAAAGAGAGAAGATTCTCGAGTTCTCAGGGACAGCCTCTATTAATCCTACCATCTCACTCGTGGAAATCTATTTCTGTTATTATCTCTCACTGTGGCTATCGCGTATTCTAATCTAATCAGAAGGGACCAACCCAAGTCTTAATCCCCCTATCAAAAATCTACGACAAGTGGGGACTCGTCTAACGGGATTTTGAATTTAGAATAGGAAGACGAGACGGCAAATATCAGCTCGTCTGTAATTTTCTTTATTCTGATATAGAGTAAAAGTGTGATGTCTTGTGAGTTGTTATATCTTTAAAAATAAATTTTCCTTAGACTAACGATCTGTTTATGGGCGTGCTGACCACACAACTAATAATTGTTTTTCCACAGCATTTTGAGTAATATACATTTGAGTTACAGGTTGATTTTGTCGGAATAGATGTTAATTACTGATTTTGTAATACTAAACTCTGGTAAAGTTTGCGATTGTCTAACAATCACAGGGTTCTGAAGAAGTAGGTGTTTGAGCTAAGCTAAGGAGTCCGCTCAGACAATTACGTCTTGTTAATTGCCTCCCTTACCTTAACTGACTTCAGGGGTGAACTTTAAAGTGAAGAAAAAAAAATTAAGGGAATTTTTTTTTTCTCCTTAAACTTTTAGCAATAATTATTTTGTTTCCACTGTAGCAACTTATTTTTTAGTGAGTAAATCTAAACTACCATTTATTTGGCGTAGTCGTCTGCATTAGGTGCTTTATTGCCGATTAATAGCAGCGATAGTTAGACACTATATCATAGGAGGAGGTATCCCAGGTTAAAGTATATCATTTTTTGTTTTGGTATTTTCTCGCAAGTGGTAAGGAACCAGTGTATCCTTTTTCTTATTTCTTTCTCGTCTAAGTCTCAGTCACCTACTTACTATGGCCGAGAGGGCGAAACTGAGGCAGATGCTCAGACAGGAAGCAATGGAAGAGGGACTGGACGGCGACGAAGCGAAAGCTTTTGTCAGAGAGAAACTTGAGAGATACGATGTGGAACAGAAGGAAAAAGCAGCGGAGAAGAAAGAAGCAGAAGCTAGGAGGAAGGAAGAAGCAGCCGAAGCTTTAGAGCAGAGGAAGATGGATGAGGAAATGGAAATTCGCAGGGCGAACGAAAGAGAGAAGGAGAGACAGCATGAGGAAAGAGAGAAGGAGAGACAGCAGGAGGAAAGAGAGAAGGAGAGAGAGGAACGAGAGAAGGAGAGACAGCATGAGCTGGCTCTTAAAGCTCTAGAAGTCCAAAGTCGTGGTGCTGCCTCTACCTCCAGCAATGGAGAGTCTTCTCCTCATTCTTCTTTAATTGATCCTTCTAACACTCAATCTCTTCACCTCACCGCTATGTCTTTCGCTCTGGAATCTTTCCCTTGTCCTAATGAGAAGATTGACACGTATCTAGAAAAATTTAAGAAAATTGCAACTCTGTACGGTTTAGAGAGGTCGCGTTGGAATATGAAGCTCTCCCAGGCTTTGAAAAGCGGTGCTTACGATGTGTATGCAAAACTGGAGAGCACCCAACAAGACAATTACGACGTCTTGAAGAAAGCGTTACTGGAGTGCTTTGAAATGAATGCGCGAAAGTTTTTGCAACTGTTTCGCAACAGCAGGAAGGAGAGCTCTGAAACTTTCCAGCAGTTCTCCTCTCGTCTAAAGGGATACTTGACAAAGCGCCTAGAGCTCTCGCAGCTCCCCTCTACCTATGAAGGTCTTGAGGAATTTGTTATAACAGAACAAATAAAGAACACTTTGTCTGCTGATACCCGGAGATTTCTAGCTGAGCAGGGTGCAGAAAAGCTTGAAGATATCTTAGAAAAGTCTGAGCGCTATCAAAATGCGCTGGCTGAACTGCCGGCCACAAAACGTAAACCGACAGAAGAGCATTTTCGAAAGAATAATCTAGACCAATCTTCTCATGCTTCTAATCAGAATAACCACAAAGAAACTGGACCTCAAAATCCCCCTCCGGAAAAATCCAAGTTCTACAAAAGCAAGTACCCCACCAACAGTAAACAGTCTGATCAACCCAACTGTCCTACATGGCAGCGCGGTAAGAAAGGACAAGGTGGCAAAGGGAAAACCCCTGAGCAAGGGACAAATGATCAGAGCAAGCACACAGAGCCTAAGCGCATCGGATGCTTGCAATCAGACTCGCAAGATAGAATTATTGTCAGTGATTCTCAGCCTGAAGGAGAGAGGCCCTCTACGCGAGGTACTGTCGTTTTAAACGGGACTTCAACTTATTGTTTGTTTGACACGGGGCTTTCGTTTGATTGCATTGTTGCCAGGCTCCTGGTCAAACCCGGTCAAGAGACAGAAGAAACCGTTAATCTTTGTGGAGTCTTTAAGAGTGATGCACCAACAACGCTTCCCATTGCATTGGTTGAGATCCAATCTGATTTTGTCAGAGGTGTGATTAAAGCGGCTGTTATGGATGACCCGATCTACCCAGTCATACTTGGCTGTAGATATGTGTTTATTGGGAAACCGGAAGAGCCAATTGTGGCAACAGTAACCACAAGAGGGCAAACCGAGAAGGAACGGGAGCCTGCGCCAAATTTTTTACCCATGAAACTTAAAGAGGCGCAACAAAAGGACCCTACTTTGGAGCCCTGCTTTAGGAAACTGCCCATGGCTAAGGACCCTAGACAGCACGGGAACATTTTTTCGAAGGATGGTGTACTGTATCGCAGAACGGGCAAGCCTGAACAAGGTTACAATCAGCTCCTAGTACCGAAACAGTACAGAAGCCAAATCCTAGAAATGGGGCACTCTCTTCCCTTTAGCGGACATATGGGACAGAACGCCACAACGCAACGAATACAGACTCACTATTGGTTGCCAGGGATGAACACTGATATACTCAGATACGTGAAATCCTGTGCCCAGTGCCAACGGGTAGCACCCAAGCACTGGACCGCCCCAGTTTCTATGGGGCAAATGCCAATAGTGGGGACTCCATTTGAACGGGTTGCTGTCGGCATTGTTGGACCCCTAGAAAGGACCAAACGAAGGAACAGGTTTATCCTGACGTTAGTCGGCACATGCACTATGTGAGCCGAAGCTATACCGCTAACATGCACAGATTCGAAGCATGTCGCAGAAACCCTAGTGCAGATTTTTACACGGTTGGGATTCCCTCAACAAGTTTTGACGGACAATGGATCCCAATTCTGTAGCCTGTTAATGGAGGAGATCTTGAGGGCCAAACACATCCACACCAGCCCGTACTATCCGGCCGAAAATGGGCTCGTGGAACGTTTCAACGGCAGCCTCACCACCATGTTGCGCAAGCTGGCACAAGAAAAGCCGGAGGATTGGGATCTTTTCATTCCTGCAGCCCTATTCGCTTACAGGGAAGTTTCCCAGGCCTCTACGGGTTTCCCTCCAGCTACGCTTTTATTCGGCAGACCTATCAAGGGGCCGCTTGAAGCATTACTTCGGTCCCTGACAGACCAGAAGGCGGATGAGACAGTCGTCTCAGCCAGTAGATATGTATCGGAATTGAAGGAAAGGCTACAGCTAGGATGGGATCTAGCTACAACAAACCTTAAGCAAGCCCGCGCTAGGCACGCTAAACGATACAATCAAACAGCGAAAGAGAGAGAACTACAACCAGGGGAGAAAGTTCTGTTGTTATTGCCAACCGGAAGCAACAAACTACGCATCGGGTGGCAAGGGCCGTTCACCGTCCTGAAAAAGATCTCGAGAACCAATTATCAGATCTCTATCAAAGGAAAGGAGAAGGTTTACCATGTGAATCTGTTAAAGAAATACTTGGAAAGACCGGTGCCATCCCCCGAACATCTCCTGGCGATCGCCATAGCTACAGAGGATGTTGAAGATGACGATAGTTGCATGGAATATCTATTGCAACAAACTGAATCTGTCGAAGATGTAAAATTTGGTGACACTCTCTCTGAAGCACAACAGACAGAAACGAAGGCTTTACTGAACCAGTACACAGCGGTGCTAACGGATGTACCTGGACGAACACATCTCGTAGAGTTCGAGATGAAACTTACAAACGAGACACCTGTTCGAACCAGAGTTTACCCTATTCCGTATGCGAAAGCTGATACGCTACGTGCAGAGATAGACAAGCTACGTAAAACAGGAATTATTAGTGAGTCCACGTCTCCTTATAGTGCGAGCGTAGTGCTGTTGCAGAAGCCCAATAAGGAAGTTCGGCTGTGCATCGATTACCGGCTACTTAACACAGTAACGGAATTTCAGCCGGAACCACTCCAAAGCGCTTCTGAGCTGTTTAGCAAGCTAAGCAAGGCACGGATTTTCTCAAAGATTGACCTGAGTAAGGGCTACTATCAGATACCAGTCAAAGAGGAAACTAAGCCTTTGCTAGCTTTCAGCACCAGCGAAGGACACTATACGTTTAACGTGATGCCATTCGGATTACACAACGCACCAGGAGTGTTCACAAGGATGATGAGAAAGCTGTTAGAGCCATTGCACAGTCCACATATCCACAATTTTATGGACGATATACTAATTGCAACGGATACATACGAAGAACACATTGCTACGGTCGAGATGCTCCTCAGGAGACTACAGGAAACTGGACTCACAGCTAGACCTAGCAAATGTTTAATCGGCTTCAAAAAACTTGACTTCCTGGGGCACACCATTGCCCACGGTGCTATGTGGCCAGTTGCTAAGAACGTAGAGAAGATACGTGCAGCGAAGAGGCCAAGGACGAAGAAAGAAACGCGATCGTTCCTATCGCTATGTGCTTACTACGAGAAATTCATCAAAAACTTCAATGGTTTAACAGCACCCCTTACTGACCTTACGAAAAAGGGGCGACCGGAGAGAATTATCTGGGATCCTAAGTGCGAAGACGCTTACGTCACGCTCAAGAAACGGTTGTCTGAATATCCAATTCTGCGACTGCCTGATATTACCAAACCCTTCGTATTGCTCGTTGACGCATCAGGTCAAGGCATTGGGTCAACTCTGCTTCAGGCGGGCGACGACGACCCGAACCAGCTATTCCCAGTGGAATACGGCAGTCGTAAATTGAATAAGGCAGAGCAAAACTACTCCACAGTGGAAAGAAATTGTCTCACATTAGTTCATGGTATAAGGAGGCACCATGAATACCTTTACGGAGTGACTGGCGTTTCTCGGTGCTAATAAGAAATTTAATGCGAAAATAATGCGCTAGGCACTGCTGCTAAGTGTATATTCCTTTAAAGTCGAATACATTCCAGGTAAACAAAATGTTGGGGCAGACTTCATGAGTAGGACTTGCACAGAGACCGAGGGGGGAGATGAGAGGGAAGAGGACAGACACCCTGAAGCTACGGATATAAGAAATTTATTTCCATAACGTAGACATGGAGTGCTTCCATATCTTAAAGGGGGGACGTTCTGTCACAGATAGTTTTATGATCAATACATTTTCTATATATTCTTTCTTTCTTCCACCCGTGTCCTCTATTTTATTATCACTCTTTACCCTTTTCCTGTATTTTTCGTATTCGTTCGTTTGCGAAAAATATTTTCTTTCCCATTCTCTTCTTCTTTGATCCTTAGCCGCCGACCGTCAAAGCAGTCAGTGGCCATCACGCCTAGTGGCGTCTTGTAGGGCAACAACAAATTGATTCCACCCCGCTCGGCCGGCGGCCATCCCCCGCACAGTGCCCCAACCCCGGTTCACTCCCCGCATCCCAGCCTCCACAGCCCTCCGCCAGGCCGTTCCCGGTCGGCCCCTCCTTCGCCCCCCCTCAGGGGTCCAAAGCACAGCTGTTCTTGTGATGGCATCGGGGTCTCTTCTGAGGACATGACCAACCAAGCTCCAGCGTAACAAACAGTAACGTTCCGCAAATTTTGTCAACTTGTGGTGTGACCAATATGGTTACCTTTGATCGAAAGTTACAAACCTGACATTTTACCCTAAGTAGTGGAAACCTAGTGATTCTGACACCGTGAACCCACTTACACTAATTCTTACCTGAGCTGATAAAGTGACACTAACTTAAAATCTGAACAAAATCATCGCCTGAAGAGGACGCTCCCCGGACAAATTGGATGAAACCAAGATCTGCAGAGCTGGGTATCCGCTTCATCAAACGATAAACAGATTGTGTCATAACGTGCGCCAGATGGCGAACAACAGCAAGTGATAGGGTAAGAAAGTGAGACATGCACGACAGGGCCCTGATGAATGAACCGAGAGAAAGCAGGAACGAGTGACTCTCTTTTTATGGTATACCAAATTTCACCCACTTTGTAATTTCTTTATGCAAGTTTTCTGTTGCAAACAAGATACTTTTCCTTAGGATAGATCATACTAATACCTAAGTCGGTTCATACCTTTAAAAGGGGAAAATCATTAGATTACCGCTACTGTATCCTTGATTCCTTGGGGCTATCATTTTCTTCTAACAGGATTGTAGGCATACCTTGAGGGGTAAGATCATACTGTGGGTCTATCATTCTGGTAGAAATTCATTGATTTTATGACTATGTGTATATGTTTCTTGATGTAATTTGTGTGTGTGTTGTGATGAAATTTTAGATGATAATTAAAATTTCCCTTGAACTTAATCAGCGCGTTGGTCAGCTCGTTCCAAATTATCTGTATAATCACTGTTATAGTTTTTTCCCACGTCTGTACGTCTAACTGTCGTCACTTGTGTGTGTGCACGTGAGTGGTACGTTCATATATATATTAAAATATGTTGTCACTAGACTGAGCATGGGAAACAAAGAGCCAAGGATCCAGACCCCGAGGACGACCCAGAGTCCGCTGGGAGGACAACATTAGACAATCTTTGAAGGACCGAGGACTAGAATGGAACCAGGCCAGGAGGAAGACAGCCGATAGTATAGTCTGGCGCTCTCTCTTCCAAACCTCTACACCTCACGGTAGAAGGGGAACGACTAAGTAAGTCACTAGACTGTCTGACTCCTCTAAATATGTTGTAGAAGATAGGCTGAGAAAGAGAGAAGATTCTCAAGTTCTCAGGGACAGCCTCTATTGATCCTACCATCTCACTCGTGGAAATCTATTTCTGTTATTATCTCTCACTGTGGCTATCACGTATTCTAATCTAATCAGAAGGGACCAACCCAAGTCTTAATCCCCCTATCAAAAATCTATGACAATGCCTTGGAACAGGGAAAAAGGGAACTGACAACAAGTCAGAATAGCCCTCATCATCCCCCTGTCTGCGAGGAAGTAACTTGTAACGGTACTAAGATTATGTGCTTATATGATAGTGGATTGGACTTCGACTCGGTCGTGAGTTCTACCCTTGTGCATCCTAATCAATATACCACAGAAACATTGGAGATACAAGGAGCAACCAAGGAGATAGCAACCATGACACTTCCCATCACAAGGATCAATGTTAGGACCCGCTATGTGGAATGAGTGATTAGATCAGCAGTGATATATGAAGCTATCTACTCTCTGATATTGGGGTGTAGATATGTGTTTTTGGGAGATCCCAAAAGACTTTTGGTCATGGCAGCAGGACAGACCAGGTCGCAATCTAGGAAAGAGGAGAACAGCCCAATAAATACTCATCCAGAGGAGATGAAAAAGGCTCAGACTGAAGATAGCACATTAATGCCTTGTTTTGGCAAACTGCCAAAAGCTCATAACCCTCCAACAAAAGGCGAGTTTTACATGAAGAATTGACTTCTATACAGAAAAGCTGGAACAGGACCAAATGACCATGGACAGCTGGAAGTACCATCTTCATATAGGGAAAAGGTTATGGAGTTAGGACATGTCATACCATTTAGTGGACACATGGGTATTAGTGCCACTAGACAACGGATAGCGTGTCATTATTTCTGGTCAGGAATTACTGAAGATATTAAAAGATATGTAAAATCCTGCCCAGAATGTCAACATGTAGCTCCAAATCACTGGATTGCACCTGCAACTTTTTGAGAAATGCCCATCATGGGGACTCCATTCGAAAGAGTTGCTGTTGATATTGTTGGACCTCTCACTAAGACCAAGAGAAGGAATAGTTACATTCTAACTCTGGTGGACACATACTCTATGTGGGGAGAGGCAGTAGCCATGTCATCGATAGATTCGAAACATGTGGCAGAGGCACTTCTTACAATATTCACTAGGTTAGGTTTTCCCCACCAAATCTTGACTGATAATGGTTCTCAGTTCAAGGGGAAGCTAACTGAGGAAGTATTCAGGATCTTTCAAGCCAGGCATTATCACTGTAGTCCCTATCACGCACAAGGGAACGGGCAGGTAGAAAGATTCAACGGGACACTCATTTCTATCCTGCGGAAGCTGGCACATGAGAAACCTGATACTTGGGATCTCTACTTACCCGCTGCATTGTTTGCATACCGGGAAGTCCCACACAGTTCAACCGGGATGGCTCCGGCAACGTTGTTATTTGGCCGGCCCATCAAAGGTCCATTGGAAGCCTTATTGAGGACATGGACAGATGAGAAAGCAGAAGAGACTGTAACCTCATCATATCAGTATGTTAACGAGTTGACATCACGTCTGAAAACTGGCTGGAAATTAGCAAACGAGAATCTTCGTAAAGCCAGAAGGAAACATGCTGCATATTACAACAAGAAGGCGAAGGATAGAGAACTAGCTGTTGGGGAGAAGGTGCTTCTTCTGTTACCCAGCAGTAACAATAAGCTACAAATAGGATGGCAGGGCCAATATACTGTTCTAGAGAAGTTGTCTAGAACCAACTACAAGATAGACAAAATGGGTAAGGAAAAAGTCTATCATGTAAATTTACTCAAGAAGTATTATGATAGAACTGCTTCTGAAAGTGCCCATATGATGTCCCTGGCCATTGCTACTGAGATGAAAAATGAACCTCTCACCTCATATGAGTATCCTTTAAGACTCTGTGAAACACCTTCGTTGTGGAGATGGCAGCTGATGATGATGATGAAACACATGAGCAGGTGAAAGTCAGTAATCACCTGACGAAAAGACAGAGGGAACAGATTCAAACAGTTTTGGAAAACCTTACAAACGTGCTAACGGACAAACCGTGGCGCACTAATTTAATGGAATATGATATGAAATTACTAGACCCAACACCAATCTGCATGAGAACTTATCCCATTCAATTCGCCAAAGAACAAGCTTTAAAAGGAGAAATTGATTACTTGCTGAAAGAAAATATCATTTCTCACTCTGAATCACCTTACAGCGCTAGTGTTGTTTTGCTGAGGAGACCATCTGGTGAACATAGACTCTGCATAGATTATCGGAAATTGAATGCTGTCACAGAGTCTCAAGCAGATCCATTACCAGATACGAATCAACTGTTTGCTAGGTTGAACAAAGCAAAATATTTTTCTAAAGTGGATCTGAGCAAAGGGTATTACCAGATTCCCGTCAAACCTGAAATCAGACCATTACTGGCCTTTAGCACTTCGGAGGGGCATTACGAATTTAATGTATTGTCTTTCGGTTTGAAAAATGCTCCGAGTGTTTTCTCCAGGATGATGAGGAAATTACTGGATCCCTTACAAAACCCAGCTATCAGCAATTTCATGGATGATATCCTCATAGCAACAGAAACATTTGAGGAACACCTATCATCACTAGAAATGTTGTTGGATAGGCTCAGAGAGGAAAATTTAACCGCTCGCCCTACTAAATGTTGTGTTGGTTGCCAGGAATTGGAATTCTTGGGACATACAGTCTTTCGGGGTAACACGACCCCTGACCCCAGGAATTTAGAAAAACTTCACCAAGACCACAAACTAAGAAAGATGTGAGATCTTTTGTCTCACTGTGTGGTTTCTATCAGAAATATATACAGAATTTCAACAGTTTGTGTGTTCCTCTAACGGATTTGACGAAGAAAGGCAAACCCGACAAAATTGAGTGGACGGCGGATTGTGAGAAAGCGTACTCAGACTTAAAGCAAAAACTCACAAGTAGGCCTATACTGAGACTTCCTGATCTGAGTCAGGAATTTGTGGTTAGGACTGATGCAAGTAACATTGGGTTAAGGGCAGCATTATTGCAAAGATCTCAATCACAGCCCGGAGAATTGTACCCAATTGCTTACGCCAGCCGAAAATTAAATAATGTGGAGAGGGATTATTCAACGGTGGAGAGGTAATATTTGGCGTTGGTCTGGGCCATAAATAAATTCCAGATATTTCTTTATGGTAACCATATCGTGGTCCAGTGCGATCACCAGCCACTTGTTTTTTTCGCTCAAACTCGGCATGGTAATGCAAAATTATTAAGGTGGTCTTTTTTGATCCAACCTTATTCGTTTACCATTGAATATATCCTTGGATCTCAGAATGTTGGGGCAGATTTCTTAAGTAGGCACCCACCTGAAGGAAACCAGGAGAGTAAGAAGGCAGAATAATGCCTATTGTATGATTACCTCGTTAGTGATCTAAGAGTTGAAGCTCAACCAGATAGTTCACGTATTTAAATTGGGGGGCTATCTGTGATGAGTCTGAGTCCTATCTCGGCTATCATTCAAAACATTACACCGTACAGAAATTCCGAGAAGTCAAACAACCAATCAAAACCGCAGCTCGGTACATGCAATGCTAATATTTTGTAAGGCCTTTTAGTAGGAAGACGAGAAAGTGTAGATGTTGACAATTTTTCGAAAGGCAATGTGCAGATATGAACGGAATATATCAATGATGAGGAACATAATTCGATAATAGGGATCATTAGCTATTGGCAGATATCTATAATTTCACTGGAAGTGGTGTAGAACCGGAGAAGGCATCGAAGCAGAACCATATATATTTTCTCATAAGGCATCGAAGCATGAACCATGTTGTGCTTTGCCATGTTTAGGCCACCAACCGGCAAAGCAGTGTGGCCCCAATGAAAAGTCGGATTAATCTAGACATAAGAAATACCGCAATAGATAGAGCTTAGCCCTAAGAATAATATAAGCTTTGGATGAAAGAAATCCGTTCAGAGATAAAGAAACAAGAACGATTTCAAGTTTTTTGATATTAGCACACAACACCAAAGATTTTCACTTTTTTGTGGGTCTACAAAATACTTTGGCCTTGATGCTTTCTCGTACGGGAAACCTTGCCCTATAAAAGGCGGAAGGTATAAATAGTAAAAGACTTGCAACACAATTCAAACTCCAGACACGAGCGAAATCGTCTACTACCAGATTCCATTGCCATCTGCAGGGTAACACAGTCTGTAGAGCAATTAAAAACCGGTCTGCATGTATTTGAGGGTAAGAAAGAATGTAATTACATGTGTATATATAATTATATTATTAATATGTGCCTTATAGAAGTGGATAGGTGTGTGTGAAATCACTGTGTAATTCTTGGAGGGAATTCAAACCTGTGTTAGCTCAATTTAATTGTGAAATGAAACAGCTCCATAAAATCTGTTCTAGCCTAAAGGCAAATGAAGTAATATGCAGTCTTCCAAAAGTCATCAGGCTGTCCGTCCACCATGGCAACGCTGTCCTGGCATTCTCACAATTTTTAATATTTTCATACAATTGACATCGTCGTCATAATATATTTCCTGAATTAGAGTAAACTACGAACGCCTCAATATAGTTTCTTGATGCCCTAAGGATGATACAACGCAGGAAAAACACAGTAGACTGCAGGAGCTCACACACATGCGTCCGCTGACATTAAAACACACGGTGCATCTCTTCTAGCAGACGATCACCCCAAACTTCTGCTTCAAATTCGCGTCTGCTTCCACACCATATCGGTTTGACGTCACTTCCTTTATTAATGAGTAATTCCGTATGAAATTATCAGAAATGGAGCCCTGTCGAGCTTACTATAATACATACATAATTGTTATGACTTTTATTCATAACAACACTTCCCCCCGCAAAAATAATGAAAACAAGGTTTTCATTTTTTCTGTGGTGTGAGTATAAAATCACCAGAGTGAAATATGGTAACATCAAATTTCACTGTAAGTAAGAACTAGAATAGTACCCAGTAGAAGTTACTTTACCTGCCTATATAATCGGGCGAGATTTTATGCTGAAACACGCAACACCGAACACGAAGCCAGAGACGACCGACTGTGTGAGAGGAGCTGTCAACCTTGATTTATAGCTTACCTGAGAGCATTGACCTGCAGCCTGCTTCGCTAAGTCGAGTCAAAATCTGGCCTGTTTAAATCTTGGAGGGTAAATATAATTTACTATAAACTGGTAGGAAAATAGGCCTACAGCAGATACACCTGTATATGTATATACTTAATATAAATTGTTTCAATATAATCGTATCAGTTTACTGATTGTATCTTGGGGCATTAGGTATAAGGATTGTATTTCCTGATATGGATTGTATTTCCTGATATGGATTGATGAAGACGAAGACTAATAGGACTCATACTTCAACCTATTGTCTCCTATAACTTCAATCTATTATCTCAGACCAACTGCAATATAACCAAAACAGTCCTTGTTAGGACTCAATCTATTGTCTCTTATAACTCAATCTATTGTCTGACATAACTTCAGTCTATTATCTCAGATAAAACCAACTGAAATATAACCAAAACAGTCCTTGTTAGGACTCAATCTATTGTCTCCTATAACTCAATCTATTGTCTCCTATAACTTCAATCTATTATCTCAGATAAAACCAACTGAAATATAACCAAAAATAGTCCTTGTTAGGACTCAATCTATTGTCTCATCTAACTCCAATCTATTGTCTCCTATAACTCCCACCTGATATATCACCAAACAGTCCTCGTCTCATATACTCCTATCATAAGAACATAACAATATTGTTAGGATATATGTTACCAATAGCACTTGTCAGAGAGGGCCTGGTATATTATAGGGGGAAGGAAATGGTTGTATCACACCTAAGTGTACATATTATTGGATATATTCATGTATTGAATTTATATTATGGGATGCATTCAGGTATTGAATGTATTCATGTATTGAATTTATAATATTGGATGTATCCATGTATTAGTTTATCAGAAAGAATGTTTTGCAAGTAGACACCTGTCTTGTCTCGCTATTGCTAAATCATACTGAGCCATGTTGTCATTCATCCTACATGCAGACATCTGAGACACGCTCATATCATATACAATAGAAATTGGGGGCTTGAGGACAGAAATTAGCCCCTATTTTTCCTTGTTACAGGTTTTATTCGTGTCATCAAAACTGAGATCGTGGGTCTTCAATCCAGCTGCCTGGATCTCCGCAGGAGCATAGAGGTTGCACAGAATCTACATCTTTGGTCCCCCTCCGTCTTGGGTGGGCTAAAGGAACGATCCTCAGCCGTTGTTGTGTGAACCAAACAAAGAAGAACAGACCTTAGAGAGATGAGTACACATTAGTACCATTTCTGTCAGCATTGTGAGCAAAAATTAGTGTCAGTGACGCGAAAGTGATTTAGCGTAGAAAGAGACAAGATTAACAGCATAGCTAATAATTGTTATAGACATAATTAACAGCACCGCTGATACCTGTACTATAATTGAATAACAGCACAGCTGATATAATTTTTTGTTCCTATAATTGGAAAACTTGTTGTAATATATTTATATATCTATATAAATATTTGTAAATCATATGTAAACTTACAAATCCATTACAGTCCATTTTTTCAACATTCACCCTTCAGCACAAGAGTAGATAGTGTTTATACTAAATAAATAATAAGGAAATTGTATTTGAACGACATGTCAATTTTATCATTGTTAAGTAAAATCTGTTTCCTTGTTTTTTTTTTAATATCACAGTTAGTTACACAGCGGAGGTGGCACTTTATGTCGGTCTCCTCTCTACTATTGTTTCGAGATCAGATCATTCACAGCCGTAACTAATTTGTGATACCAGTAGTCCTCTCAGACACTGGGACTTGACCATTTTCTGCAGAAATTCTATTTCTGTAATTGTCAGTACTATACTGAACTTAAAGCCAAATAAAAACCTCACGCCACAGTGACCATTTCTGTTGATACATTACATGCAATTTTCTGTTCTAAATAAAATGCAAGTTGACCTAATCCGGCTGTTGAATAATTCTTTACATGTTGGATAATGTAGGAACTTAGTATTTGCAATAGGAACTTAGTATTTGCAAAAGGTACACCACTGTCACTCTTCAAAACTTAACAACGATAAAGGAACGAACGGACTGGCACCCCACAACATAAACCAAGAAACTTTCATCTCTGGCGGACTTCAAGCCAGTCAAATATCTAACTTGGAATGAGACAATAATGAAATAGAAGAAATACAATAACCCCACGGCCACATAAACGATTAATTGGAACTTGTAGGACCAGTTCTATACTGCACCCCTGCAACATACTAGATTAATTGAAGCCTGTGACCCACGGCAACATATAAAGATTAATTGGTGCTGTGACCAGGATCTGTCTGGGTAATAACCCAACGGCAACGTATGAAGATTTATTGTTGCCAGGTGACCCGTCCTCTTGAGGAGAACGGACAAAGTAGGATCACTTAGAACCACTGTCAGAAATTGCAAAAATAATAAGATAATATGGACCAACAGCAACAAATGCAGCAGCAAAGATGCAGTCCAACCAACATAGCCGCAGTTTTAGCTCTGCCACCGCCAGGAAAATGTACAACAATCCTTCACTCGTGAGGAAAATGAACCGATTTGACAACGATTGTTATACCACGAAGGACAACGTAACGTATGCGGACGTGAGAAGTTACACTGTTCCTTATCAGAGACACGTACGAAACTACAACAACAGATCCCAGTGCAATAATGTCAGGCGTATTGTTGATTTAGTGACGCACGAAAACCCAAGTGAGACATGGAAGAGACGACAGCACCCAACCCAAACAGTACCCAGTTCTAATCCCGGAAGAGTCCACTCATATGTACCACTGAGAAACCTACCACACTATTGCCGTAGGGAACGGAGAGCACTCCACGTACACTATCGCCGATCAAGTATTACGGAAACAAAACAAGTCGCATAACCGCGGTTGACAGACACTGGAACACACTTAATAAAAGGGGACATAGAATGGCAGTAAGAAATTTCAATGCCGAGATAAAAGACAGAAAGATATGGGAATTTAACAACGTAGCATTAGAGAAAGGACGAGGGTGTCTCATAACGACAGAAGATGGATGGTGGACACACATAGGTCAAATAAAATCAGGGAAGAAAGATCACAGATACTAAGAAGTAAATTTAGTGATTATGGATAAGACACATCACACCCCTGGGAATAACATGCAACCCAGACAGATAGAAAAACCAAAGGAGAAAGCATTTCGCAATAAACAAAAACAGCATGATAAGTCAGGAAAACTTGAGACATTCAGAATTGGTGAAAAGATTTATTATAAAAAGCATATAAGAAGCACAAAATTTGACAACCGCTGGCTTGATGGTTACAAGGTCATTGAACAAACATCACCCATCAATTACGTCATATGGCATGAAGAGAAACATATAACCACGAAGGCACACGCGAAACAACTCCGGCGGGATGACCATCGTCCCATAGCATCCAAAAATGACGTCTGCCAGACCGATTAGAACGTCTACGTTAAATTATCAACCCTCAAGTCACACCTCATCAGAAACGACGGACTCTGAATTCGAACAATATGATCCTACACCTGTGCCACCCACAGATGCAATACAACGGCTTATACGTGAAAGAGATTCCTCTGAAAGTGAAAGTAACATTCCCCTGACCGAACTACGACAACGTCTTCAATACCGAGACTCACGTCTACATAATGATGCAAACATTCAGCCGACAACACAAGCAGAAGATACTACATCTGCCTTTATACGTACACAGGAGTATTCGCGCAGCGAACATACATCAGCCAATCGACAAACCTCCAGCTCCGAATGGGATAGCGACGAAATCAAACCGTTAATACACTACAGTATAAGAATACAGCTGTTCCTCACAAACAGACAGATCCTGATCATGATACTCAGGAACAAACAGAGAGGAGCTTCCACACCGATCAAGTCTCAAATGATTACCCACATGAAACAAACGGCGAAACAACAACCAACCTGTATCAACAACAATCTGACATTGATACCCTCGATCCAGATAGCGGCGAAGAATCTATTGATGACATTCCAGCCCCCGAAATACGCACCGCAGTCAAACGACCGTATTTTCCTACCTCTGACGATTCGCCTCCAGTCACTAAGTTCGTGAAACTACTACAAGAACATGTACGGACGAAAATACGTACGAAACGTCGCCCAGTCCACAGACAGAAAGATGAGTCGCCAGTCCACTCTCCTTCATATCGCGAGCAGACATCACACATTGCTCAGTCTAGCAGAAACACCGTCAACGCCACGTCACATACTGTGACCACTACACAGTACGATTCCAGATTGACCAGGCGACATATAGCAATGCTGGAATTTGCAAAAGAATTTACAAAGCTTTTATGAGCACACCAGTTGTGTCTCCTGTACTTGTTAATACAAGTACAATCATCGCAGATGTGTTATTTTTCTTTTTACCAACGCATTTTTATTTTTTTTGGCCATTTTACGTCTCGATATATTTTTTTTTGACCGCTCACGTCTCGCATTTATATTTTTTATTTTGGCCGAAAAAGGTCTCTCGCATTTATATTTTTTTGGGCCGAATTCGTCCCCCGTACACATTTGTTTCAGTTGGCTGGAAGATGACAGTTACCCGATGATTCAGTTTCTAATGGGTATATTACAGTCACTCCGGGGAGGTCACCGCTGAGGATCAGCTCACATCCACAGCAACCGTATTATTATCACATTTTTTATATTTTTAGTACTGACAACTGTTGTAAGTATGATATACATTTCACTAGTCATGTTTTAACTCCACACCTAGTGAAGATTAAGTGAACATTATTACCCTGGGTTATGTTACAGAGTATGCCATACTATCATATTGATTTGAAAAATGAGAATTTATTTAGGATTGTTGAACAAATTATGCATTTCCACAGAGATTGCAGTTTATAGGTTAAGTAACCACACTCGCTAGTTAAAGATCGTTTTTATGTTGCATTTAACCAATTCAAAACCCTAGAGTCTAGTTACATGAATTGCAAACAATTTTAATGCTAATGATTCACACATTGAGAATTCATCATCTTTCACTCTTTCGCCCTTACAGTCTTTCCTTGTTGTTCCAGAGATCAACTTGCTCTTTTCACATGCATCTTTGGATATTCACGCTGTATTTTTGCATTCTGCAATGATTGTCATTCTGTTTATCATCATTGATGCATCCTATTATCTATATCGAGCACATTCTATTCTTTCACCTATACAAGTACCCTTTAACTATCATAACATCCCTTGACAGAGTATAAGTGGAACGCCTATGCTATTATAATTAATAACCATGGTTGCCATAGAATGTCATTCTTTATCCACAGGTGGGCTTGAACATCAATTTAAAGAAGTCAGAGGTCATGACGCTCAATGTGAGCAACGCTGAGCCCATATCAGTAAGGAATCAGCAACTGGTACAGACAGACACCTTCACATACCTAGGATGCATAGTAACACCAGACGGCGGGGCAGGCAAAGACATCAACATCAGAATGAATAAGGCAAGAACAGCCTTTTTTAGCCTAAACAACATCTGGAAGTCCTCTCAATACAGCACAAGCACAAAATTAAGATTATATCAGAGCTGTGTGCTTTCTGTGCTTTTCTATGGTGCGGAATGCTGGAGAGTTACAGAGAAGGAAATGTCGAAATTGTCCTCTTTTTACACAACATGCCTAAGAAAAATTCACCGAATCTTTTGGCCGAATACCATCACCAACCAAGATCTGCTTACTCGGAGCAAGCAAGAGGACATGCACACCATCATAGCTGGCAGAAGCTGGAGCTGGGTTGGCCATGTCCTCAGAAGAGACCCCGATGCCATCACAAGAACAGCTATGCTTTGGACCCCTGATGGAAAACGAAAGAGAGGCCGACCAAAAACAACCTGGCTGAGGACTGTGGAGGCTGAGATGCAAAGAATGAACCAGAGTTGGGGCACTGTACGAAGGATGGCCACCGACCGAGCAAAGTGGAATCAATTTGTTGTTGCCCTACAAGACGCCACTAGGCGTGATGGCCACTGACTGCTGTGACGGTCGGTGGCTAAGGATCAAAGAAGAAGACGGCATACAGACGTGTTTTGTGAGTGAGTCTTGAACATTGGTTCAAGCAAATGTTATCTTGCTGTTTTCTTCATGTAAGTAGACCAAAGTCTTGTATCGCCTTTTTAATTTTCAGCCCAGCTCGTCTGATAGATTTATAAAAGGCCGCAATGATGCAATTAACGAAGAATTGAAGGATTCCTGAAAGAAATCCCAAAACTGCAAAGATATTAAAAAGGAAAACTATAGGTGGTAACCTATACAAAAGAGATATGCAACCCTGGCAAAATTATAAATGATTAAACCAAGGATATTGACGATAAGATTGAATATTAATCGCCTCTATGGATTTGAAAAGGTGATGGAAAATATAAAGGCCACAATGAACATTGTGGGATAGCTTGAATCAAATGACTGATCAGACTTTGTAAACATTTCTGTTGATACATTACATGCGATTTTCTGTTCTAAATAAAATGCAAGTTGACCTGATCCGGCTGTTGAATAATTCCTTACATGTTGGATAATGTCGGAACTTAGTATTTGCAAAAGGTACACCACTATCACTCTCCAAATCTTAACAACGATAGAGGAACGAACGGACTGGCACCCCACAACATGAACCAAGAAACTTTCATCTCTGGCGGACTTCAAGCTAGTCAAATATCTGCAATGAGAAAATAATGAAATAGAAGAAATACATCACACCCCACGGCCACATAAGAGATTAATTGGTGTCGTAGGACCAGTTCTACACTGCACCCCTGCAACAGTGCAGGCTTCCAGTAAGGGCATGTGGCTGCTTGGCGGAGGCTTCCAGCAAGGTGATGAGCTGCAGTGGTGGCTCGATGCTCCTAAAGGAGCGCAAAGGGAAATAATAATGATGATAGAACGTGGAAAAAAAAATTAGATACATTATTGCCCCTGCATGTCTATTGGGAGCCTCGGTAGCGCAGTGGTTAGTGCACTGGCTTCATAGCTCGGTGGTCCATGGTTCGATCCCCAGGTGAAGTCTGATTTGTTTATTAGACCGCAAACGGCTCCGAGGTTGACCCAGCCTCATGAATTGGGTACCAGAGCAATTTCTGGGAAGGTTAAGGCGGCCAGTGTGATGCTGACCACATCATCCCTAGTGTGCCGATGGTCAAGAAAATATGGACCTAACACCATATTACCAATATGCCTCAATGGGAGTGCAACGGGAACCTTTACTCCCCTTTACTGCATGTATACACAACACTCATAACGTTGTTAGAACGTGCCAAGACGCTGCCAAATTTAACCATAACAAATAAATAAATTAAATAGCCAAAAAGCAAATATCGACAAAATCTTCCGAGTTATGAATTTAAAAATATGTGGTCTATTATAATGCTAATCTTTTCTAAGTAAAAGATTGAACTACTACGTCCTAAGCACTACGTTCCTTTTGTCGGTCACTTATAAGCAACAGCCGTGGATGAAACAATTTTATTCACGGCGCCATTCCGGCATTAATTATTGAACTATTAAAACCACGATAGTCACCAGAGAAATTGCTAAATGAGATATGAATAAACGTATAGAAAATATAACAATCAGTTGTGATAGTATTTTAGGAGTTCATTCACGACGTGTCACTCTCTAAAAAAAATATTACTTTGACTGGAGCCATTACGCCCAGCTTTGACAAATGATTTCCTTGATCGCCATAAAAAGCGACACAAAAATGTGACGAAGGTGACACGTCTACGTAAACCTGTCTATACGAGAGAAATTGTGTCAACGAGAAGAAGCAACTGAGGCAGGAATATTTCTTTAAAAAAACATCCGGCGCATTTGAAGTAAATTGGGAACTAATGCGCGTTGCTTCAACAGGCTCACAATTTAGTTCCCATCCTGAAAAGTATGCCATGAAAAAAAAATTGCTACTTTTGTGGGAAAAGATGGGGCTAAAGGGATAAGAGAATTAATACGGTTAAGTTTCTCTAATGTTCCTGGCGATAATTTTGTCCCTGGTCTTATTTATCTTTCTCATTTACGCTATCATAAGTATTGTTATCATCATAGTCATCGTTGCAGGGCCGGCTTTTCGGGTTCAGGTGCCCCGATGTCATAAAATACGTACGTTCTTTTTTCTGGTCTTCGCTCCTCTCTCGCAGTGTTATTTTGTCATTCCTTTTACGTACTAATTCTTCCAGTATTCGTCGTTTTCGTTTTCATCGTTCAAGGTTTTCTTATCATAACTTGTCACACGTCACACTCACCCCTCTCTCCTGGTTATTTTCTCCTTTATTATTGGCGACGCAAACCTGCCACATTGACTTTTCGTTTATCGCCAGATATAGACGGAGTAAGAGTCTACACTGAGCGACATTCTTATTGTTAACCCAAACTTTTTGTGTAGGGAAAGGTATGCAAAAACCATGTTGTCACATGATAAGCTGCTGGTTTGCAAACACGACGTTCCCAAATACACGGCAGATCTCACTGGGATGTCGGATATGACAACTTGTTGAAGATAAAGACACGGACAGTGATGTAATATTTCCGGCATATGGACTTTGTTGTGATAAACAATTGCACCAAAAAAAAATCTTTGAGGGGATTATAATCTTAGATCTATAAAGTAGTGAGTTGTAAACATGACATATACCCACGAAAATGGCAATACCTATATGGTAATGGAGTTTGAAAATCACATGTTATCTTATGTTGTCAATTAGTAATGTTCTACATGAGAGGAGGGTAGTGGAAGAATAGACCCTTACCAAAATCACACAATTATTTGCAATTGGTTTGGCAACTGAGATGCTGATCCTGATTGGATTTCTCCTCTAAGTAGCAACCTGGGCGTGTGGACAAAAATTGCCTTTATACTCTACAGCTTTGTAAGACTACCTCACTGACTTCCAATTTTATCTAGATAAAATCAAAGACAACCAGGAATACCGAATATTAGGACCCAAATATAAAACATGCCATAGGACTGGACGCGAATTCTAAAAGAGTAACCCGCGGGACATCAGGTAGTGCCTTAAATTCTAGGATACAACTTCAAGTGCTCTGAGTGCTCATGGAGGGAAAAGTCTCAGGAAGATGAAGAGTAGGATTGAACCGGAAGTGGCCTGATGACTGTAGGAGACCCAATACTTAGCAGAGACATTTATCTCCTTTCAGTTTGTGGTACAAGTTGCCAGCAGTCGACACGAGACACCAATATCAGACGGGTCTTGAAGACGCATGACAAACTTCGTAGTTAACTCAACCTTGATGCATGAGACGTGCTACAGCCACCAGACTTGACGTTTTTGGAGAAGTACAATCCAAGGCACCTGTGGGAACCAACAGCAGCAGAACAGACGCCCAATGACCCACACTGGAAGCTAAGTAACATAATAGCGCAGCCAATGGACATTTCCAAATTTTTTGTAAGTTCCACCACAGTTTAAGTCATCCGATGATGATAAATATCACCGCTCCCTTTTTATAAACAACTTTATTTATTTTACATAGTTAAACTATAAGTGATTAATAAACCTGTTTATCTGTAAAGCCATAGTTGGATTTATCACTCTTGGGTGAATTGTATTTCTGCACCTGTATGAATCATACTGTTTTAAATACTTAAACATAGAGAGCTATAAAATAAATAATTGCCGAATCACCTTCAGCTGGGGGCTTTGAAATACGAGCGAAAGTACACTACCTCATAGAAGGGGCAAGAGAATAATAAGTTTAATACAGCTTAGTTGATCTCAGTTGCTATGCTTGCCTTTCCTTAAATTCCTGTGAGGTTCCCTAAAGTAGAAGCAACATTCTTCTATTAATATCTCTGCCAAGAGTAATCTTGAGCGAAGGTTGATACCTTTGAAGATCCTCATTATTATACTCTACATTTGGTCAATGTTGAACCACTACTGCGAAGCATGGTAGACAATACCGTCACAATGGGGTTTCTCGTCGTGGGATAACTGACCTGATAGTTACCTGCCCTAGACTAAGCTGACTTAGAAATTTTTTGAAAGGAAGAAAATAGTGAGTTTCTATTTTTTTAAATTATTTTTTATTTTATTTGATCATACGGTGCATAATGAGAGTTGAAATATCATCCACATAACCCTCAGACCTAAGGGTCTTTTATATATGGATATGCGCCCTAATATAACCGACTAGGTTGAACGGGACGCGCCTCGCCAAAACGAGGCAAAACTTTATTTAATAAAAAAAAAATTTGAAATATTTTAAAGAGAATAATGGAATAATTGACAAGAACAAAATCTTCTCTTAAATGATGTAAGGCGGAAAAGATAAGTTGAAGCTAATTTATGTAATCTGTGTTGTATTAGAATTTTTGACAGCTAGTTAATTTGTACTTAAAAGCTGCTAATTTTAAACTAGTAAAGTAGCAACTGCCTTGTTGTGTAGCTTTGTAATCAGAATTTTAGCACATGATGCCCGATCCCAAAAATGTTCACACCCACTAGCTAAATATGGCCAAAGATTTAAGCTTTTAATGAAAAGAACTTTCTGACATTGTGGTTACCTCGGTGAAAGCCGACCACGACAAGGCAGAGAACGCGGCATTTAGTGAAAAAAGAAAGTTAGACAAGAGAAATAGAGAGAAGAAGAAGAAAAGTGAAAGCCATTCGACGAGAAAAAGGCCAAGAGGGAAGCCGAGAAGGCCAAGACGAAAGTCGAAGAAACGGAAAAGCACAGGAAACTCGAAGCAGAAGAACGAAAAAAAAGGAGAAAGCCCACGAAATTCGACCGAAAGAACTAGAACACGAAGGAAGAAGAACAGACTAATTCCAGTGATAGTGGGTCTGATAGCTCTCATGGTAGCGATGAGGGAAGCATCTCTTATGCGGAGGCACCTAGTGCGATCTCTTTAAAACTGGATGTCTTTTCTGAAGCCTCAGAAGACATACAGATCTATCTCTCTAGGTTTGAGTTCTTAGCCGCTACCTGTTGCTTAGAGAAGGAGAAATATCACATGACGTTATCCCAGAGTCTGAGGGGATCAACTTATGATGTATTTCTGAAGATGCCCATGGAAGGCCTAAACAACTAAGAAATATTGAAGAAAGCTATGCTCCAACTTAACGCTGAGACGTTTCATAGCAAATTCCGAGAGGTTAAGCGACAGAGAGACGACTCTTTTAAGCAATTCGCTACCAAGGTAGAAGCGTACCTAGAGAAATGGGGATCATTTAGCACCTGTGATGAATCTTTTGAAGGACTGCAAGAGATAATTCTCAGATGTATAAGGAACGAACAACACAACACACAAAACGGCACAACAACCACA
Organism: Oreohelix idahoensis; assembly: GCA_024509875.1. Classification (NCBI taxonomy): domain Eukaryota; kingdom Metazoa; phylum Mollusca; class Gastropoda; order Stylommatophora; family Oreohelicidae; genus Oreohelix; species Oreohelix idahoensis. Next base: position 189,861 of record JAMPIV010016367.1, read on the forward strand.
GGACAGCACCAGGCAGAAACAGTAATCAATCACATAGAACTGGAAGACGATGGTGTAGATCATGTAAAACTGACACACCCTTCATATCGGACTGTAAGACGCCGAAAGCTGAATCTTATAACGTTGCATGCCTGTTAACGAGGTCGACATAGAGTCATGACTTTACGACATGCCAATAAAATCCCAGTCATCCCTTCCCCAACGTAACTGTTGGTCACCATTCAGTATGCAGCCTTTATGACACGGTGATTGAATTCGAAGATCTAATCTCGCCATCTTTGGTGAAGGCCCCCAGTGTGACGTACGTCTAAGTATGACAAATGAATTTCCCTGACCCGATGGATGACAACAGAATATTGGCCTCTCATAACTTTAGAACCCCTGATCATCTGTTGTAACTTTAACCTGCATGCAGCATTTCCACGAGAACTTTACACGCTGGATCATTAATATGTAGCCTGCTATCTTCTGTGAACTTTTGAGATCGCATGGCCTTTGATGGGAGGTTAAATCACGCCCTCAACGATCTCTGAGAACGATTTATAGCAATCTTTTCCTTAACGCCGGCCCAAAAGAGGACGTGGCCAGAGACTCACTCCTGTTTCTAGAGCAAGTAACAGCAGTTCAATTTCTTACCTGGCTGTCACCCCGCCTGGTGGGAGTTGCCAGAGCTTCTCAGAACAGCGGTACCATCAAAGCCAGGCTGATCTTCAGAATTCAACGTGGGGCGGTATACGATCTAAAGAAATCAGGGAACTCCCAGCTAACGTAGTTAGCTTCTCGAGAATTTTTCGAACTCTCATGCGAGCAGCCTGAGACGAAGAAAATCGGTAGACCGGGGGAAACGGAGGAATCGCAGCGGTTAACACAACGGCGAGGTACCTCGGATTCTGCTCGACTTCAAGAAGGGTGTGAAAATCTAACACGTCCTATTTAAGTTACATTTGAGAAGTATAAATAAAGAACTCCGAAAACTGCATTTCATCGTTCGTTCTGACAGAATCCTAGTTTCACTAGCATAGTCGGATTCCTGCTAGATTTCATCTACCTTCGTTGACTATTGGAGTGTATTCTTTCTGCGCAGACGGTAATTTATACATTAGCTTCGAGTGATCAGTGGTCTAGTTATTTCAATTTATTTCATTGGATTGTGGTGTAAATTTAACCTTATTAAATAAACCCATTTTCAAAGTTCTAGTGCAAACTAATGTTACAGCTAAAAGTATTTCCTAATACACTTGACGCGTAATTAATTTTGCAGACGTTAAAAGGAATTATAACCAGTAAATCCAGTTTAGTTCTGTATAGATAGATGCGCTTTTAATTATTTTAACTCACGGGGAGTTTACCTGATTTGTTAATTGACGACGCTAATAAAGTAAATAGGCTAACTGTAATTTATCGCGTGTCAGATTATAATATGATTTGTAATGCATTTCTTGTTTTGATTATCTTTCATTCAGAACGATCATTCAACCTGCATCCCAGCAATTGTTAATTATATACAGAGTTCTGCCAACTCAATTCGATAACTCCAGTAACATATGAACCTTTTTAAAGCTAAACTTGTGGCGACCTGTAATGGGCCCCGCTCCTCTGAATTTAACTGAGAATAAAGCCACCCAAGAAACACTTTTAAAATACTAGTTCATATAGTCCTTAAAAGTAAAACTGGAAGCAGAACATATTTTATTCACTGCCCTATTTGTGAAGAAAAAACATAGGTCTACCTGAACACTGTCTGTCAAGTATTGTATTCAGTGGATTTGTACACACCCCCCGAAGAAGAACTTACCTCGGTGTTTTTTTTTTAACTTGTGACATTACGGAAAAAGAAAGTTATCTCCACCAGCTGTGCCAATTTTAGGAACCACACCATACCTCACGCTTAGCCAAGTGCCTGTGCCATTCATTAGGAACTTTATCTAAACCAACAGTAGCTTTTACGCTTCACCGTCTGGCGATTTTTTTAGACTATTTGTTACCTCGTTAAATCTGGGGCCTGACACGGAAGAAATAAGAGGACCAGTCCATTATTCCACGGTATTAGCTGCTGTAGTAAATAATTCCTAGAGTGACAGAATTCACCATTTTGGTAAGTCTGCGTGTGTGTTTGTGGGATGGCCAGCCCTAGTGTGTTTTTTTGAATGAAAGGAGATTTAATCTTTTCTTTACCCTTTTAATTAGTTCGACTTAGTATTAATTAAGGTGCATTATATTCCTTGTACGGGATTTCTCCTAGCGGGATTGTGTAACTGTGTTCATTCCCCCCTCCCGTAAAATTTGTATGATTAAAGGGAGACATTTGAGAACCCTAGCTTTTCCTCGACCCCCCCCCCCCCCCTTTTTACTGTAACCCCTTGCCTCAGAGTAATAAATTTACCAGTGGGTTAAATTGCCTATCTCTGATCACCCCCCCCCCCCCCCCCCCCCCCCCCCCCCCCCCCCCCCCCCCCTTTTCTTGTCTTTTGGACCGGGTCTTGTCTGTTAGTAAATACAAACGGGAAACGGTGGATGGGATATTTCTCCTCAAACCCCCCTCTTCCCTTATCATATTTGTATTCTGTAACCTTTGATTTTTGACTGTAAATGTATAATTACACTGACAAACAACATTTTTCTTTCTTATATAAGAATAAGTGTTCTTAGGTCAGTTTCTTGCGCTGATTTCAAATCTGAAATCCGTTTATCTCTATCACGTCGGGTTCTTAAGATATTTGTGAATAAATATATTTTTGGGAAACCGTTATTTGCTCCGTTTCATTTTTACTATATAACTTATTAAAAATTAATAAAAAGCAACATAATTCTACTTTTTATACTGCTAAAAGATGCATGACATATGTTACGCGATTTTCCAAATAGTTACTGTATTTTGAAATAATTCTGAGCAAAATATGGCTTCTAGAAGTTGTAGAAATTCGGCTGATCTGTTCTGTTACGTGTGCGGATATTTTACCGATCGTGTTGACCAGAAAAACTTTACACCATTACTAAAGATAGCATATGAACTTTATTTCTATTCGAAAGTTGATGATGCAAATAAATCTTGGAAGCCAAATGCGGTTTGTTTGATACATTGACAGGTTGGTTACGAAAATCGCCGAAGCATAAGTCGATGCCTTTTGGCGTGCCAGTAATATGGCGTGAACATACAAATCACACTACTGATTGTTACTTCTGCTTGACAAATATCCATGGTTTCACTTTTAAAACTAGAAAGTCTGTGGTTTATCCAAATATTGAATCGGTTTCGAAACCAGTGCCTCGTGATCCAATCACGTGTCCGATCCAAGTACCACCAGAACAATATCCGTTGGACGTAAATGAACCATCAGAAAGTGATAGTTTACCTGCTTTAGAAATTAATTCTGACTCAGATTACATACAGATGAACGATGGTGTTTACTTAATTAACCATTCAGAACTTTCAGATCTAATACGTGATCTAGCTCTTACCAAAGGACAAGCGGAATTACTCGGTTCGCGACTCAAAGAATGGAATCTTTTAGCGCCCAATACTCCGATATCTAAATTTCGTCATAGACACAGAGAACTTGTTCAATACTTTGAGATGGATGATGACATTTGCTATTGCAAAGATGTAAACGGTCATGAGCACATAGTCAACGAATGGCGATTTTTCATCGATTCTTCCAAGACTAGTCTAAAAGCCGTGTTATTGCATAACATAATTTTTTTTTCTTCAATTCCAGTCGCCTACTCTGTTCATATGAAAGAAACTTATGACAATATGGCTATACGTTTGGAAAAAATAAAGTACAATGACTACCAATGGCGGATTTGTAGAGACCTAAAGGTCATTGCAATTCTCACGGGCATGCAGACAGGGTATACTAAATTTTGTTGCTTCCGATGTGAATGGGACAGCCGCAACAGACAGGAACATTATGCAAGAAAGGTGTGGCCTATCCGGGATCGTATGCAGCTCGGGCATAAAAATGTAATACGCGAGCCATTAGTTTACAAAGACACCTTCATTTTACCACTGTTACATATAAAGTTGGGGCTCATGAAGAATTTTGTAAAAGCGTTAGATAAAACGAGCAAAGCTTTCACTTATCTTCGAGAAAAGTTTCCGCAAGTTAGCGATGCAAAGATAAAGGAAGGTATCTTTGTAGGACCTCAGATTAGGAAAGTTATTGCAGACAAACAATTCGAGAACTTGTTACATGGTAGGGAACTTCGCGCATGGATGGCATTCAAATCGATCGTCGATAACTTTCTGGAAAAATCACAAATCTGTCGACTATGTTGCATATTGTTAAGCAGTGCATAGATGCATACATAATTATGGGCTGTAACATGTCCCTCAAAATCCATTTGCTCGATTCGCATCTTAACTTTTTCCCTGACAACCTTGGCGAAGTCAGCGATGAACATGGAGAATGATTCCATCAAGATATCGCCGTAATGGAGTCACGTTATCAAGGATGGTGGAGTGTGACCATGCTTGCCGATTATTGTTGGATGCTTCATCGCGATGTACCACATGCCATTCACCGACGAAAGTCGACTGCAAAGAAATTCAAGCCTACATAACTGTTATACTTCTTGTACGAATGATGTTGTAATACTGTATGCGTTGTTAAAACACTTTAATTGCGTATTTCTAGAGATCCCGACCTGATAGAGAAAAACGGTTTGCAGATTTAAAAACAGCGCATTAAAATTGACCAGAAAAACATAGAGATGTTAGAGAAAGAAAAAAAACGTTTTTTTTTGTTAGTCAGTGTTATTTGTGACTGCTTTATGATAATAAAGGTATTAATCTTTATTTGTGTTGGTTGTCGGCTGGCCCAAAACTCCAAACATTTCCATCTGTGTAGGCTGTATTCATGTACGTTGTGCGACAGAATCACCAAATCGGTGAGTGCGCCTGAGCGACTGAAACTGACAAACAATTGTTTGTTCAGAAGAGAGATAGGAATAGTCTGTGAGAAACAGATATTGTCGTAATAAGAGACTGTCCTTGCTCTTCCCCAGCGCTTGTGAATCTACTACCTCATTCTCCTAAATCCTTATTCTCACAGAGCCTTCAATATTCCTCTACACTCTAAAGGGACCAATATCCATCAGCACCCTCTCAGATAAAATTTACGACACCCAGTACACTGGTGAAACTGTAGAAATACAGGGGTCCTTGAAGAATATCGCACCAGTGACTCTTCGTGGTTCATCAGTTAAGTTTCAACGCAATTTATACAGGTGATAAATAAAGCAACAGTTTTAGATGATTAAGTATATCCTCTGTTCCTACTGAAGAGGTATGTCTTCCTAGGGGACCCCTCACAGGACACCAAGTCGAAACAAGAGAGAGAGAGAGAGAGAGAGAGAGAGAGAGAGAGAGAGAGCCCAGGACACGCCCAAGCGGCCCCTGAACTCTCGTCTCTAATCAGCCTGAACATATCGGAGCTGCAGAAGGCTCAAAAGTATGACAAATCCTTACAGCCTTGTTTTGCCAATTTGCGTAACAATTATTCCTTTACTCTACAGGGAGCAAGTTATAGGGAGAAGGATTTAGTCTACAGACGGGTCGGGAGCAAAAGACGATTAGTTGTCCCACTCCCATATCGAACCAACCTGATGCAGCAACTGCATAAACCCCCTTCAAAACCCCAACGAAGTGCACGCGCCTAAGTTAGGCATGTTTCCCTCGAATACTTCTGGCCAGGCATCCAACGATATATTCTACATTATGTGAAAGATTGCTCGGACTAATGTAGCCTGAGAAACCAGAATGGGGAAAACCATAATTTATCCATGAAGAAGAAGATGGAGCAGAGCACACAGCTACAAACATTAGAGAGCTCTGACATCTACTCACCGCTTCTACTCACCACCACAGAGCTGAAAAAAGTGAAAGTTGATGATGTCACCTTAACGCCTTGCTCTGACCAGTAGCATTTATCATCAACGCACACTTCGGCTGGAATACTCCACAAAGAAGATGGTGTTTGATATCACCTAGTGATTATGAAAGTAGGACATGTAACGCTCTCACTTGTCATTTGAGCGACGATGCGTAATATAAATGCACATCATTTCTGGCCAGGTCGGTGGATGGAAATGCAGAAGTACGTCCAAAATTGTACCCACGGAAGCCGAAAAATACCAGACGGGGAAGAAGAAGTAGACACCTTTATTATGAGCGGAAATTGAGGAAGGCACGGACACAGAAATAGTGAACGACCGAATCTTGATATTTAATAAATATCTTAAGACAGGGAGTGTGTCACGAAATATGTTCGCTCTTTTTTCCGGTCTTCACTCCTCTTCGGCATTACTTTTTTATTCATTTTACGTGCTAATTCTTCCAGTATTCGTTGTTTTTGCTGTCATCTTCACGGTTATCTTATCATATCTTGTCCTACTTGGTCACTCCTTTACCATTATTTTCACCTGAAGGCTTGACCTTTTTTGAAACAACATTGACTTATATTTGTGCAGAGTGAAGTTGTTTGTTTACGTTATCTACCGTGAGGTGTAGAGGTTTGGAACAGAGAGCGCCATACTATTCTATCGGCTGTCTTGCTCCTGGCCTGGTTCCATTCTAGTCCTCGGTCCTTCAAAGATTGCCTAATGTTGTCCTTCCAGCGGACTTTGGGTCGTCCTGAGGGGCTGGATCCCTGGCTCTTTGTTTCCCATGCTTGTCGTGGTAGCCGATCTTCTCTCATTCTGCAGACATGGCCAAACCATCTTAGTTGAGACTGTTCTACTTGGGTCTGTAGGGAGTGGGATTTTAGGCCTTGACTATCGTCTGGTTGCGAGCCATGTCTCCTCTTGTTATTTCAACCACCTTCCTTAGACGCCTCATTTCTGAGGTTTGGATCTGGCTTTTGTGGGTTGTAGTCATTGCCTATGACTCGCTTCCATATGTCAAGTCCTGGGACTTAGGTGGAGCGGTATACAGCCATCTTCGTTTTCTTATCAACCTCTCTCTTGCTGAGGAATCCTCGATTTAGGGCCTGAAAAGGTCTCCCAGCTTCTGCTTTTCGGGTGGCTAACTCTTCGTTGATGCCTCCCTTTCGGTCTATAATAGCTCCGAGGTATTCAAAGTGGTCGACCTGCTCCAGGACCTGTTCTCTCAGCTTAATCTGATGTCTTCTTTCTTCTCGTGATATCACCATGGATTTTGTTTTAGAGCTGCTTATTACCATCCCTCTTTCTTCAGCTATTCCTTCCAGACTTGCAGGTTGGATTGAAGATGTGCCTCTGATTTTGTTCTAATAACAACGATTTAAATATTATGAGTGAAAGATCTTGATCGTTCTATCACAATGACTTACCTTTTATCTTCAGGAAAATTTCCAGATTTGGCACCTGGAATGTTCGTACATTAAGTAGAGGTAGACAAGAAAACACATACACACACATACACACGCACACTCTCACGGAGAAGAGAATTAGAGACCGTAAAATAAAGGATGAGAAAGATATGGAAAGATCTTGAGCTGATGGCACGTGACAGGAGGACTTGGCATACTTTTGTTGAAGGCCTATGCTCGTTGGGGAGCTAAAGGGTGATGGTGATAATAATGAACTGGGCGTTCTTTTGATGCGTTTAAAATGGGCTATGTGAGGACGATCTTCATTAAGAAATGGTGCATTAAAACCCTGATAACAGTTTTGTTCAATGATATTGTAACGTCGATTGAACAGGCAAGAAAGGTGAAGTCTTGGCATCTTCATTCTTACTTACGTAAATAGTCATTCCTCTTCTATCATGGGGTGTAGAGATGTGTCAGAGAGAGCGCCATACTATCCTACCGGCTGTTTTCCTCTTAGCCTGGTTTCAATCTAGACCTGTCGTCGACCGGGAATTGGACTGGATTAACTCGAGACCTGGCGAGGACATTTGAAGGAGTGTCGTCGACCAGGTATTGGCGGCTCCTGAGCCGACCCAGCTCTAATGGGTACCTCCGAAATCGGCGAGTATCTGCCTGAATGGCGAGGGACACCTGTCTCTGCACAAGAAAAGGGATACTCACGTAAAATCAATGTCAGGTTAGACATTAACAATAACCTGAGATTTCGCCTCGAGTATGAGCGGGCGTACGAAAAAAAAAAAAAAAATCTAGACCTCAGTTCTTCATAGATTGTCTAATGTTGTCCTGCCAGGGAATTCTGGGTCGTGCTGGAGGTCTGAATCCCTGGCTCCTGATTTCCCATATTTGTCATGGTAGCCGACGGTCTGTCATTCTGCAAATATGGCCAAACCATCGCAATTAGGATTGTTTCACTTGAGTCTGCAGGGGCTGGGTTTTGAGACCATGACGTCTCATCTTCATCCACAAAGATTCATGAGTGTCAAAGTTCATCCTCAGGAGACTTCATGTCAGCTTTTTCATAATCACTTTCAACTAGTGTCATCATCGTCATCTTCATCACCATCATCATCACCTCCATCATCAATATCTTCATCATCATCATTTTCCTTAGAGGTCCTTACGGAGCAAGGAGCCACAACTGCAGCTGGTCCCTGCTGGAAGCCTGCATCAAGCATCCCCATGGTCTTGCAGTAGTGGTTTCTGTAGAAATTTCTTTTACACGATGAGGTTGCAAGTGCCACGCACAACCTCATATTAATCGCCTTGTACGACATGCCTAAACGTGAAGTAGCCCTATTCTTTCTTTGTCTCTTCAGAGACCCCGGGGTACCACCCACACACACACACACACACACACACACACACACACACACAACAGAGTTTAATGCACGCTATGCCCGCTTAGAACGCATAAGATGAAGGTATGTAAATCCACCTGTCTGAACTGGTTGGAGTTCATTATCAATACTACCAATAACCCGTCAAACTTGACAGGTTTTTAATTATAGTGTGCTGTTTCCGTTCCCGGGTGAGCAGATAGAAGTACATTCTTAGAGTGTTTTTGGTTTCTTTCCATTATACAGTGTAATCAAACTGTTCATGAACACCGTCATTTGAACGCTTTTCTTTGTTGATTGTAACTATTTTCGGGAGAGTATATACGAGCCATATAATGGAAACAATACAATTTTTCAACACGGTTGCATTCCTCAGCTGTGACCAACGTACACACGGCGAGAATTATGTGATTTTAGATTCAATTTAAAAGTTCTTTGATGACAACATTTCTTGTGAAAGGCGGTGTTGTCGCACGGAAGGTCCGGGGTTCGAGTCCTGGGTAAGCCACTCACGTCTGTTGTTTTTCTGTTGTCTAGTGTTCTTTATTTCTTACGAGTGCCTGAAAACATACCTTTATGTTTGTCTATTATTTATTTACTGTTTACAGGCTTCGGGTTTCCCTTCCTTATGTGTTATAGTGCGAACCGCAAGACACACACCGGAACTTAAGAACAATAAGTATAGGAACAGAGGGGCAGGTTTTTGGTATTGTATATAACATTTAAACACAAAAGGAGGGAAACCCGAGCCAGTATATAATATTAACAAACATAAAGGTAATGATTTTTTCAGTTCACTCGTGAATAAATAAAGAAGTAGAACTAGGCGGTGTTGTCGCACGGAAGGTCCGGGGTTCGAGTCCTGGGTAAGCCACTCACGTCTGTTGTTTTTCTGTTGTCTAGTGTTCTTTATTTCTTACGAGTGCCTGAAAACATACCTTTATGTTTGTCTATTATTTATTTACTGTTTACAGGCTTCGGGTTTCCCTTCCTTATGTGTTATAAATGTTTAGAAAATAATAAAACTCGACAAAGAAAAGTGCGCAAATGACGGTGTGCACAAAAATATATTTATAGAATGTGTGATCCTGTATACACACGTTGGGATCCTCGCTGCTGCTGCGTAGTTCATGCGCTGTGGTGATGCACAGTGGTTTTTAAAAATACTTTTGAATATGTATAATTGTCATTAGGTATTGGTGCTTTTAAATTTAATTCCCGTCTTATGACGGGGTTTTACCTAGTTAATAATACTTCTTCAACAAATTTTGTTAATTGTCAATGTATCATTATGTGGTTCTAAACGTGTCTAGCTTTTCTTCTATTTTTAACAAGCAGACCTTCTTCACGTGAGCAATAGACCAGATCACAGAAAGGCAAAATGTTATCAACATTGTGGGCGTTACGTCTTGAACAACCGCAGACAAGTTATTTCAGGTGATCTGTCTTAAACATTATCGGTCACCCTTCCAAGTAAAGTTCTCAGACTCTGTAAACGGGGAGTGTTCGATCGACTGAAAACGAAAAGCGCATTGATTAACTATCCAATCAGATTGTAAATAATTGTAACAAGCAGTTACAGGGAATCTGGCGCGAGCATGTGCCATTTGGGCGTCACTGGAAACTGATGCGTGGAAGGGCCGGAAGAACAGGTGCGAATTGAAGCCTCGTTTTACAAATCACTTGCTTTCTGTATCACTTAGTCTCTGGCACATCTTCCTCATTAACCTTTCCAACACTGACGTCTGCTTCTTCTTCTTCGTCGTTCGCTTTTTTTTTGTTTTTAGCGGACAATACGTTATGTCGTAGTTTACCACTGCACTGCGATATCTGCGCCTTTCGGCCGGGCAGATCCTATTTCAGCTAGAAGTATTTTCTTCCAGTTTGCTGTCCTTAGCCCTTGACTATCCCTAGCCTACCTGCAATAACGTCTGTTTAATCCCATATTGACACTACTGTTCTTATTTTCTCTCAAGGTGCGTTAATCGGACTCTATTTCTATTACAATATCCCCAATCTTTTTTTACACAACAGCATTCACACACTCCATGCCTCAAAATATCCAATATTGTGTCTGTTCGTCAGAAAGTGAATATATCTATCTATCTATCTATCTATCTATCTATCTATCTATCTATCTATCTATCTATCTATCTATCTATCTATCTATCTATCTATCTATCTATCTATCTATTTATCTATCTATCTATCTATCTATCTATCTATCTATCTATCTATCTATCTATCTATCTATCTATCTATCTATCTATCTATCTATCTATCTACCTACCTACCTACGTGCCTGCCTGCCTGCCTGTCTGCCTACCTACCTACCTTCCTACCTACCTACCTAATCTACCTTTCTGTTTGTCTGTCTGTACCCACATCTATTCTACTTACCCATCCATCCATGAATCATTCATCTATCCCCCCATTCGTTGATCTGCTAATATTAGTAACGACTTGATTGTTTTTCCTTGTACATTTCCTCGCCATTCAACATGGCAGACTGAAATACTTGAGTTGACAACTATTAACATTTTATATGGCCTTAAAATTTCTACTTTAACATTGTACAGTTGTAAATGCTGACATGAGTAGACGTCTATTACAAATGTATATGACCTTAAAATTTCTACTTTAATAATAAACAGCTGTAAATGCTGACAGTATTTCTCAATGTGGCATGTCTGTCTGTGTGAGTTTGTTGTACGTATGTTTTTTCACATTTTTGCATGGAGTGGTTACAGTTCGTGTATGTATGTTTTTCACACTTTTGCATTGTGTGGTTACAGTTTGTGTACGTATGTTTTTTCACACTTTTGCATGGAGTGGTTACAGTTTGTGTACGTATGTTTTTCACACTTTTGCAGGGAGTAATTACTGTTTGTGTACGTATGTTTTTTACATTTTTGCATGTAGTGTTACAGTTTGTGTACGTATGTTTTTCACACTTTTGTATGTAGTTGTTACAGTTTGTTTATGTATGTTTTTCACACTTTTGCATGGTGTGGTTACAGTTTGTGTACGTATGTTTTTTCACACTTTTGCATAGAGTGGTTACACTTTGTGTACGTATGTTTTTTTCACACTTTTGCATGTAGTGGTTACAGTTTGTGTACGTATGTTTTTTAACACTTTTGCATGTAGTGGTTACAGTTTGTGCACGTATGTTTTTTTCACACTTTTTCATGGGGTGGTTACTTCTTCTTCTTCCTCGTTCGTCCTGAACAGGACGTTGGTTGCGTTGTGTCTGTTTACAGCAGAGCTGCGATATCTGCGCCTTAGGGCCGGCACATCCGACTTCAGCACGGCATTTTTTGGGAACGGGTTTGCCTTCCCTCTTCGATTCCTACTCTATCAGCCAGACTGCAGTGATGCAGCTTGTTTCCAGGACCGCCACGTGGAGGTGGAGTAGGGTCTTGGTCAGATCTGGTTCGCTGACCCTGACGCAAGCAGTCAAGCTATGGGTCGCTGACTGCATTCTCTATTGCTGCGTCTTTGGGTCCCAGGGTGGTTACAATTTGTGTGCGTATGTTTTTTTAAGACTTTTGCATGTAGTGGTTACAGTTTGTGTACGTATGTTTTTTCACACTTTTGTGTGTATTGGTTACAGTTTGTTTACGTATGTTTTTTCACACTTTTGCATGGAGTGGTTACAATTTTTGTACGTATGGTTTTCACACTTTTGCATGGAATAGTTACAGTTTGTGTATGTATGTTTTTCACACTTTTGCATGGAGTGGTTACAGTTTGTGTACGTATGTATATTCACACTTTTGCGCGGAGTGGTTACTATTTGTGTACATATGTTTTTCACACTTTTGCAGTGAGTAATTACAGTTTTTGTACGTATGTTTTTTCACACTTTTGCATAGTGTGTTTACAGTTTGTGTACGTATTTTTTTTCACACTTTTGCATGGAGTGGTTACAGTTTGTGTACTTATGTATTTTCACACTTTTGGATGGTATGGTTATAGTTTGTGGACGTATGAATTTTCACACGTTTGCATGGAGTGGTTACAGTTTGTGTACGTATGTTTTTTCACACTTTTACATGCAGTGTTACAGTTTGTGCACGTATGTTTTTCACACTTTTGCATGTGTTGGTTACAGTTTGCGTACGTATATTTTAGACACTTTTGAAGGAGGTGGTTACAGTTTGTTACGTATGTATTTTCACACCTTTGCATGGAGTGGTTACTGTTTGTGTACGTATGTTTTTCACACTTTTGCAGGGAGTAATTACAGTTTGTGTACGTAAGTTTTTCACACTTTTGCATGGAGTGGTTACAGTTCTTGTGCCATATTATTTGGAATTGAAAACAATATATAACTCCTATCATATTTATAACCCATCGGATATTTTTCATCATTAAATTATTTTTTTTAAATTGCCCCTCGCACCAAAATTACCGGGTACCGGGTTCGATACCTGGCGGCGTCATGCTCCATTTTACCAGACTGTAAATGAGCATCTGACTCTCCTCTTCAGTTAAGGAAGGCAAAGGCAGCGAGGAAGGGAACTAGTCATTCCACCTCATAAAGCTGGACCTAGTTCATGTGATAGGTGAATTAAGACTTGGTTTGGTCCCTTCTGAATAGCAATAGAAACAAGTGATAGCTCAGTGGGAGAAGATAAAATAGAAATAGATTTCACGAGTGAGATGGAGGAAATATATTAGAGTCGGTCTCTGACTCTCGAGATGATTTCTCTCAGTCAGCCTATCATCTACAACAGATTAAGATTTGTCAGACCGTCTAGTATAATATATAGTAATATATATATATATATATATATATATAGTAATATATATATATATATATATATATATATATATATATCCCTCACATACACACACCTAAGTGACTACAATAGACACACAGACGTGAAACTATGACAATGGAAATATAGATAATTGGGAACGAACTGACCGACACACTGGAATAAGTTCAAGTGAATTTTAATTATCATAATAAAAATCCATCACAACAGATAAAATTACATCAATCATATACAAATAGTCATAAATCAATGAATGATAGACCCATAGGTATAAACTTTTCCCTCGATGTATAGCCCACAGTCCTGTTAGAAGAAAAGTGATAGCCCAAAGAGTCACGGATGCATACGCTATAGTCTAAGATTTCCCTTTTAAAAAGTAGGAACAGACTTTGATACTCTAATCTATCCTAAGGAAAATATTGTTAGCAACAAAAAACTTGCAAAAAGAAATTTAAGACAGCAAAATGGGTGCCAAAAATACAACAATAAAGGAATCACTCAGTCCTGCATTCACTCTATTCAGTCAGCCGTGTTCACTAGCTTGCATTCGTACTTACAGCTTTGGTAGCAACTTCTGGAAAAACAATTTTTAGGACATGCACATACAGAATCTCCAGTGGTAGTCTTGGCCAAGGGAACCCCAGTTCCGCAAAGTCAGGTTGAGTTCACTACTTCAGGGAACGTTTCCTTGGTTATTATTATTTTTTTTTAATATCTGTTTATGTCACATTAAAATTGTCCAGGCACGAACGTTAACAGCGAGCACAGTGCCAATAGCTTAGGTTTCTAGTAACGAGGAATGTCAGGTCGGTGCCTTCTCTCAGTATAGGACTTTATTTGGTCACACCACAACTAGTCAGAACTCCGTCGGAATGTTACTGATAGTAATATTTTACTTGCCACAAGGGCTGAAATGTACTTGAGGTTTTTCTCAGGAAGAATTAAATCTGGCTCGATGGGCCCGTTACTTCATTTAATCTTAAAGTTCATGTAATGAGTACTCTGTCGTTCTGGATGCCAGCGCAATGCCAGACAGGTTTTACTTTATACACCCAAGTCTTTAAGAAAAAAAATGTTTTTGTTCTTCACAGATGTTTCTCAGTACTAAAACCGTTGGTAAAGTTGGGCTACCCCAGTTTCACTGAATAAAGAAAAACAACATATAAAATACTTATACATACTATTTACTCGGTTATAACTTACATTATAAACTGCAAGCGTAGAGCTTGTCTTATCGTTTAAACTCCCGTGAAATAATTTATATTCATAACAAATCAATCATCATGAATTAGAAAAACATACGTATTTCGTCAATACTCAATGATGAATCAGTGCCGTTATAAGTTAGTTTAAAATATTCTCGACTGATTTATTAGCAGTTTAATTAAATTCATTTATAGCTGCATGAGTTTAAGCTAGAAATTATAATTTATTTTACTATCCACTGAAACACGTCAACTAGAGAATATAACAGACTTACAATTTAATTACTTCTGCACAGAAATCTAGCTAGTGAAATGAAATTAGCGATGATCACTGAATCACTCAACACTACTAGATATATAATATATTTACCTCCAGACAGAACTACAGGCGATCGCACAAACTTTGAATTTATTCACTCATATAGTTAGTCTAGAAGCTCGGCAAAATGTCGAGTCAAACTAAGAACTTCGCTATGCAAGCTTATTTCCTTAGCAAGAGCAACATGTCTACTGCAAAATTTGGAGAACTGAATGAATAGTCTAAGCTGCTCGTGTAGATATATGAAAACGGACAAAGGATCCCACGCTATTACGAAAACCCGAAATAGCGCCGGTCTCTCTCCCTCCCCCCTCTCTATCTCTCTTAACACTTCACATTAACTTAGACGCTGGCCATAACTGCCAAAACGCGTCTTCACACCTACTACGACATGTCTCATTTCTGAGCGATGCAGATTGGCGCCTTCCACACCTCACGCCGAGAAACTAGCCGAAGAAAAACTCGTGTCAGATGACAATATAGACAGATGTCTGCTCTCTATGTCTGTCGAGACGAATTCTCACACTATTTTGTTCACATCCAGGGACTGACATCTTACGCAATAAAATGCGTTACTAGTATGAGAAAAGAAACGGCACAAGTCAGAATGGGAAATTAATATTTTGTCGCAAACGAACGAATGCGAAAAACAGGAAAAGGATAAAAGAGCGATAATAAAGTAGAGGACACTGTTGCGCACATATTCTTTTGTGTGACGCACAGATTAATGTTGGTAGGCATACAAATGTAAAGTATAACTATTTGTCTGATGAAAAGTATTTATTTGAGAATCAATGATTCTCAGTCTGAGGGACAGAACCCTGATTGGTCGATGTTGTATTCGGTTCTATGGGTTATCTGTTCTTGTGTCTCAATCTGGCGTATTAATACTAGATTTACGTCATTTTTCGTCTGGTATGGCCAGAAACAGATTGGTCTTGCTTAAAATGTTTACGGCCCGAATTTATATTTATTCCTTGACTATTTAAGGTGATTCGGTCTTATATCTTTGTATCTTTGTATTTCTATGTCGGACTATTTTTTGAGCTGAACTCTGGGGTCAAAGGCATTTCTGCGCATGCGTCGATTTGGGGTATCGACAGAGAAGCGGGTGTCATGTCGTTGCTGCTATGGGCTGGTCGATTAGAAAGTTGGAAGATTAATCTCTGTGATTTATTCTAGGAAGGAGATTGTTTCTCTGTATGACTGTAGGATCAGAGATTCTCCTAATGTTGATTATTAACGCCAAGGAATGGCGTGCGTTATTCGCTAGTGTGTGTTTTCCTAAAGCCAGGTAAAACCACAATCTTTTTGCTGAACTTTTTTGCTAAGCCTAGATGAGAGACGTATTATCGTACATCTAGGATTGTTGACTACAGATGAAGATGACGTGTTATCTAGCAGCACTAGATTACTCCAGTAACCAGCCTTATTGATAGCAGAAAGTATAGAAGCCCAATGAGGACATTTATGTACGAATTATGAATTAATGCTGCTTCATAATTTTTCATCCTGGTTGAGCGAAGCTCACGGAGGAGAGCCATTTTGGATTCCCGCCATTGTAAGCGGATCATTGTCGGAGAACAGAAAAGGTCTTATTATCTGATGATGGTACAGAGATCTATGTATTATGAAAACCCACTACTGTGGTTTAACATTGTTGCTATAAACATTTGATGAATTTACGGCTTGAGAAACTTAACCAGGAGAAGGTTCTGACAGTGAACCATTGTTGATGATTATGTATCCACCTTAACTGACGCGAGTAGTCAGTTGAAGCATGAGACGATAGACAACCAGAATATTGAGTGCTTGCCTACTATCGTTCCATTATATTTTCATGCCACATAAATGTACACCTGATATTGTCACCCATTTTTCAAGTATACGATGATTATGTGCCAACCTGTTCAAGTGACTGTAATCGTGATGTCGAAGTGTACGTCCGTTATTAAATGTATGAAACGTCATCAGCAGTCTATCCTTTATTGACTTCTGCTTATGATTGAGTGAGTGACTTGTCAACTCCACAGAACTGTACACACATTCGCGTCCTTTACATCTACATTCTCACTCGATGTCAGCACTGTGTTGGAACGAGTTGACCATTCATCTACGTGTCCAGTATGACCTTATGAAAGCAGTAACATCACAACAAAACGCCCTTATCAGACACGGGTAGAAAAGAAAAGAATATAGAAAATTTATTGATCATAAATCTCTATGCGACAGTACAGTGAAATCTTCAACACTTCATACCCCTAGGGAAGTATCTGATACGGGACCATCTTTCTTACATATGTTATTTTCATACCCTTCGACATTTGCCGAGGGAGACTGAGCACCTATGGGTTTGCCCGGAGTGCAGTAGGGTCGAGTCTGATCAACAATAACAATATAACTTTCATAATACGGGTGCCTACCAATATGCTTTTGTTTTTTTTTCAAATTTTTACTGTATATTGGATGACATTTCATACTGTTTATTATTATTATTATTATTATTGTTATTATTAATAAACTAGCTGTAAGGACACGGCGTTGCCCGGATTTTTCCTAGTAACTGTCACGTAGGGTTTATATTCATTTAATTTCCTACATCTTCTTCCTATTCTTTCACCCGAATTCTCTCTTTTATTATCTCTGTATTTCCTTTTTTTTTTCCTGTATATTTTTCATCCATTCGTTTCTGCGAATATTATTTTCATATAATTCGCAAACTTTACCTTCTTCTTCTTCTTCTTTCGTTCGCTTGAAATATATTGTCTATATCTGCAATGTTGTTTCTTGTATAAACTTCACTGTCTTTTGTAGTTCATACAGGGGTCCATATAGTTTTGCTTCCAGTGTTGTTTCTCTGGGCCAGTGGGTTTGCCTCAATATATCATATTCGGGGCAATCTTGCAGTACGTGCCCCGCTGTCTGGGGTGCCTGTCCACATGTACACATGGCTGAATTGCCAATCTTGAATTTTGTATACATGTGGCTGCGGAGGCGGTTGTGTCCTGTTCTGAGGCGCAGAATGACTATTTGTTCTGATCTGTTCATAGCTTGGTAGTCATCCTGCGTTGATGTTGGTGGCTTTCTGATTGATTTGATCATCTTTTTCTTCTGATGGTACGTTACTGGTACATCCGGTTGTTCGTCTGCAGCACCTTCTTTAGCCAGTCCGTCTGCTCTCTCGTTTCCTGGTATTCCACAATGAGACGGTATCCACTGCATGGCGACCCTGCGCTGGTTGCACAGTTCAGAAAGTAGGGCCTGTATAACTGGCAATTTTCTGGACTGAAGTGCTTGGAGTGCTGATCTTGCATCTGTCAGGAATACTACAGGCTGTGGACCGAGATTGGTGTTCAGTAGTTTCTCAGTTGCCACCTTGATTGCCTGGACTTCTGCATCATAGTTGTTACAGAATTTCCCCGTTGGTACTCTGACCGTATCCCTAGTGTTGTTTGGGTATTCTATGTACACTCCTGCTCCTCCATTCTTTACTGCATTCTGTGCTGACCCATCCGTGTATACTCGGACCCAGAGGTCCTGTGGGTATTCATCATCCAGGAAACTGAGAGTGACTGTCCTACGTTGCACGCTGTTCTGTTCATCCCTGTCGAATATTCCTTTCACTTTTGTGTGGATGTGTACTGGTAGTCCATGCTCCTCTCTCCAAGGGGTTTGTTCTGGCACAGACTTTAGAGGGCTGTTAACTTCAGGCAGGTCTGAAGTTTGTCTACGAAATCGTTTGGCCTGGTGGATAAAGCTGCTTCTTTTCAGTCGCCCCATTGCTAGGTTTTGGAATCTGTCCTTCATTGGATGGCTCGGCATACAGAGGAACTTTTCTGCCTGTGTTAGCACTTTCGTGTCTCTGCGTTCTCTCAGTGCTTGTATCCTCCCCATTTTCTCCATCTCCACTATAGGCGTTGATTTCATTGCCCCCGTGATGACCCTAAGCGCCTGGTTTTGCACCTTATCTAGCTCTTGTAATGTGGTGTTTGATGCTGGACACCACGCAGCTGACCCATATTCCAGGTGTGGTCGTATGCCCTGCTGGTAAACTTTACTAAGTATTTTCCCGCTGGCTCCCCATGTGGTTCCACTTAGTTTTCTCAGGATGGCTAGCTTCCTCCTGGCCTTTGTTGCTGCCTTGTTGATGTGCTGCTTCCATGTCAGCCTATCATCGAATGTAACTCCGAGATAGGTGGGTTGTTTATCTTCTCTCAGGAGCTCTTCGTTTATCTTGATGACACCAGCTTTTTGTTTGGGAGAGAGGGTGAAGAGCGTAGTGCTGCACTTGTCTGTGTTGATGCTGACACACCATCTATTTGCCCATGAGGTTAAGGCATCTATAGCTCTTTGTAGCAGTTTGGTGGCCACTGTTGCATGCTCATCTGTGCACCATATTACCAGGTCATCAGCGTACATTGCCACTTTCATTCCATGTGGTAGTTCAGCAACCAGGTCATTGATGTATACTAGGAAAAGTGTGGGGGACATAACCCCTCCCTGAGGGACGCCATGACGCAGTAGAATTTTCTTACTCTTGAGGCCATCTAGTTGTACTCGGGCTCTTCTGTTATGCAAGTATGCTTTCACCCATTTGTACATCTTACCATTCACTCTACAATTTCTCAGTTTCTTCAGAAGCCCTTCTTTCCAAACCTTGTCAAATGCTTTTCTTAGATCTATCCATGCTGCTAGTACCAGTTTCTTATCTTGGAACGCATCCTCAATCTCTTGGGAAAGGTAAGTTGCCTGATCTTCGGTGGAATAACACTGCCTAAAGCCCGCCTGCTGTGGTACAAGAAGGTTTTCACTTTCAAGGTACCACTGTAGCCTGAGGTTGATGATACGTTCCATTGTTTTGCAGAGGCAGCTTGTAAGGCTGATTGGTCTGTAGCTGGAGGCAGTGGAACTGTCTTTTCCTGGTTTTAGGAGTGGTATCATGATTGCTTCCCTCCAGGTCTGTGGAACTCTGCCTGAGTTCCAACAGATATTGAAGATCTGCAGCAGCTTTGTTTTTGCTGCGGTTCCCAAGTTCTTAATCATTTCATTGGACACTCCATCAACTCCTGGCGACTTTCTCATTTTCAATTTGGATATTGCAAGCTCCAGTTCTCTGAATGTGATTGGTGCCTCCATAACTTCAGGTATGGTTCCATCTCGTCCTGCGTGTTGTTTCCCACGAGTCTCCTGTTGCTTCTCTGGGCTAACTTCGATGTTGTTGTCTTTAGCAAAGGAGTCTGCAAAGTGATCAGCTGCCTGTTTTCCCATGAGGATGTTTCCATCTTTGTACAGAGCAATCCTTGAGTTTCTCTCTGTACCTTCATCGTTAAGTTGCTTTACCAGCTTCCACAGTTTCCTCGTATCTCTTTCAAAGTTCAAGGACTCTGTTTTCTCCTTCCAGCTTCTTCGCCTGGCCTGCAACTTGGCCCTTTGAAATTTGGCCTTAGCTTGCTGGTAGTTATTGTGGTGTTCTTGGCATGGACTGGTCTCTGCCTGCTTTCGAGATGTTTCCACGTCGTTGTGCAGCTGCTCTAGTTCACTATTCCAATATGGTTTGTAGTGCTTACGAGCCCCTCTAGGTATTGTTTCACGAGCAGCCTGTAATATGCATCTGCTGAATTCATCAACTAGCTTATTGATGTCTTTGTCTACAGTCAGATCTCTAGCCAGTATACTAGTACGGTGCTGGTACATTGTCCAGTCTGCCTTCTTGTAGTTCCACCTAGAGAGAGTGCTGCTCTCCTTGACAAGTTCATTTTCCACAATTAGGAAGACTGGCCGGTGGTCGCTGCCTCCAAGTTGTTTCCCTACAACGCGTGTGGTGTTCCACTCCAAGCTGGGTGAGTGGAATGCCAGGTCTGGTGTAGAGGTGGTGTGCCATGATCTCGAGTAGAAGGTTGGTGGGTCGATTGGCTGGTTAATCAGGATAAGCCCATTGTCATCCTGCCAGTTTTCAAGCTCCTCACCTCTCCTGTCCATGTGATCATAGCCCCAGCTCTGTGAGTGGCTGTTGAAGTCTCCGCATACAATCAGTCTTTCTTTTGCTGGGATTGTATCTAGTGCCAGTGGGCGGTCGCTCGGACAGTAGTAGTTGAGCAGGTGGAATTCTGAACTTTCTGTCCTGAGATGAAGCATCTGGTATTCCGCCCCCTCCATATATGTTTCAAGCTGACATGCACTGATGTTATTCCTCACGAGTGTCAGTATTCCACCTTTTCGCCTGTCTATTCGGTCAGATCGGTAGCACTGGTAGCCTCTGATTTTGAAGGCTATGTCTTTGTTGAGGTGGGTTTCTTGCAAGCAACATACATTTACTTGCTCTTCATTCAAGATATTTTCGAGCTCTAATTTTTTGCTGTAGCCGTCTTTTTTTACTATTGACGCCTTCAGCATTCCAGTGCATTATTTTAAATGGTCTTTTCTTTGCTTGGCCAGTAGCTCTATTCTCATGCCTCCTGGCTCCCCGGGGCAATTGAGAAGGACCCCCAGTAGTAGGGGTTGGGCCCTTCCGAGGCAGAGGGCCCGGCACTGCGCCTGCCTGGGTGTCCGTCACAGGGCGAGTGCCATAACGTTTTGCAGATATAGGCATACTTCCCATAGCGCTAATGCGTGGCATCCTGATTGCTGTGGTGCGCCTCTTGGCTGGTTGCCTCCGTCTTCAGCACCTTGACTTGCTAGGGCAGACTGTGGTCTTGCTCGAGTCTAGGAGGGCCTGGCCAGTCTTGGTTTTTCAGCCGCTGATGGCTGTACTTGAGCCCCATCTCCACGTCAAGGAGCTGGCCTTGATGGGGCAAACTTTACCTGTTTTCCTTTCTCTAAAACTGAGAATCGCGCTAGGACGATATTACGTAGATGTCAGGGCTGCAGGGCGTCAGAAGGCGTGATAAGTCGGTTCGCTGAACATAGGACGTAGCAAATCGTCTACATTCTCACCGAGCGCGCGAGCTTCTTCTCGGCATAAGTCCCGGTGAGGTGTGATACTTTACATCTGCACCGGTCAGTATCCAGACATTTGTCTGGAAAATCCCAAACTGACACGGCGCTCACGGTGGGCCATGGTCAGCTGTAGTGTGAAAACTGCCCTGCATTGGAGTCAGGCTGTCTGGGATTTGAAACTGACACGCGTACATCGTGGTCAGTAGGTGACAGTTACGACACGCGTTAAGCGGACGTAAATGTTGGGAGTAGGGGAGATAATTTCGCTTGGCGAAGTAAGTTTGGGCCCTTTGACTGATTTTAAGATATTGGCCAAGTTTGAAACTTTAATTTCATTCTCGCTCATAGACTCACAGTTGATAGGTTGCTCGTAAACAGAATAGCTGTTAGCGAAGTATCTCAGTTTGTTTCGGCAATTTGTCGAACTTCTAGACTTCCAGAAATATTTTCAGCATTTTTATTCTTAAGTTGTGCGACTACCTGTAATTCTGTGGTTGAGGTAATTAATATGATAGATATATAGATTTTGTGAGTGTTAAAGTGTTAAATCGCTTAATTCCTTTTAATCTATTTCTTTAGCGTGAAGAGAAATAAAGTGGTAGGCTATTATATTTTCTAGGGAAGCATTCAGTGGAAAGCAGAATAAAATTAAAATTTCTAGCTTATAACAGAAATTAGTAGCTATTTATGAATTTAAATTTAAGTCGTGTTTTGCTTTAACTGCTAATACTCAGTCGAGTGTATTTTTCTAAACTAACGTATAAACTCTAGAATCGAGCCTCATGAATGGTGACGGAATACGCACGTGTTCCTAATTCATGAGGCTTGCTGATTTTTAAATATAACTTACGTCACGGGAAGTTTAAATGATAAGCAAAGCTCTCTGCTTGCAAGTTTAAATGTAAGTTATAACCAGTACAGATTCTGTTTATTATATTATATGTGTTATTTTTCCTCCACACAGTGAAAGTTTTGGGGTGACCCTAACTTTACCAGCACCTAGTAGTAGTTTCCATACTGGGTGTATTGTGAATCATAATAGACAGTCCTTATTTTAAAAACACTGGTCCAGTTTTAAGAAGTAGTACACAGGGTTAAAGGTGCATATGCAACCCGAGTTATCCAGAAATACTTATATCCCAATAACGGTTTTCAAAGACTGTAATGGATAAATACTAAACCTTGGAGCCAGATCTTAATTTCTTCTAATAAAAAACACTACGTAATTTTTCTGCTGGTGGCGCGAAAAAATACTTCAAGTATTAACTAACATTTCCGACTATTAATATATATATATATTTGTGGACTAATCTGTGGTGTGACTAAAGTGAATCCTATACTGAGGGAAGGCACCGACCTGACATTCATCATTTCTAGAAACCTACGCTATTGACACTGTGCTCTGCTAACTCCCGCGCCTGGAATAATTGTTAGGTGACTTAATCAGACATTTGAACAAATTTGCACACCCAAGTAGTCGTTCCCGGAGACTCCAAGTTAAATACGTCTTTTGGAACTGGGGACTTCTTGGCAGAAGACTGCATTTTTTTGAGTCTGTGTGAAGATCTAAAATCAGTGTGTTCCAAGAGGCAGCGAGCAAAGTCGTGAGTACATGTATGAGAGGCCATGGCGGAATGAATGAGTGTACGCTGGTTTGAGTGATATTTTCACTATTATATCTTTGACACCCTGTTGCTGTCCAAAAATTTTTTTCAATCTGCATAATTTGTTGCTAAGGCTAGAGTTCTTGTGTTTTTGTCTTAGGTTAAATCAGATTTTTTTTTTCAAACTCTGTGCATATAATTACGAGATAAAACAACGAAAACTCTTAGAATCAAACCCTATGTATCTGTGACTCTGGCGCCATCATCTGTTCTCTTAACGGGGTGGGCTAAACCTAGAGTTAACACTATAACGGGGCTATCATCCTTGCAACATTTCCTTGAATTTTTATGACTATGTGTATATGTATTCTCCTTGATGTACTTTCTTTGATGTTGTGAGCCGATTTTTCAAATCATGATATTAAAATCGATCTTGAAATTAATAATAGTGTTTGGTCAGCTCGTTCTAGATAATATATATATCATTGTTATAGTTTTCCCACGTCTGTGTGTTTACCTGTCGTCACGTGTATGTGCGTGCCTGTGCGTGATAGAAATATACGTAATATGTATATTGGTGTAGTCTGTCTGACGCTGTAACAACTGTTGTAGAAGATAGGTGAGAGAGAGAAGAATTCTTTTCGCTTTCAGAGACAGCCACTATATCAAAATCTATCATCTCACGTGTGTGGAAATTCTATTACCTTTCACTAACTCTCACTGAGTCTATCACCTATTCAAACCTATTCAGAAGGGACCAAACCTAGTCTTAATTCTCCTATCGAAAATCTACGACAAATGAGGGCTCGTTTCTGGTCTTTGAAACTTATCAAGAGGAATACGAGTACAGGACAAATGGTCGCTCGTTACCGGGAATTGAACCCAAAATCCTAAGGCGATACGACAAATGGGTTCTCGTCCGTAGGATTTTTGAACTTAGAATAGGAAGACGAGTACGACAAATGTGGACTCGTCTATCTGGATTTTGAACTTAAGATTCTGTATTCTGATATAGAGTAAGAGTGTGATGTCTTGTGACTGTGTATCTTTTAAAAAAAATATTACCCCTAGACTAGCGATCTGTTTACGGGCGTGCTGACCACACAAACTATAAGTTTTTTTTTTCCACAGCATCTTTGAATAATATACATTTTGGTTACAGGTTGATTTTGTCGGGATATATGTTAACTGCTGATTGTAATACTAAATGCTGGTAAAGTGGTGAGTGTATAACATTCACTGGGTACTGAGGCAGAACGGCGTTTGAACTAAGTTAAGGAGTGTGTTTCGGACTTTTTGTCCAGATTAATTCCCTCCCTTACCCGATCTGACTTCAGGGGCGAAAACTTATAGTGGATTTTTAAAAATTAAGGGATTATTTTTCTCTTTAATTTTTGCAATATTCTTTTGCTTTTCCACTGTAGCAACTTATTTTTCAGTTGTAATCTTAACTACCATTTATTTGGCGTAGTCGTGTTTTGCATTGAGTGCTTTATTGCCGATAATAGCAGCGATAGTTAGATTTTTATTTTGGAGGAGGTATCCCAGGGTTAAATATATCATCTTTTGAATTTTTGGTAACCAATTTTTCTCGTAAGTGGTAGGAACCAGTGTATCCTTTTTCCTATTTTCTTTCTCCACTAGTCTCAGTCACTGACATAATATGGCCGAGAGGGCAAAGCTTAGACAACTTCTCAGGGACGAAGCGAGAGAGGAGGGACTGGAAGGAGAGGAAGCGAAAGCATTTGTCAGAGACGAACTTGAGAGATATGATGCGGAGAGGAAAGCAGCCGAAGCTAGAGAGCAGAAGAAGATGGATGAGGAAATGGAAATTCGCAGGATGCAGCATGAGGAAAGAGAGAAGGAGAGACAGCAGGAGAAGGAGAGGGAGGAGAGACAGCTTGAGGAAAAAGAGAAACAGAGACAGCACGAGTTGGCTCTTAAAACTCTAGAATTCCAAAGTCGTGGTGCTGCCTCTACCTCCAGCAATGGAGAGTCTTCTCCTCATTCTTCCTTAACTGACCCTGCTAACACTCAATCTCTTCAACTAAATGCTATGTCTTTCACTCTTGAATCTTTTCCTTGTCCAAATGAGAAGATTGACACATGGTTAGAAAAATTTGAGAAAATTGCAACTCTGTACGGGTTAGAGAGGTCGCGTTGGAATATGAAACTTTCCCAGGCCCTAAAAGGTTCTGCTTATGATGTTTATTCTAAGCTGGAAAGTAGCCAACAAGACGACTACGATGTGTTGAAGAAAGCGTTACTGGAGCGCTTTGAAATGAACGCTCGCAAGTTTTTGCAACTGTTTCGCAACAGCCGGAAAGAGAATTCTGAAACTTTTCACCAGTTCTCATCTCGTCTTAAGGGATATCTAACAAAGTGCCTGAGCTTTCGCAGCTCCCCTCTACCTATGAAGGTCTTGAGGAACTTGTTCTAACTGAACAAATAAAGAACACTTTGTCTGCTGATACCCGGAGATTTCTCGCTGAGCAGGGGCAGAAAAACTTGAAGACATTTTGGAAAAGTCTGAGCGTTATCACAATGCGCTGGCTGAACTACCGGCCACAAAGCGGAAACCGACAGAGGAGCATTTTCGAAAACATAACCTAGAGCAATCTTCTCAGGCTTCTAACCAAAACAACCACAGAGAAACTGGACCTCAAAACCCCCCTCCTGAAAAATCCAAGTTCTACAAGAACAAGTACCCCAACCACCCCAAACAGCCTGATCAACCCGACCGCCCTACATGGCAGCGTAGCCAGAAAGGACAAGGTGGCAAAGGGAGAACCCCTGAGCACGGGACATATGATCAGACCGAGCACACCGAGCCGAAACGCATCGGATGCTTATTGACAGTCTCGCAAGGCGGAATTATTGACAGTGATTCCCAACCTGTTGGGGATAGACCCTCAACGCGAGGTACTGTTACTTTGAACGGTTCTCAAACTTCTTGCTTATTTGACACGGGGCTTTCTTATGATTGCATTGTTGCCAGAAAGCTGGTTAAACCCGGTCAAGAGACAGGAGAGACCGTCAAACTTTGTGGAGTTCGTAAGAGTGATGCACCTACAGCGCTTCCCATCGCATTGGTGGAGATACACTCTGACTTTGTCAGAGGTGTGATCAAAGCAGCTGTTATGGATGATCCCATCTACCCAGTCATACTTGGCGGGAGATACGTGTGTATTGGGAAACCGGAAGAGCCGATTGTGGCAGCAGTAACTACAAGAGGGCAAACCAAGAAGGAACGGGAGCCTGCGCCTAATTTGTTACCTATGGAACTTAAAGAAGCGCAACAAAAGGATCCTACTTTGGCACCCTGCTTTAGGAAACTGCCCATGGCTAAGGAACCCAAACAGCACGGGGACATTTTTTCTGAGGATGGCGTACTTTATCGGAGAACGGGCAAGCCTGACCAAGGTTACAACCAGCTCCTAGTACCGAAACAGTACAGAAGCCAAATCCTAGAAATGGGGCACTCTCTTCCCTTCAGCGGACACATGGGACAGAACGCCACAAACCAACGTATAACCACTCATTATTGGTGGCCAGGAGTAAACACTGATATTATCAGGTACGTCAAATCCTGTGCCCAGTGCCAACGGGTACCACCCAAGCAACGGACACCCCCAGTCCACATGGGTGAAATGCCAATAATGGGAACACCATTCGAACGGGTTGTGATCGACATTTTAGGGCCTTTCGAAAGGACTAAAAGAAGGAACAGGTTCATCCTGACCTTAGTCGATACATGCACTTTATGGGCAGAAGCTATCCCGCTAACATGCGCAGATGCCAAGCATGTCGCAGAAGCCCTCGTGCAGATTTTCACTCGGTTGGGATTCCCTCAGCAAGTGTTGACGGATAATGGATCTCCATACCGAAACCTGTTGATGGATGAGATCGTTAAGATCTTGAGGACCCAGCACATCCACACTAAGCCATATACTCCGGCCGGAAATGGGCTCGTGGAACGTGCTAATGGAAACCTCACCATGATGCTAAGTAAGCTGGCACAAGTGAAACCTGAAGATTGGGATCTCTGTATTCCTGCAGCATTATTTGGCTACAGAGAATCTCCTCATACTTCCACAGGATTTCCGCCAGCTACACTCTTATTCGGCAGACCCATTAAGGGCCCGCTTGAAGCCTTACTTCAGTCTCTGACAGACGAGAAGGCTGATGAGACAGTTGTCTCAGCCAGTAAATATGTGTCGGTTTTAAAGGAACGGTTGAAACTAGGGTGGGACCTAGCAACGACTAACTTTAAGCGAGCACGCACCAAGCACGCTAACCGATACAGGAAAGTCGCGGAAGAGAGAGAACTGGAAGCAGGAGAGAAAGTTTTGGTGTTGCTCCCTACCGAGAACAACCAACTGAAGATCGGATGGCAAGGGCCGTTTACCGTCCTGAAAAAGATTTCTAAGGCTAACTACCAGATCTCTATTGAAGGAAAGGAGAAGGTTTTCCATTTAAATCTCTTAAAGAGATACTTGGAAAAACCAGTGCCAACCTCCGACCATCTCCTGACGATCGCCAAAACTGACGAAGATGACGATAGTGGCAGGGATATTCCACCGCTATCACAGGAAATCTTTCAAAAATGTCAGAAGCGGCGACGCTCTTTCAAGCGCGCATATGAGACATTCCAGGGGAAGGAAACTTTGAGGAGTGGACTTGAGTAGGAATTGGACAGAGATGGAGGGGGAAGATGAGAGGGAAGAAGACAGACACCCCGAAGCTACGGTTATAGGAAATTAAACTCCATAACGTAGACATGGAGTGCTTCCATATCTTAAAGGGGGGAGGCTCTGTCACGTAGGGTTTATATTCATTTAATTTCCTACATCTTCTTCCTATTCTTTCACCCAAATTCTCTCTTTTATTATCTCTGTATTTCCTTTTTTTTTCCTGTATATTTTTCATCCATTCGTTTTTGCGAATATTATTTTCATATAATTCGCAAACTTTACCTGTTTTCCTTTCTCTAAAACTGAGAATCGCGCTAGGACGATATTACGTAGATGTCAGGGCTGCAGGGCGTCAGAAGGCGTGATAAGTCGGTTCGCTGAACATAGGACGTAGCAAATCGTCTACATTCTCACCGAGCGCGCGAGCTTCTTCTCGGCATAAGTCCCGGTGAGGTGTGATACTTTACATCTGCACCGGTCAGTATCCAGACATTTGTCTGGAAAATCCCAAACTGACACGGCGCTCACGGTGGGCCACGGTCAGCTGTAGTGTGAAAACTGCCCTGCATTGGAGTCAGGCTGTCTGGGATTTGAAACTGACACGCGTACATCGTGGTCAGTAGGTGACAGTTACGACACGCGTTAAGCGGACGTAAATGTTGGGAGTAGGGGAGATAATTTCGCTTGGCGAAATAAGTTTTGGGCCCTTTGTCTGATTTTAAGATATTGGCCAAGTTTGAAACTTTAATTTCATTCTCGCTCATAGACTCACAGTAGATAGGTTGCTCGTAAACAGAATAGCTGTTAGCGAAGTATCTCAGTTTGTTTCGGCAATTTGTCGAACTTCTAGACTTCCAGAAATATTTTCAGCATTTTTATTCTTAAGTTGTGCGACTACCTGTAATTCTGTGGTTGAGGTAATTAATATGATAGATATATAGATTTTGTGAGTGTTAAAGTGTTTAATCGCTTAATTCATTTTAATCTATTTCTTTAGCGCAGAAGAGAAATAAATGGTAGGCTATTATATTTTCTAGGGAAGCATTCAGTGGAAAGCAGAATAAAATTAAAATTTCTAGCTTATAACAGAAATTGTAGCTATTTATGAATTTAATTTAACTGCTAATACTCAGTCGAGTGTATTTTTCTAAACTAACGTATAAACTCTAGAATCG
The DNA here is from genome assembly GCA_024509875.1 of Oreohelix idahoensis. Lineage (NCBI taxonomy): Eukaryota > Metazoa > Mollusca > Gastropoda > Stylommatophora > Oreohelicidae > Oreohelix > Oreohelix idahoensis. The sequence continues at coordinate 219,270 of JAMPIV010016367.1, forward strand.
AGCCTCATGAATGGTGACGGAATACGCACGTGTTCCTAATTCATGAGAATTGCTGATTTTTAAATATAACTTACGTCACGGGAAGTTTAAATGATAAGCAAAGCTCTCTGCTTGCAAGTTTAAATGTAAGTTATAACCAGTACAGATTCTGTTTATTATATTATATGTATTATTTTTCCTCCACACAGTGAAAGTTTTGGGGTGACCCTAACTTTACCAGCACCTAGTAGTAGTTTCCATACTTGTGAAGAAATAGACAGTCCTTATTTTGAACCACGTGGGTTTCTTAAGTACCACTGGTCTACAGTGCATATGCAACCCGAGTTAGCCAGAAATACTATATCCCAATAACGGGTTTTCAAAGACTGTAATGATAAATACTGGACCTTGGAGCCAGATCTTAATTTCTTCTAGAAAAACTCTACGTAATTTTTCTGCCTGGTGGCGCGAAATACTTCAAGTATTAACTAACATTTCCCGACTATATATATATATATATATTTGTGGACAAATCTGTGGTGTGACTAAAGTGAATCCTATACTGAGGGAAGGCACCGACCTGACATTCATCATTTCTAGAAACCTACGCTATTGACACTGTGCTCTGCTAACTCCCGCGCCTGGAATAATTGTTAGGTGACTTAATCAGACATTTGAACAAATTTGCACACCCAAGTAGTCGTTCCCGGAGACTCCAAGTTAAATACGTCTTTTGGAACTGGGGACTTCTTGGCAGAAGACTGCATTTTTTTTGAGTCTGTGTGAAGATCTAAAATCAGTGTGTTCCAAGAGGCAGCGAGCAAAGTCGTGAGTACATGTATGAGAGGCCATGGCGGAATGAATGAGTGTACGCTGGTTTGAGTGATATTTTCACTATTATATCTTTGACACCCTGTTGCTGTCCAAAATTTTTTTCAATCTGCATAATTTGTTGCTAAGGCTAGAGTTCTTGTGTTTTTTGTCTTAGGTTAAATCAGATTTTTTTCAAACTCTGTGCATATAATTACGAGATAAAACAACGAAAACTCTTAGAATCAAACCCTATGTATCTGTGACTCTGGCGCCATCATCTGTTCTCTTAACGGGGCTGGGCTAAACCTAGAGTTAACACTATAAGGGGGCTATCATCCTTGCAACATTTCCTTGAATTTTTATGACTATGTGTATATGTATTCTCCTTGATGTACTTTCTTTGATGTTGTGAGCCGATTTTTTCCTGATATTAAAATCGCTCTTGAACTTAATAATAGTGTTTGGTCAGCTCGTTCTAGATAATATATATATCTGTCGCGAAATTGGTTTCAAGTCATTGCAAATGAGTTCAGTTAGATTTATAAACCCGTCTACGATCGAACGACCGCTTTCAAAATGGCGGCGTATAAGCGAAACGTGTATCGGACAGAGGGAATCGCCAACAATAAATAAAAACAGAAGGGAATCCGTAGGAAAAGGATTTTACATTTCAGTACAGGGAAGGATGGTGTATAACTGCATATAAGATGGAACGGTAGGAAGTTCTCATTTACGGAGATATATGCGTATTTCGGCTGCCCACAGTTACGCTAACAGCTGGTAAACCCACTTCTGTTCGAAATATTAAAATCAACAAATAACAGTTTGGGAATTTACATGGATAGGAAGATAGAGTTTTATCAGCTGTATAAAACTAGATAAGATGGAACAATAGGGATATTATATATGCTGAGAATGAGAAAGGCAAAATTTCAGTCGACGCACAGATCGGCTGAAATCACGGTTCGGGAAGGATTTTTTCAGGTTAAGTTAAGCTGTGACGTCGGTACTCTCCGATACGTCCGCGCTATAGGTATTTAAAGCGGATCGGTAAACTGAGAGAGATACACAACGCAAGAGGTTGAGACAAGACTGAGGGCAGATAACGCCACGACTCTAAATCCATCTGAAGTGTGAGCGGATCGCCAGAAAATTTCAGTCTAAGTGTCGGGAGTCTGAGGGTAAGCGAATTTACGATAGCTATCCTGTATAATAATTTCTTTTATTTTGTATTACAGGTTCATTTAGAATTCACAAAATATGCCTGTATAATATTCATTGATATAACGTATTATTATTTTAATATGATTTATTCATGTGCTTAGTGGAAGATGGTTGCTTGTACAAAAACGTATCAAAACTAGCCCCACAGCCAAATAGAAAATATTTATTATATTTAATGCTGTATCTCGTCGATATTAAATGCATTATCGCTTACGAAGATAAAGGCAGTCCCATGACCAGAGATTGTCTTAGGGAAATAAATTGTTAGAAGCTTCAGCATGGAAGATACCGCTTTTACGAGGTTAGGTGACTAGTCCCCTTCCTCGCTGCCTTTGCCTTCCCTAGTTCGAGCGCACAACTTTGTACCCATTTACAGCTGGTAAACTGGAGTGTTCTACAGCCAGTTTCAGTAGAAAGCAACCTGATCACGTGGTCACTCACTTTATTTATTTTATGTATTAATTTTGGGTAGTTGCTAAGATAGCATCAGATTTGAATTTGTACTTGATATGATTTGGAAGGATCAAGTTATAGAATATGAAGGGATGTATAGGAGCGGATTAAACCAGATGATGTTTATTACTGATATGTTAATATTAATTCTATATCATTGAACTGATGTTACTTGCTATGACTGTATAACTTTGACACCTGATGACTGACTTGTCTGACTTATGTGCTAGTCAGTTATACTTAATTGAAATGTTAATATTAATGCTATATCACTGAAATGATGTCCTTACTTACTATGATTGTATAACGGTGACATCTGATGACTGACTGGTCTGACATCTGTGCTAGTCAGCTACAAGTCTAGCCAGATACTAGCCAAGGCTGATATGTTACAGGTTCCATGAAATAACTCAAACCAGACTGTCCAGTATCAGAAGCCGGTGCAGTTTACCCGAGGCAATCCCACAAAAGTGCAGGACCCCAAAGAGTGAACTTCAACTGGTCATTGGCATCCCTACTGTTGGGCCTACCAAGTCTGATATCAGCAAAGGACAGTTTCAGCAGTATCAAGTTGGAAAGATAAGTGTCCTGTTTGACACTGACCACCTATACATGTGAAACAGCCAATAGTTGAAAACAATAAGTAACCATACATAAACTCAGTCAACTGATGACAGTTATCCTAAAATTCAAAGGACTAATAACAGTGATTTCAGTAACTTTATTATTTAAGATCTTGAAGTCTAAACAGACAATAATAGTAATTGTGTGAATATTTTTATATATATATGTGTATACTCTTTTCCAACTAGTAGAAATAGAATATTAGTGTAATTATTAAACTATTTTAACTGTACCTGAGGATTTATTCACTTTTTCCATTTTGTGGGTTCAGTGAATGTACATTTTACTTATCCCCTAGCATATAAGTAATCATAAGATAGTCACAGGGAGGAGACACCTTAAATCCTGGTACTACTTCTTACCAACTGGGCCAGGGTTTTCACAGTCTGACTATTTTTATGATAACAATACACCAGTGCTTATTTCTAAGACTGGGGTATTACTTGTAAGGTCAGAACTATTTACTGGCATACTCTTACATAATAAATAAATTTAAATAACCTCCCGCTACAGTGGGGGCTCGTCTGCGGGATATATCTTTGATATTCCTGAGCCATCTTTCTATTTCTCCTGTGTAGGAATTTTTTTTTTCTTTTTTGAAAATTTGTTTTTTGGAAAGAGTAAACATAGTAGGAAATAATTATATTTTTAGGAGTACCATTGAGTACAGATAAAGAAAGCTGTTTCATATATGGTGAAGTCAGTTTAATTAACTTTAATTTTAACTAAGTTAATTATATTGTAGTAAATTAGTTGGAGTAAGATCGCTTGCCCTACTAGACTACAGATACATCATGGCTGACTTGGTCAAATTTAGGTCTGCTACACTGCAGGTGGGAAAAGAGCTTGGCATGGATGGTGACGTTCTGATCCGGTATGTCACGACGGAATGTGAAAAGTACACCGAGAGAGAAGCAAAGCAATTAGAAGCCAAGAAATTAGAATTGGAAGCAGAAAGAGAAGCCAAGAAATTGGAAGCAGAAAGAGAAGCCAAGAAATTGGAAGCAGAAAGAGAAGCCAAGAAATTGGAAGCAGAAAGAGAAGCCAAGAAATTAGAATTGGAAGCAGAAAGAGAAGCCAAGAAATTGGAAGCAGAAAGAGAAGCCAAGAAATTGGAAGCTGAGAGAGAAGAAAGGAGGCTACAAGCAGAGAGAGACCATGAGCTGAAAAATGAGACAGCTTGATCTTGAACTTCAGGCTGGGACTATCACCCATGGTAATAGCTCACCTCATTCTGCGAATAGCTCTTTTCAGAACCCAGCAAATGGGGCCATGAACTTCCACCTAGATCCATTTGTTGAAAAGGAGGACGCAATTGAGTCGTATCTGGATAGGTATGAAAGGCTAGCCTCTACATATGGACTGGAAAAGGAAAAATGGAGTCTAAAGTTATCCCAGGGATTGAGAGGTATTGCATATGATGTGTTTCTGAAACTCCCCAAAGAAGATCAGGAAAATTATGAAATACTAAAGCAAGCCTTACTGATCCGGTATGAAAAGAACTCTGAGGCATATAGGAAGAAATTTAGAACTTCTAAACTTCTACCTGGAGAAACATATAACCAGTTCTCAGCTAGGCTAGAAACGTATTTGTTGAAATGGAGTAGTTTAGGTAAGTATCAGAAAACCTACGAGGATCTGAAAGAAATGGTTATGTTAGAGCAAGTGAAAGATTCCATGTCTCAAGAAATGAGGAAATTCCTTATGGAACAAGGAGCAGAGAGGCTGGAAGACATTTTGAAATGTGCAGAGAGATACCAAGCAGCTCAAGCTGAATTGGTAGGAACAAAAAGGAAGCAGGTAGAAGGATATAAGCCACCACCGCAGAATACCGATTTTGACCAGATGGATCAACCATACAGAAACAAGCAAAGATTTGATAATAAGGACAAGAACCCTCAGACTCAGGAAAATAAACCCTACAAACAGGGAGCTAAGTGGTGCAAATTTTGTAAGATGAGCAACCACAACACGGATGAATGTGGGAGGAAAAAACCCCTTCATCATGCTGCATGTCTACAGGTGAGGACTTCTGTTAGGAAGGAACTGACTGTGGGTCAGAATAGCCTCCATCACCCACCTACCCAGGAGATAGTGACTGTGAATGGCAAACAAGTCACAGGAATGTATGACACAGGTTTGTCCTATGACGCAGTCGTGTGTGCATCTCTGGTGTGCCCTGAACAAATCACCACAGAAACAGTAGAGATTCAAGGGCCACTAAAAGGAACATCACCCCTTACTTTACCCATAGCAAAGATTCATGTCAGTTGTCGCTATGTGGAAGGGGAGATAAATGCAGCTGTGATAGATGATCCCTTTTACCCCCTAATGTTGGGGCGTAAATATGTTTTCTTGGGAGACCCTGTAAAACCTATGGTTATGGCAGAAACCCAGACCAGGTCTGACTCCAGGAACATAGAGAGGGACACCAACTTAAAATTTCATTCGACTGAAATGAAACGGGCTCAAGAAGCAGACAGCACGTTGAAGCCTTGTTTTGGCAAATTATCAAAAACACATAAAGCTCCAAGGAAAGGACATTTCTATATGGAACATGGACTCTTGTACAGGAAAGCTGGAAGAGGGACGAAAAGTCATGGTCAAATTGTTGTACCATCCACCTATAGGAATAAGGTTATAGGCTGGGGACACATATCAACTTGAGTGAACACCTGGGTAATGGTGCCACAAAACAAAGAATAGCCACCCAGTTCTACTGGCCAGGTATTACGGAAGACATAAATCAGTATGTAAATTCCTGTCCAGAGTGCACCTATGTAGATTCAGAAAGTCGACGGAAGAGTCTTCATCAAAAATCTACAAGCAAACCAGCAATCAGGGGTACTCCCGAGATTTGCACGGGAGGGGAAAGGAAACATCCCACACAGGTTCAATTGCAGTCTGAACCCCATGCGCTGGAAAAAAGGAACAAATCACGTAGCGAAAATCAAACACCTACGGATTTGCGAGGGAAAACCACATCCAACTATCAACGAAAAGAGGGCGGTAAACTTCATGGGAAACCTACCGACCCCGTTTCACCAGCAGTAAGAGCCTGGATGAAAAGCCGAACAGGAAGGAGAGAGATAGTAAAGGATGAATATATTCTTGGAAAACAGAATGTGGGCGCAGATTTTCTTAGTCGTCATCCCCCAGAGCTTGAGGAGGATAGAAGGAAGGAAAACTAACCTCGGAATGGTCGATTTGCAATTGTCTTGTACCCAATAGTTAAGCTAGATATCATCCAGCTTAAAATATGGGGGAGCTATGTCGCAAAATTGGTTTCAAGTCATTGCAAACGGGATCAGTTAGATTTATAAACCCGTCTACGATCGAACGACCGCTTTCAAAATGGCGGCGTATAAGCGAAACGTGTATCGGACAGAGGGAATCGCCAACAATAAATAAAAACAGAAGGGAATCCGTAGGAAAAGGATTTTACATTTCAGTACAGGGAAGGATGGTGTATAACTGCATATAAGATGGAACGGTAGGAAGTTCTCATTTACGGAGATATATGCGTATTTCGGCTGCCCACAGTTACGCTAACAGCTGGTAAACCCACTTCTGTTCGAAATATTAAAATCAACAAATAACAGTTTGGGAATTTACATGGATAGGAAGATAGAGTTTTATCAGCTGTATAAAACTAGATAAGATGGAACAATATGGATATTATATATGCTGAGAATGAGAAAGGCAAAATTTCAGTCGACGCACAGATCGGCTGAAATCACGGTTCGGGAAGGATTTTTTCAGGTTAGGTTTAAGCTGTGACGTCGGTACTCTCCGATACGTCCGCGCTATAGGTATTTAAAGCGGATCGGTAAACTGAGAGAGATACACAACGCAAGAGGTTGAGACAAGACTGAGGGCAGATAACGCCACGACTCTAAATCCATCTGAAGTGTGAGCGGATCGCCAGAAAATTTCAGTCTAAGTGTCGGGAGTCTGAGGGTAAGCGAATTTACGATAGCTATCCTGTATAATAATTTCTTTTATTTTGTATTACAGGTTCATTTAGAATTCACAAAATATGCCTGTATAATATTCATTGATATAACGTATTATTATTTTAATATGATTTATTCATGTGCTTAGTGGAAGATGGTTGCTTGTACAAAAACGTATCAAAACTAGCCCCACAGCCAAATAAAAAATATTTATTATATTTAATGCTGTATCTCGTCGATATTAAATGCATTATCGCTTACGAAGATAAAGGCAGTCCCATGACCAGAGATTGTCTTAGGGAAATAAATTGTTAGAAGCTTCAGCATGGAAGATACCGCTTTTACGAGGTTAGGTGACTAGTCCCCTTCCTCGCTGCCTTTGCCTTCCCTAGTTCGAGCGCACAACTTTGTACCCATTTACAGCTGGTAAACTGGAGTGTTCTACAGCCAGTTTCAGTAGCAAGCAACCTGATCACGTGGTCACTCACTTTTTTTATTTTATGTATTAATTTTGGGTAGTTGCTAAGATAGCATCAGATTTGAATTTGTACTTGATATGATTTGGAAGGATCAAGTTATAGAATATGAAGGGATGTATAGGAGCGGATTAAACCAGATGATGTTTATTACTGATATGTTAATATTAATTCTATATCATTGAACTGATGTTACTTGCTATGACTGTATAACTTTGACACCTGATGACTGACTTGTCTGACTTATGTGCTAGTCAGTTATACTTAATTGAAATGTTAATATTAATGCTATATCACTGAAATGATGTCCTTACTTACTATGATTGTATAACGGTGACATCTGATGACTGACTGGTCTGACATCTGTGCTAGTCAGCTACAAGTCTAGCCAGATACTAGCCAAGGCTGATATGTTACAGGTTCCATGAAATAACTCAAACCAGACTGTCCAGTATCAGAAGCCGGTGCAGTTTACCCGAGGCAATCCCACAAAAGTGCAGGACCCCAAAGAGTGAACTTCAACTGGTCATTGGCATCCCTACTGTTGGGCCTACCAAGTCTGATATCAGCAAAGGACAGTTTCAGCAGTATCAAGTTGGAAAGATAAGTGTCCTGTTTGACACTGACCACCTATACATGTGAAACAGCCAATAGTTGAAAACAATAAGTAACCATACATAAACTCAGTCAACTGATGACAGTTATCCTTAAATTCAAAGGACTAATAACAGTGATTTCAGTAAATTTATTATTTAAGATCTTGAAGTATAAACAGACAATAATAGTAATTGTGTGAATATTTTTATATATATGTGTATACTCTTTTCCAACTAGTAGAAATAGAATATTAATGTAATCATTAAACTAATTTAACGGTACCTGAGGATTTATTCACTTTTTCCATTTTGTGGGTTCAGTGAATGTACATTTTACTTATCCCCTAGCATATAAGTAATCATAAGATAGTCACAGGGAGGAGACACCTTAAATCCTGGTACTACTTCTTACCAACTGGGCCAGGGTTTTCACAGTCTGACTATTGTTATGATAACAATACACCAGTGCTTATTTCTAAGACTGGGGTATTACTTGTAAGGTCAGAACTATTTACTGGCATACTCTTACATAATAAATAAATTTAAATAACCTCCCGCTACAATATCATTGTTATAGTTTTCCCACGTCTGTGTGTTTACCGGTCGTCACGTGTATGTGCGTGCCTGTGAGTGATAGAAATATACGTAATCTGTATATTGGTGTAGTCTGTCTGACGCTGTAACAACTGTTGTAGAAGATAGGTGAGAGAGAGAAGAATTCTTTTCGCTTTCAGAGACAGCCACTATATCAAAATCTATCATCTCACGTGTGTGGAAATTCTATTACCTTTCACTAACTCTCACTGAGTCTATCACCTATTCAAACCTATTCAGAAGGGACCAAACCTAGTCTTAATTCTCCTATCGAAAATCTACGACAGTAACTGCATAGGAAACTTATGAAATGTCAAAATCAAACTATAATATTTTGATATTAGAGTGAAAAGGAATTTGACTATCCTCCTGCCATGTTTACAGTAATTGCAAATGCTAGCCGCACAAAATACAGTTTGTTATTCCTTATGGTTCCACCAGAAGAGTGATATCACTTTTTCTTTTCAATTTGCTTACGAGCTTTTCCAAAATACTTTTATTTCTTATGATGGAATTGCAAAAGCAATTTTATTCTGCTTCCGAGTTTTAGCAAGAAGCAAATTAATAAGACACATTTTCCCTTTCCAACCTGGCGAACCAAGAAAGAATAGTCCGACTCATCCTTTTTTAACGTTCTTAATACTGGAAATCTAAAAATGTGCAAGAATTACAGAACCATTAGCCTTATTAGTCATCCAAGTAAAGTGATGTTAAGGATACTTTTGAACAGAATAAAACAGAAATCAGAAGACATCTTGTCCGAGGAACAGGCTGGCTTTAGACCAAAAAGAAGTACCTCAGAACAAATCTTCAATATTAGATAACTGGTCGAAAAACATCTCCAGCATCAACGCGAATTATACCTTAACTTCGTCGATTTCACAAAAGCCTTCGATCGAGTCTGGCATGAAGGCAAATAATGAGAAAATTCAATTTTGGTACCAACATCTTAGATATCATTGAAGCACTATACAAGGACGCAAGTGTCGTAAATTTCCGATAGGTGATTAAGAACAATGTTAGGTGCCGTCTGAATAGAACTGACAAAGGTGACGACTCAGTGCGAGATAAGGTAAACAGATAGATTTTCACTAGTGAGATGGTGAAGGGTAGAGTTTGTCCCTGGATTTGAGAAGCTACTCTAGTCCAGCCTATCGGTTACGACTAAAAGTTGTTGTCCAGACAGTTCCCTTGCTATATTAATATTAATATATATATATATATATATATATATATATATATATATATATATATATATATATATATATATATATATATATAATCTCCACCACTCACATACACACACACAGATAAGTGACGACAATTAGACGCACAAACGTGAAAACTATATTAATGGAGTATGGGTATTGGGACTAGCTGACCGACACTGGTAATACGTTTTATGTTAATGTTTATTTATCATAAAAAGAACTTCACAACAGTTATTATAAAATATTAAAAATACAAAAATCATAGGTTACAGACTTAAATAAAGAAATAGACCCACTAAGTGTAATTCCCTCTGTAGAGACAAAATCCCACAAGAAGAAGTTAATTAACCCCCAAAAGGTAAAAAAAATAGCACTAGGGTTTAGGAATTTACTATACTGTAAAGGACAGAGTTTCTACGTTAATCTATTCTGAGATGAACAGCATTAGCAAAAACATCATAAGAAATAAACAAAGTGAGTGCATGGATTATACAGTGAAAGAATTATTCACCTCTTCTTTCTCTCGCTTCAGACAGACAGTGGCCACATTTTCACTCTTACCTCATACGTGCTTTCACAACATCTGGAACATCTCCATGAAAAAAAAAAACAACCACAGATCCAAGGTTGGGTGTTGGCAAAACAAGCCCCAGTTTCTCCAAGACTGATTAATCTTTTTATTGGGAAATGCTTGCTTTGATATTCCTTCTTTAGGATTCTGTTTATGTCACATCAATTAGTCCAGGTTGGAAAATAGTTAAGAGCTTTAATGTTCACAGAGTCAGTAGCTAGTAAAATTGATACTTGGAGAGAATGTCAGAGGGGTAAATCTCTCGGGATAAAAATCCTTGTTACACCACAAGTGGTTGGTAGTCGGGTAACGTTAATTGTTGGAAATTTTGCCACAACGGGCTGAAGGTATATGAAAATCTGGGTAGCTAAATGTCAAGTTACAATTCTTATTAACGTCTTATATTTGCACTCTCTCTCCCTCTCTGTGAAGACAAGAGAGCCAAACCGGCTAACCTCGAAGACCGATTTTACTAAAGAATGTTTTAGTGCTGTTGGACTTAGACCCGTTTCTCAAATTATACTGAAACCGGTGGTAGGTTTTGGGTATGTGACCCAGTATTAGATATAGTAAGAGAAAATACATAATACTTAACCACAATATAATATTCACAATCCTATCCTAACCCGTGTAAAAGAATAATGTATTATTATCTACTTCGGTTATTAATTTTAATTATAAACCACAAGTATATATATATATCTATATTTTTTTTTTTTTTGTCTTTTAACAAACACCCCGTGAAATAAGCGCTAGTCGTTTACAAAATTACTTATAATGAATTAGAAATAAATATATTTTCGTCAGTACTCATAATGAATAGTGCATTTACTAGACGATTTAAAATTATCTCTTACTGGCTACTAGCAATTAGTTAAATTAAACACTAGCTATATGTTATTTTAAATCGCTAGTCAATTAGTACAGAAATCCTAGTGAAATGTTATGATGGGCTTTAAAAATTAAATCCCTCTTCACAGAAAATCTTAGTGAAATATAATGCCGGACTTAACTATTAAATCACTCAAAATTCTAGTATAATATGTACCGCAACACAAGAATTAAAACAACTCCAACGAAAACTTAGTAACTCCAAATAGTAAAATGGATTTAGAAATCGCAGCTAGATGTCTGAAAAATTTGTGGGTACTGGATAAATTGAGTTTGAAAGCTGGACTATATATTTTAAATTTGCAGAACTTCGCTCGCTCTTGCGATATATAACACCTTTGGGGAATTCTTCGTTCAAATTCTGAATGAAAGGTAATTTTGACACAATCGCCGCCGAGTAGACGTGATCCCACGGGCAAATCGTCTCTTAGATCTTGTCGATCCGTAGCTTAATTGCGTTTTCACGAACGAACGGACAAGGACGGGGGGGGGGGGGGGGGGGCGGGGCGGGGGCGGGGGGGAGTAATTTGTAAATTATCTCCCTTTTCTTTCAGATAGTCTCCCCCTTAGAAATGTAACTATCAAAGTACGTCTTTCCTTATTTCCCTTGATTTTCTTCGTTAAGCTTATCTCCCCCTTTTCTCTCGCTACGTGCATCATAGTAAACGTTCTAGCGTCTATGAGACATCAGAGAAAAGAAAAAAATAAGGCGTGGCAAACTGTGAATGCAACAAACATCGAACAACCAGAGGTTCTGCGTTAGCAAAACGTGAATAGCAAATAAGTAATCAAGGTGGGATTTGAGTAGAAGCAAGACCGTGCTGATATATATGTAATCTACATTTACATAATGTGTCACAGCAGGCAGTGCTGTTTTTGCAAGCAATGACATTGGAGAATTTTTCAAAACAACTGTAGGAGTTCGTCAGGGATGTATCCTGTCCCCAGTGCTCTTTAATATATATCTAGAACATATTATGCAGGAGGCTCTCTACGATTATAAAACAACCATATCGATTGGAGGCCGACCTCTTTGCAATCTACGTTTTGCTGATAATATCGATCTTATAGCTGGAGCAGAATCAGAACTTCAAGACCTTACCTCTAGACTGGAGAAAGTAACAACGTATGAGATGGAAATTAATATAGAAAAAAAGCAAGATATTGGTGAATAGCCATAAGAAACATGTTCCGACCAACATTACGTTAAATGGGCAAACGTTAGAAGAAGTTAACACCTTTAAATGTCTGGGGTCCACTATATGTAGTGATGGAAGATCAAGTAAAGAAATCAAGACAAGACTTGAGATGGCCTCAGTTGCTATGACAAGGCTGAATGTGATCTGGAAAAGTAACATCAGTTTTTCTGTGAAGATCAAATTATACAAATCACTTGTATTATCTATTCTCTTGTATGGGTGTGAGGGCTGGACACTCACTGCAGATACGGAGCGAAGGATTCAGGCTTTCGAGTATAAATGTTTTAGAAGAATTTTGCGCATTTGCTATAAAGAGCACAAAACAAATGTCTATGTTAGAGAGAAAATAAATACCTATGCAGGCCACCAAGAACCACTTTTGTCATTAGTAAAACGTCGAAAGCTCGCCTGGTTTGGGCATGTAACTCGTCTTGACTCCCTTTCGAAAACGATCCTCCAGGGAACAGTCGAAGGTAAACGGAGAAGAGGAAGGCAAAGAAAATCCTGGGCTGATAACATCAAAGAATGGGCAGGGCACGGTTTTTCCACACTTTTACGCATTGCTGAGGATAGAGTGCAGTGGAGGACCCATGACGGGTTACGGGTTGAGATGATGATGAATACTGTTTTTCGTAGCACGTTCATTTCAAACATATATACATTATTGCTTGTTAAAAAAACATGATTATTGTTTTCTGTCATACATACTTCAAAAATGAAAGGCATAGTGATTGTGTTGAGCTGTATTTTTAAAATAAAAGTTTCTCTTTTCGGTGAGACACGACCTATTCAACCTAGACATACGGATAACGCCTGTTATATCAGGACACATGGCTAAATAAAGAAGATCTTTCGTTCTGGTGTATTGTTTAGCTTTGAGCTAGTTTTTTTTTTTTTTAAATGACCAAATATTAAAAAAAAAAAAAAAAATTAAATGTTGCCTTATTTTGGCGAGGCGCACCTCGTTTAAGATTGTCACATGTCCAATTATAGAATACCCTTCAGTCCAGCAATGTGATAAAGACCTTTTCCTTAATAAACGATGTTGCGGTCTGATTCAATTATGAAGATTTTTTTTTTTATTAAATAATATTTTGTTTCGTTTTGGCGAGTCGCGTCCCTTTTTTTTTTTTTTTGCTAGCCGGTTATATAAGGGCGCATGTCCAAATATAAAAGACCTTTATTTATAACATGTAACTTAATTTGATATAAACAGTAATAGTAACTTAAATACTACCAATAACAAATATTTTTTTATATTTTCGCATAAAGCATTAGTGTTTGTTTAAATAACACTGACAAACAACATTTTTCTTTCTTATATAAGAATAAGTGTTCTTAGGTCAGTTTCTTGCGCTGATTTCAAATCTGAAATCCGTTTATCTCTATCACGTCGGGTTCTTAAGATATTTGTGAATAAATATATTTTTGGGAAACCGTTATTTGCTCTGTTTCATTTTTACTATATAACTTATTAAAAATTAATAAAAAGCAACATAATTCTACTTTTTATACTGCTAAAAGATGCATGACATATGTTACGCGATTTTCCAAATAGTTACTGTATTTTGAAATAATTCTGAGCAAAATATGGCTTCTAGAAGTTGTAGAAATTCGGCTGATCTGTTCTGTTACGTGTGCGGATATTTTACCGATCGTGTTGACCAGAAAAACTTTACACCATTACTAAAGATAGCATATGAACTTTATTTCGATTCGAAAGTTGATGGTGCAAATAAATCTTGGAAGCCAAATGCAGTTTGTTCGACTTGTGCAAATACATTGGCAGGTGGGTTACGAAAATCGCCGAAGCATAAGTCGATGCCTTTTGGAGTGCCAGTAATATTGCGTGAACATACAAATCACACTACTGATTGTTACTTCTGCTTGACAAATATCCATGGTTTCACTTTTAAAACTAGAAAGTCTGTGGTTTATCCAAATATTGAATCGGTTTCGAAACCAGTGCCTCATGATCCAATCACGTGTTCGATCCAAGTACCACCAGAACAATATCCGTTGGACGTAAATGAACCATCAGAAAGTGATAGTTTACCTGCTTTAGAAATTAATTCTGACTCAGATTACATACCGATGAATGATGGTGTTTACTTAATTAACCATTCAGAACTTTCAGATCTAATACGTGATCTCGCTCTTACCAAAGGACAAGCGGAATTACTCGGTTCGCGACTCAAAGAATGAAATCTTTTAGCGCCCAATACTCCGATATCTAAATTTCGTCATAGACACAGAGAACTTGTTCAATACTTTGAGATGGATGATGACATTTTGCTATTGCAAAGATGTAAACGGGTCATGAGCACATAGTCAACGAATGGCGATTTTTCATCGATTCTTCCAAGACTAGTCTAAAAGCCGTGTTATTGCATAACAGAATTTTTTTTTCTTCAATTCCAGTCGCCTACTCTGTTCATATGAAAGAAACTTATGACAATATGGCTATACGTTTGGAAAAAAATAAAGTACAATGACTACCAATGGCGGATTTGTAGAGACCTAAAGGTCATTGCAATTCTCACGGGCATGCAGACTGGGTATACTAAATTTTGTTGCTTCCGATGTGAATGGGACAGCCGCAACAGACAGGAACATTATGCAAGAAAGGTGTGGCCTATCTGGGATCGTATGCAGCTCGGGCATAAAAATGTAATACGCGAGCCATTAGTTAACAAAGACACCTTCAGTTTACCACTGTTACATATAAAGTTGGGGCTCATGAAGAATTTTGTAAAAGCGTTAGATAAAACGAGCAAAGCTTTCACTTATCTTCGAGAAAAGTTTCCGCAAGTTAGCGATGCAAAGATAAAGGAAGGTATCTTTGTAGGACCTCAGATTAGGAAAGTTATTGCAGACAAACAATTCGAGAACTTGTTACATGGTAGGGAACTTCGCGCATGGATGGCATTCAAATCGATCGTCGATAACTTTCTGGAAAAATCACAAATCTGTCGACTATGTTGCATATTGTTAAGCAGTGCATAGATGCATACATAATTATGGGCTGTAACATGTCCCTCAAAATCCATTTGCTCGATTCGCATCTTAACTTTTTCCCTGACAACCTTGGCGAAGTCAGCGATGAACATGGAGAATGATTCCATCAAGATATCGCCGTAATGGAGTCACGTTATCAAGGATGGTGGAGTGTGACCATGCTTGCCGATTATTGTTGGATGCTTCATCGCGATGTACCACATGCCATTCACCGACGAAAGTCGACTGCAAAGAAATTCAAGCCTACATAACTGTTATACTTCTTGTACGAATGATGTTGTAATACTGTATGCGTTGTTAAAAAACTTTAATTGCGTATTTCTAGAGATCCCGACCTGATAGAGAAAAACGGTTTGCAGATTTAAAAACAGCGCATTAAAATTGACCAGAAAAACATAGAGATGTTAGAGAAAGAAAAAAAAAGTTTTTTTTTGTTAGTCAGTGTAATTTAAACTGCGATGTAAAATAAAGAAATGTGACGTTGTAAATAACGATGTTTAATAATAATTTTTATCGTTTAGATTGTTTCCCTTGACTCATTATTTTGATTGTTTCCCTTGAGTATGTCCTGTATTTTGCATTGAAAAATAAAGCACACCACGTGGTGAGTTTTACTTTTATTCGGATACGGTCCACATTGTATAGTTTTAAAGTCAGTTTTGGTGAAAAGGATTCTTCCTTGTAATGAGGATTCTTATTAATTATTCTGCTGCTCATTAATTATCATTGTTCATTAAATCTTGAGCTATCGTGCTATTGTTGTTTGTTCGCGAATGGTGGTGAATGACTTCAATATAACTGGATGAAGCTTACAACTCCGGTTTGGTAGAGTCCACAAAAATAATATAATTTATTATGAATACAAAGTTCATCGAATTCATGGCATGAATATAATACATTCAATCCGTGCAGTCCATTACAGTTCAGTGCAGTCCTTTAGATTAATATCTGTATCGTCAACAAAACTAGGCTGTATATAGGTCTACGCGATGCCGACGAGCGGAACATCCGAAAATGATACCTAGAGGTTTGGCGAACGATTAATAAATAATAATAAATTACTCCCTTCAGTTCCTAAACCAAGGAAAACTATACATCAATTAAGTTGCTCCATCATTGCATTCATTAATAATATGGCCGACCCCATGGCCTATCTTCAAGGAGGACATCTGCACGACTACTAAATATCGGGAGCGCTGAAGATCACGTCCGACTAGGACGGAATTCAAAATATGAAGGGTATAGAAATATCGTAGTTATGCGGTAGCATAACAACGCCCCACGTCATGTCTAACCTTTTTTTTTTTTTTATTTATATAAAAATTTATGTAAGGCAGTTACGCCGTCAAAAAAAGTTTCGTGTTCCATTACTTTTTTTTTTTTTTTTTTTTTTTGGTGCTTTTTTTTAAATAGTAATATTGCAAACATCATGTGCATTATTAAAATACAAGGTCAAAATGAAATACAGATAAAAGTCATATACACTCGTAGACACACACTTCTACCAAAAGTCTACTCTCATTAACATAACAATAAAACAACCAACGTGTGATCAAATAGTCAAGTTAAGCAATGCTGTGCGATTCTCCCCCTGAATTTAAGAGTATTTGCAGTACAAAAACCTCGTCAAAAGCCCTCCCACGAACACACACTTTTTTTTTTTTTTAAACATCTTTATTCACATTCCGTGGAAATTTACAAAGGCGTATGCATTGAAACATTAACAATAATAGCATGAATATAAGTATAAAAGTGAAACTACAGTGAGCAGCTGTATACAACCACAACAAAAAAAGACCTTTCAGTCCTTACACACACTCATTTACACACTCTTTCTTGTACTCTAAATATACATTGCACATTTTTTGTTGTATATTCCCAGTAGCAACATACGGCTGCGAGACTTGGACACTCAATAAAACAGTTGCAAAAAAGATTACATCATTCGAAATGAAATGCTACAGAAGGATGTTGAGAATACCCTGGACAGAAAAAAAAAGACCAACAGAGAAGTACTGCACTCACTAAACGTACAGGAACATTGGCTCCTAAATACCATCGCAATAAGGAAGCTGAAATTTTTCGGTCATATAAAAAGACATAATAGTCTGGAAAAAACAGTGATGGAAGTGCATGGTCCCTGGAAAAAGGGGAAGGGATCGACCTAGACGACGGTGGACCCAGGACATCACAGAGAGTCTGAACTTGTCTTTGGCTGATGCAGGTCGACTTGCCCAGAATCGTGATGCGTTCAGAGCAGCTGTAATGGAGACAACGTTCTGGAAAGAATATGTCACATGATGATGAATCATAGTATTCATTTACTATGTAGATATATTTGCCATAGACAACTATAATAATTCGCGTTCAATAAAAATATCTTTAAGCACAAAGTATCTTTTGTTTACCGCACACCAAAATGTTAACGCGTAACTTTAAAATGCTAACATATTGTAGTGGCTAACATAATTAAACATGTCGTAACAATAGTCATTGCTTTTTCTTTCAATTTTCCTTAAAATTAAAAGTGTATGGTTAATAGTTTTGAACTATGTTGTAAAATATGGAAAAGTATGGCAGTTGTCACAAAAACAAAACAATAGTTTTTAACATTTGTATTACTTCCCTTGATTACTCTTGAATTTTTATTTCATGATTATAGCCCCTGATCGTTTTCATTTGTTACGAAAAATTGTAATTACTCATAATGTCATAATTACAAAATTACATTATAAAATAACTGCATGGCGTACCCCGGCGCCTAAAGAGAGTCTCTGCCAAAAATCATCAAGAAATAATAAGGCATGCGGATTTGTATTAAGAACATAGAAACATACTTTGCCTTTTATTTATATAGATTGATGTATTGTTGTTATTGTTTATCATTATTATTATTATGGTACGCAGAGCCAGTCTTCGGGCAGGAGGACCGGCATGACCGCACTGGGAGATAACTGCAAGAGGTCCGGGGGAAAATAGTATTTTTTCATCACGAAGCTGGATTTTTCTTCAGCTGTGACAGTGTTCACCGAGACCAAAGCATCCAATGTAAATCTTTTATAAGAAAACACGAAAACCAAAGCGTGACATATTTTTACCATTTTGTTTTCAGTTGATGTGATTTGTAGTGGTTGTTGTAAGTACTAACTATCTATAACCGATCTGTAATTTTATTCACAGATGTTAATTTTCCAGCAGAAACTTTTAAGGCTAGAAGTGATGGGAGAGAGGATGCGTGTTAAACGACTAGTTCTGGGGCGCCGAATGTGCCAAGTCGGGCACTGATTATTAGTTAAACTTTTTAACTTTAAAAATAGGAGGTCAGAGTGGCTAAGAGGTATGGCGTCCTGATCTCATAGGTAGTGAGATCGGATGCCTAGCCTTCTCGGATAAGGGCGAAAAAAAAGTGTGCAAGTTGCGCACGTTAAAAATCCATCGGCAGTTGGAAATCGTAAAGAGTAGGCCATACGGCCGAAGCCTGAGCAAAATTTACAAAATTAGGAAAACCTACCCACCACAAAAATGTTTATAAAATGTGTGATTCCTGTATACATACATTGGGATCCTCGCTGGTGCTACGGAGTTCGTGCACTGTGCTGAGATCACCCTTGTGGGATCCTAGGAGGAGATCGGAGCCCTGATGGAGTTGCCCTTAAAACAACAAACTTTAAAAATAGTATAAAAGAAGAAAATAGGGCATTTTTAAAGACAACCTTCCAAGGTGAAATTTAAAAATAAAATACTCAGACGTGAGACTATTTCCTCATTCCATGAAAATAAAGACTTTCGCTGGTTGTTTTTTTTTTTTAAAATGGCTTTGAGTCTAGACAAGTATTATCAATGTTTATATAAGTTTATGATAAGTTTACTATCTACTAGAGATACGGCCGTCTTTAGTCCCAGTAAACTTAACTGGGTGCTAACATCCAGCACCCTGTACTGAGGCATGTACGTACATACGTTGAATGTTTACAGTCTACTGAACATCACTTATAAGATATCGTGGACATTAAAAGACGGTAAACGTTTTCCGTCACACGCACTGCTTTCTAAAAGTAGAATGGTATTCATCACTGTTTCTTATGTATGTGAATTTTGTCTTAATGTTTACAGTACAGATTACTGTAAACGTTTGTGGAAGTGAGCTTTTTTTTCTAATTTATAGTTAGTCATACTTGAGAAATAAAATAAATTATATAGATATGCAGGCAGATAGACTAACGGACTGTCATACGGATCGGGTGTTAATTTGGCTATTTGTCCGTTCACGATTTACTTTGCCAGCAAGACGATGGCGCCATTTGGAAGGTCCGAGCTTCCCAGTGAGCCTATCACTTATACTTCTTTTCCGTGTCCTCTTCTACCTAACTACCGAGTGTCTGTTATTTATCTAGATTTATTTACTACTCACTTACTTACTTACTTAGTCGTTCCCCTTCTACCGTGAGGTGTAGAGGTTTGGAAGAGAGAACGCCAGACTATCCTATCGGGCTGTCTTCCTCCTGGCCTGGTTCCATTCTAGTCCTCGGTTCTTCAAAGATTGTCTAATGTTGTCCTCCCAGCGGACTCTGGGTCGTCCTCGGGGTCTGGATCCTTGGCTCTTTGTTTCCCATGCTTGTCGTGGTATCCGATCTTCTCCCATTCTGCAGACATGGCTAAACCATCTTAATTGGGACTGTTCTACTTGCGTCTGCAGGGGGTAGGATTTAAGGCCTTGACGTATCGTCTGGTTGCGTACCATGTCTCTTCTTGTTACTTCAACCACCTTCCTCAGATACCTCATTTCTGAGGTTTGGATCTGGCTTTTATGGGTTGTAGTCATTGCCCATGACTCGCATCCATATGTCAAGATTGGGACATAGGTGGAGCGGTATACAGCCATCTTCGTTTTCTTACCAACCTCTCTCTTGCTGAGGAATCCTCGATTTATGGCACGAAAAAGGCTCCCATCTGCTGCTTTTCGAGTGGCCAACTCTTCTTTGATGCCCCCCTTTCGGTCTATGATAGCTCCGAGGTATTTAAAGTGGTCGACCTGCTCCGGGACCTGTTCTCCCAGCGTAATCTATATTTACTACTCAAAGGCCTCAAAAGAACAGTCGGGCGACGGCAGCAGAGGTTCAAAGATGTGTGCAAGACAAACATGAAGGCAATGGACATAAATGCAGCAGCCTGGAAGGGTGAAGCTGCTGATCGCACCAAGTGGCGATGCTCCCTGAGGCGCTACCTCAGATTGGGCAAAAAGAAGCTCTCACAACAAGCAGAAGAGAAAAGAACACGCCAAAAGATACACCAGGAAAAAAAAAGCAGATGAAGGTTTTCAGCACAGGGGGGCATTCCCATACTAGTTATGACTGAGGGGGATACAACTGAAGGCCTCAGATTTCCCTCATTACTTATTTGTGTTCTAAAAATAGGATGGTATACCGTTTGTCTGTGTTTCTTGTGTATGTGAAATTTGTCTGAATGTTTAGAATAGCGATTACTGTAAACTTTTGTGAAAGTGTTTTTTTTTTTAATTTTTAATGTACAGTTAGTTATACATGAAAACCAAATTATATAGACGTGCAGATAGATGGCCTGGAGGACGGGAGGGTGACTACCAGATGTCTATCTCTGAACCCGGTAACTTTGCCACGAAAGGCAAGCTCTCTAACCACTCAGCCACATGGACCTTCGCAAAAAAAGAAAGAAAAGAAAAACATGAAGGAATTATGATGTGCTCTCTCTGCTGAGCACTGGCTTCCTAGCTCAGTGGTCTATGGTTCGATCCCCAGATGAGGTGGGATTTTTTTTAGGTCGCAAACGGCTCCTGGGTCGACCCAGCTCCAATTGGGTACCAGAGTAACTCTGGGAAGGTTAAGGCGGCCGGCGTGATGCTGACCACATCACCCCTAGTGTGCCGATGGGCAAGAAAATATGGGCCTAACACCATATTCCCAATATGCCTCAATGGGCGTGTAACGGGATCTGTTACCTTCCTTCTCTCTGCTGCATGTCATGACGACGGTTCTATTTCTCTCTCTCTCTCTCTCTCTCTCTCTCTCTATATATATATATATATATATATATATATATATATATATATATATATATATATATATATATATATATATATCGACTTGGATGACTTAATCGACCGACGTATCAAAAATTACCTGTATGAAATGGAACATTGCCTATCCCCCCCCCCCCCCCCCCCCCCCCCCCCCCCCCAAAAAAAAAAAAAAAACAAACAAACAAACAAACAAAACATTCTTTTAACAACTATTAATTGTTATTATTTCTTACCTCCAGTAATGCCTAATGTGTAGGACAGATCCTTTTGAACAACAACAGACAGATAAACAATTTAATTTATTCCACTACACTTGACAACACTGTGACACTCACATACATAAAACACTCTACAAGGATATCTTAAAGGAGTCACTGATAACTTTTCAAATAACAATATGTATTCATTGCTGTCATGAATGAATATGTGTCCTGATTCAAATACAAAGGGAACCAGGAATCACAATCAATTTTAATTACAAGTTGTATGTACAGAATTTATCAATATGAATATTGTAGTGACATATATTATTAAAAGTATCCTATGTGTGTCAGTTGTGTAGTAGTAATATGAGGTAATACTGGTTTTGTTTTGTTCAAGCTCTGTTGGTATTTGTCATCATGACTTCAATAGTTTGTCTTTATTGGAACTAGTATTGGAGATGTTCTCAGTTCCTGATATTAAAACAATTTAATTCCCCTCTTAATGTTATTTTTACAAGGTCATTTTAAGATGGGGGTACGTAATGTTGAGCTCAGCTGGCCACATCAGCTTATCTTGCGTGATGGCGGCAGGAAAAGACTCCTCTGCTCGATTTCTCCCCTCGGCTCTGGAGACACCTCACTGATAGCTAAATGGACCAAGGAGTATGCTGTCCGACTCTGGATTCAGCAAAGCTCTGACCAGGTGCTGCTCAATACCATCAAGACCACGGTCCCTGAAAACAAGAAGGATGTACCTTCTACTTCATAACTAATTTATACTCTCTTTTTACACTGAGCACAATACATCACAAACATTGAGTTCAGAGCGTTAGGCCAACTGTCAGCTTCATCTGAAATACTTTATACCAGTATAACCTCCTTAATGGTTACTACGCCTCTGCACTTCCAGCATTATTTCTTTCTAGTCAATAATCTAGGTGTCAGTGTACTGTTTGGCCATTCCATGCAGTTTTACTTTCCTCCGACACCTTCTGTTCAGGCTGGAGCATTATAGGCTTTACATCATGTTTGCTACTGAACTACACATATATACAGGCATAAATTAACAATTCACATTCAATTTTCATTAAAAGATACTGAATGTTTCAAGCTTACCACAATTCATGGAAACAAACACAGATACGTTGATTAGCAATGAATTCTGGCACAAATACTGGCACAAATTCCCATCTGCTTATGTTCCAGGCTTTTATTTAGCAAAAATATGAGCTGGCTTCAACGCACTGTTGCTTTATCAAGCTTATTTGAACTAGTGGTCTCGAACTAACGCTCCTAAGTGAGTATATCAGCGAGTCTGGCCAATGGAGCCACGTTTCGACAAGTGTTTGAAAAAATTTTCACTTCCTACGTCTCCCCTAACAACCAAAGATAGTATTTATAGCCCGACTAATCGTGTTTAGCCTTACATATCATTCCAGCCAATCAGTTCAAATGTAACTTGTGGCCAATTTCCCGTACAATGGTGGTTTAAAAAATCTACCACTGAGCGATTCTGATTTTGGGTGTTGTCTGACAGCACCATCATTTTATTTTGGCTATAACTTGTTAATTCCTAGACTATTTGCATAACGTTGTACATATTCTTTGTCAGCAAACCCTAAGGAACCCAAATATATATATTTAATAGAGCTAAGTGGCTGCGTTCAAAATATGCAATTTCTTCTACATCCTGTTTCGAAGATGTGCTGTCTGGGTACTGTAATGTTTTCAAACGTAAACCCATCTATTGTCATCTTTCCTTATAAGCGTTTTTCAGGATTTAAAAAACCTAACTCTGGGAAGGGTAGTGAATTTATCACTGTCCGTCCGAAAAAGTTAGTGCAGGTGGTCTTACACGCGTGATAGTAGTAATTGTGTATCGCGCGACGCGTGTTTTGTGTTGCACGTGTTCGGCTTTATGCCTCTCCCTTTTCTCTATCCTTTAGTCCATCTGTCTTTAGTTACGCCGTGTATAAAATGGAATGAATGAAATATTAAAATTAGGTCATTGTTCAGCTTGGTATCTCAATGTTTTTCCAAGAAATACAGCACACGTTTCATTGAAGAACGCGGGTAATAATACAGTAGGCTTTTACTATCAACGTGAAAGCGTTACAATTTGCCGACGAAGTAGAAAAGAAGGGGGATTTCGAGTACTGTCATTGTGACAGCACTGTTCTTTACCATTCTTCTTCCTTTATTTATTATATGTATTTATTAGGCTTTATATTTACTTGATAATTTATATATGTGGATTAGAATATTCCACGACATCTCCCCTCTTAAAACAGACATTATATGTCAGTCCTTTATTCTATATACACATAGAGAAATTTATTATTAGTTCTGGGGTTTACGGTGATTCTCATCACACGGATGGCGGCTTAAGAAATCCGCTCCCAAATTTGTTTTTCCAGATATATACTCAATGCTAAAATTATATGGAGCCAAAAGTAAAGACCATCGGAGTAACCTGGAGTTCTCATGCCTAGCCTGTGCTAGAAACGATAAAGGTTTGTGGTCTGTTTGCAACTTAAAGGCCTTCCCATACAGATAAATATTGAATTTCTTTATTGCCCATATTACTGCAAGAGAGGGGTCCAAATGGGGCAGTGATGCGCAATACAAGACTCAACATGTCTCTTAGCCTCTCCTGCCCAAGTCTACCTCACCTACTCGTGGTGGACCCCGTTATACCCAGTAATCTTGCCGAAGGTTGGGTATCAACCCCAGCGGGAGGCAAGATGGGACAGCAAACGAGGTAAAGGCAAAATCAAATCCCCCAGCCAGAGGGGGAGGCATGAGCACACTCTGCCTTAAGAAACAGGTGCTGAAGTCAGATGTACCAGGCCAGGAGGCGCACCAGCAACCATGGTACCATGCAACCCGCTTTGGTTTAATATGTCTACACAACAGATGTCAAAAAATTATCGTTATGGTGCTCGCCCTGTGAAGTCCCTCCAGGCAGGAGCAGTGCCGGATTCTGAGCCTCGACAGAATCCACCCTCAGCTACTGGAGGTCTCCTTAGTCCGCCAAATGGAGCCAGGAGGCGGAAGGAGAAAGTAACTGGCCAACCAGATAAGACGACGGCCCCTCTGAATGTCATGCATTGGAATGCAGAGGGAGTCAACAACAAAAAGACTGAACTAGAGAATACCCTATTTCGGAAAGAAATTAGCATATGCTGCATACAAGAAACCCACCTACAGGAAGGAAAACATTTTAAGATACGGGGCTATCAATGCTTCAGAGTTGACAGAAAAGATCGGAAGAAGGGTGGCATACTAACACTGATAAGGAATAACCTCAACGCTATAGAATCCAAGACATATAAAGAAGGTGCAGAATACCAAGTAATCCCATCTAAAACATAACACTCTGGAACTGGATCTCCTAAACTTCTACTGCCCCAATGACATACCACTGAACATGACTAGCATAGATGTCCCCATTGGCAACTTCATAGCGGTGGGAGACTTCAACAGCCATTCCCAAAGCTGGGGATACAACCAGCTAGATAGAAGGGGCGAAGAGATAGAAAACTGGCAAGACGACAATAACCTAACCCTTCTAAACAACCCTAATGATCCTCCAACCTTTTACTCCAGAAGATGGCATAGCACCTCTACTCCAGACCTGGCATTCTGCACACCTGATTTGGCTGGGATAGTGGAAAGGGAAATAGGAGAACAACTCGGTGGAAGTGATCATCGTCCTGTATTCATCAAAATTAATAGAACAATTAATACAAGTCCAAGTCAGCCAAGATGGAATTATAAAAAAGCAAATTGGTCCATTTATCAACACAGAGCAAATCTGCTTACAAAAGATATTAAGGTACTAGACAGAGACATTAACAGAGTCATCTGGGATTTTAATAATGGAGTACTCAAGGCAGCAAAGGAGACAATACCGAGAGGAGCGAGGAAGAACTATGTACCATATTGGTCCAACACACTACAAAACCTACATGAAGATATGAATGAAGCAAGGCACACTGCAGAGGTACAACCATCCCAACAGAACCATATCATGCTACAAAAGGCAAAAGCAAAATTCATTAAAGGAAAGCTAGAAGCCCAGAGGAGAAGCTGGAGGGAAAAAAACATATAAACTAAACCTTGAAAAGGAAGGGAGAAAGTTGTGGAAACTCACTAAACAATTGAATGACGATAACAATTCTCAACGACAAACCATTACACTAGACGATGCAGGGAAACTATATACCGGCAAACAAGCAGCAGACATATTTGCGGAATCCTACAGAAATGAAAGTAACATCTCCGTCAATTTACGCAGACAACGAGACATTCGTCAAGAAATAATCCACACTAGAACTAATGGAAACAGTCCGGACGTTATGTCCAAACCTTTCAATATGGACGAGTTAAAAACAGCCGTGTGGAAACTTAAAGACAGGAAATCACCAGGCCCGGATGGTATAACCAACGAAATGCTAAAACACCTAGGATATACAGCAATGAGCAAACTGTTGCAAATATACAACTACAGTTGGATGACAGGCAGTGTGCCACAGATATGGAGAGAGGCGCTCATGTGTCCCATCATAAAGAAAGGAAAAGACAACAGGAAGGCCACCAGCTACAGACCAATAAGCCTAACAAGCTGTGTATGTAAGACAATGGAGAGGATGATCAACAGAAGATTGAAATGGTACTTGGAATCCGAGAAAATTTTAGTGCCAGAACAAGCAGGGTTTAGAGAGTGCAGCAGCACAGAAGACCAAATCACATACCTGTCACAGATCGTTGAAGATGCCTTCCAAGAAAAGAGAAAAGTCTTTACCCTATGGATAGATCTCCAAAAAGCTTTTGACAAAGTATGGAAAGACGGGTTAATAGTAAAACTGCAAAGGAACGGAATCAAGGGTAATATGAGAAAATGGATCCAGTCGTTCCTACACAATCGGAAAGCAAGAGTCACTATGGAAGGTCACAACAGCAAGAAAATCCTCCTAAAACATGGAGTTCCTCAAGGCTCAGTATTGTCTCCCACCCTGTTCCTTGTATTCATCAATGACCTCATCCACGATCTGCCACAAGGTGTGAGAGCTGCCCTATACGCTGACGACTTGGTGGTGTGGTGTGTAGAAGAACATCTAACTATCGCTTATTAGCGATACAAAGGGCAGCAGACAACATAGCAGCATGGGCAGAGAAATGGATGGTGCAGATCAACGCTGAAAAATCATCAACAACACTTTTCACGCTCTCCAACAAAGACAAAGCAGGAGAGATACGACTTGGAAATATACATGTCCAAACAGATGAGGAACCGGTGTACTTGGGCATTACATTAGATAAGAGAATGACATGGAGGCACCACATCGAGAGAACAGAGGCTAAAGCGAGAAGAAAACTTTCCATACTGAGGAAAATAGCTGGATCAAGTTGGGGAGCTAACGAAACAACACTAAAGAAAGTGTATACAGGTGCAATAAGACCTATATTAGAGTACGGATCAGCAGCATGGTCTACAGCAGCCAAATCACACCTACAAGCCTTAGATAAAGTACAAAATCAAGCGCTTAGGTTGATCACGGGTGCCATGAAGACCACACCAATAAATGAAATGGAAAAAATCACAGGCATTCCACCTTTATTATACAGACGAGACACTAAGACCCTGATCCAAGCAGAAAAGTACAAGAACATGCCCGCACATCCAATGAAAACTAGATTTGGAGATTTAGCCAGTGGGAGGTTGAAGAGAAGCAGTTTTGTGCATCGGTCCAAAAAACTAATTAGAACATACAAGGATGAACTACCAGACATCACTAAGGAAAATAACTCCCACACTCCTCCCAACCCCATGGGAACAACATCAAAATTTCAGTATTAAGACCTCCATAACTACCACCTGCCCCATGGGAGAGCTAAATACTCTCCAAAGGAAAATAGCAGCATGTGACATGATTGAAGAACTATACCCCAGAGAAGCATGGATCCAAGTATATACTGATGGATCTGCAACCAGAGCAGTGAAGAACGGAGGCGCAGGAGTTTATGTGGTCTATCCAGACAAAGAAAATGAATCCACCTGTTCACCTACTGGAATATTCTGTTCAAACTATGCTGCTGAAGTACAGGCCATAAGCATTGCTGCAGGAAAAATAAATAACACAATAAGCCAATGTCAGCAGGTTGTATTCCTTACCGATGCAATGTCAGTTCTGCAAGCCCTCAACAGTGATAAACTGCCAGAATTAAACAAAGTCCTATGCGAAGTAAATATCAAAAGAAGGGTAGTGCTACAGTGGATACCATCACACTGTGGCATACCAGGAAATGAGAGAGCAGATATGTTAGCAAAAGAGGGAGCAACACAGGAACAAAAAGAACAAACAATCACATTCCAGGAAAAGAAGACCCTTATCAAGGCCATCAGGAAAATTGATCAACAAAGAGACAACTATCAATATCTTGATCGAGCAAAACAGGTGATCCTGTTCCGTATGAGAACAGGACACAACAGACTGAACAGTCACTTATACAGACTGAGATTGGTCCCATCACCCCTATGTACGTGTGGACAGGCAGCACAGACAGCCGAACACATCCTGCAAGACTGCCACATGCTTAGTCAATTGCGAACTGAACATTGGCCCACAGAGACGCACATCCACACAAAGCTGTTTGGGAGTCTTGAAGAACTTTCAACCACAGCAACATACATCCAGAAAACCGGACTTCTTGTGTAGACATTTCTAAACAACAGCGAACGAGAAGAAGAAGAAGAAGAAGACTGCAAGACATTCTTTTTCGCTAGTTGAGTAATTGATTTCAGCTTTATTCAATTTTCTGCTAGCATATGCCACTGGGCTTAATTCCCCATCCAATGCATCGGATTTCTGTAGTAGAGTTGCACCTAACCCAATATTACTTGCATCCGTCCTTACTATGAATTCTTGACTTAAGTCAGGTAATTTCAAAATAGGTTTACTTGTGAGCTTTTCCTTCAATTCTTGGTAAGCCATTTCACATTGTGGGGTCCATGTAATGCGATCTGGATGTCCTTTACGTGTCAAATCAGTTAACGGTGCACATATGGAATTAAAGTTTTTGATATACTTCTGGTAGAAACCACATAATGAGACAAAGGATCTCACGTCCTTCTTGGTTTGTGGTCTCGGGGCTTTCTGTAGTTTCTCTAAATTCTTTGGGTCAGGGGTCATGTTTCCCTGATAAACTGTGTGTCCCAAAAATTCCAATTCTTTACATCCAACGCAACATTTGGTTGGTCGGGCTGTTAAATTTGCCTCCCTAAGTCGATTAAACAGCATGTTCAGAGAGTCAATGTGTTCCTCAAATGTTTCTGTTGCTATCAGGATATCATCCATGAAATTTGTTATACATGGATTATTCAGAGGGTCCAATAATTTTCTCATCATTCTAGAGAAGACACTAGGCGCATTCTTCAATCCAAATGGCAATCTATTAAACTCATAGTGTCCTTCTGAAGTACTAAAAGCTAGGTATGGTCTAACCTCAGGCTTTACTGGAATCTGATAATATCCTTTACTCAGATCCACTTGGGAGAAATATTTAGCTTTATTTAGTTTGGCAAACAGCTGATTTGTATCCGGCAATGGATCCACCTGTCCTTCTGTAATAGCATTCAGTCTCCTGTAATCTATACAGAGTCTATGTTCTCCAGAGGGCTTCCTTAAGAGTACAACACCGGAACTATACGAAGATTCACTGTGTGAAATAATTCCTTCCTTCAATAGATAGTCTATCTCTTCCTTCAAAGCTTTCTCCTTAGCGAACGGAATCGAATATGGTTTCATACAGACAGGTGTGGGGTCTATCAGTTTCATATCATATTCCAATAGGTTTGTATGCCCTGGTCGGTCTGTTAACACCTCTGCATGATTATTTAGAACCTGTTGCACTCTCTCTTTCTGAGTTTTCGTTAAATGTGTACTGATTTTCACCTGTGCGGCTGTCTCACAGGGGTGTAATGGATACTCAAATGATGAAAGTGGTTCCTTTTTCATCTCCATGGCGATGGACAAGGTCAACAAGTGTGTCTCCTCCTGATGTTCTCTTTCCAAATATTTCTTCAGGAGGTTCACATGATAGATTTTTTTCTTTCCCCTTCTTATCTATCTTATAATTTGTTCTAGATACCTTCTCTAAAACTGTATATGAACCCTGCCATCCAATTTGTAACTTATTCTGACTCCCGGGCAAAAGAAGCAGTACTTTCTCTCCCACAGCCAAATTTCTGTCTTTCGCTTTCCTGTTATAATAGGCAGCATGTTTCTTCCTGGCTTGTTTCAAATTTTCATTGGCAAGTTTCCAACCAGTTTTTAAACGAGTGGTCAGCTCATTCACATATTGGTATGAAGATGTAATGTTTTCCTCTGCCTTTTCATCAGTCCACGTTCTTAACAAAGCTACATATGGACCTTTAATTGTGTGGACCTATTTGTCCATGCACCGGTATGGTCTCTTCCACTCGAAGCTTTATAGTGATGATTTTTCCTCCCAGAATTATCATTCACAAAACGACCGCTACCAATTCTTCTTTTGGGGCTTTCTCCCCACTTAAAATTCTTGATGAGAGATTTCCTCTCTACATCTTCTTCCTCCAGTTTGTTTAAGTCCGATTGAGGGATTGTCGGCTTATCCTGGGGTAAGACATCTTTTTGCACTCTCCGCATAGTGGCCATTGTAAAACAGTTAAGTGAAGCTTGTCCGTGAAAAGGGGCTTCCCATTCCATGTGGTCCACTTTATCAAATCTATTTTTCTTTTTATTATCAGGCCTAATTTTGCCCCGTGGCGTGTCCAGGTCCTGATCCATGTTCCCACTTGTGGGTGTTCCCTCATGTGCTATGCTACACCTTTCTACAAAATTCTCAATGTCCCATCTTGCTTTGGGGCCAATAATAATTGTGAGCCACCTTTTGAATGATGGTACCTATCTTCTCATGGTCCCCATCTGGTTTCACATGTAGGCTCCTTATTAAGTCTGCCCTATATCTTTTTGGAAGAACCAGCTGTCCGTGACCATGGGATCTAGTTCCGGCCTTCCTATACATCAACTTGTTTTTCATGTAAAAATCTCCCTTGCCTGGAGTTGTATGACAAGTTGACAATTTTCTGTAACAAGGCTTGAGTGTTTTATCCCCAGCCTGTGCCTTCCTCATCTCTTCTGGAGTGGTATCTAACATAATATCCTCCTCCTGTCTTGAGGTCGACCTGACCTGAAGGGTTGCCATATACACAGGTTTCCTTCTACAATGGTCAGTGTCATGATTGTTCATCTTACAATTTTTACACCACCTTTTTCCTTGGTTGAAAGATTTTCTTTCATCATATTTCCTTTCATCGAATTGTGGGGTTTTATTTTTATTTTCATACCGTGGCCTATCAAATTGGTGCTTACCTTTATTTTGATCCTTAGGATCAAATTTATTAAAGTTCTGTGGTGCCCTAAAGTTGTCCACCTGTTTCTTTTTATTACCTGTTACCTCTGCTTGAGCTGCTTGATACCTTTCAGCAACATTTAGCAACTCACCCAGCCTCTCTGCACCTTGTTCCATGAGAAACTTTCTCAGGTCTGGAGCCATG
Organism: Oreohelix idahoensis; assembly: GCA_024509875.1. NCBI lineage: Eukaryota > Metazoa > Mollusca > Gastropoda > Stylommatophora > Oreohelicidae > Oreohelix > Oreohelix idahoensis. The sequence goes on from JAMPIV010016367.1 coordinate 250,734, forward strand.
GACTCTCTTAATTGCTCTATAAGGACCATTTCCTTAAGATCTTGGGTTTTCCCCAGAGAAGTCCATTTCTCCAAGTATGTCTCTATTCGTGCAGAGAACTGGTGATAGGTTTCACCTGACAGTAGTTTAGCATTCCTAAATTTTTTCCTATAGAATTCTGCATTCTTTTCATACCTTAACAAAAGAGCCTGCTTTAGCATGTCATAATTTTCCTGATCACCTCTGCTCATTTTAGCAAAAACTTCATAAGCTGCCCCACGAAGTCCTTGAGATAACTTTAAGCTCCACCTTTCTCTCTCTAACCCATACGTGGTAGCTAATAGTTCATACCTATTTAGGTAGCTCTCTATATCATCGTCTTTCTCAACAAAATGATCTAAATGAAAATTCATAGCTGAGGTTGAGGCTCCTTGGCTAGCAGTGGCATCAGAGGCAAAGGGACTGGCACCATTTTCAGGAGCATGGCCTTGAAACTCAAACTCTCTTAGTCTTAACTCATGTTCCCTTTGTAATCTCTTCTCCTCCTTTTCTGCTTCCCTTTCTGCAGCTAATCTCTTCTCTTCTCTTTCTGCAGCCTGTCTTCTTTCCTCTGCTTCCAATTTCTTAACCTCAGCCTCAATCTGCAACCTCTTAGTCTCAGCCTCAGCCTGCAACCTCTTAGTCTCAGCCTCAGCCTCAAATTGTAACTTCTTAATTTCCCTTTCAGCCTCTAACTTTCTTTCGGCTTCAAACCTTCTTTCTTCGCGTTCAATAAATTTGTCACATTCCGTAGTAACATAGGCAACCATAACTTGCCCATCTAATCCTAACTCTTTTGCAGTCTGAACAGCAGCAGATCGAAACTTGGCCAGGTCCGCCATTGTCTATCAGGTAAATTTATACAATGTCTAACCAACAATTTAATCTCTAAATATATCTAATGGACAACACAGGCACCGTGAGCTCAACCTTATTTAATTCCACCCAAGGATACCTTTTAATTCTTATATTCCCTGAAGTGAATTACCCCCAATATATTTAATAGGGAAAGATTCAAAATCCCAAGAGCGAGACCCCAATATATGTGGTGAAGTGGGATGTTATAAATATTTATAGGGGACTTAGTGTACTGACTGAGATCAGCTGTGAAGGTATATATATCTAATAAGAGTAGTGTATTATATATAACCTTACTTGCTGCCACATATGTATACCTCAGTCAGAATTATTCTGGAATAATGTGATGACTACGTTGTATGTCTAGGGTATGTGTATGATGAAGTGTAAGTCATAACAACAACAGACAGATAAACAATTTAATTTATTCCACCACACTTGACAACACTGTGACACTCACATACATATAACACTCTAAAGGATATCTTAAAGGAGTCACTGATAACTTTTCAAATAACAATATGTATTCATTGCTGTTATGAATGAATATGTGTCCTGATTCAAATACAAAGGGAACCAGGAATCACAATCAATTTTACTTACAAGTTATATGTACAGAATTTATCAATATGAATATTGTAATGACATATATTATTAAAAGTATCCTATGTGTGTCAGTTGTGTAGTAGTAATATGAGGTAATACTGGTTTTGTTTTGTTCAAGCTCTGTTGGTATTTGTCATCATGACTTCAATAGTTTGTCTTTAGGGGAACCATTATTGGAGATGTTCTCAGTTCCTGATATTAACACAATTTAATTCCCCTCTTAATGTTATTTTACAAGGTCATTTTAAGCTGGGGGTACATAATTTTGAGCTCAGCTGGCCACATCAGCTTATCTGGCGTGATGGCGGCAGGAACAGACTCCTCTGCTCGACTCTCCCCTCGGCTCTGGAGACACCTCACTGATAGCTAAATGGACCAAGGAGTATGCTGTCCGACTCTGGATTCAGCAAAGCTCTGACCAGGTGCTGCTCAATACCATCAAGACCACGGTCCCTGAAAACAAGAAGGATGTACCTTCTACTTCATAACTAATTTATACTCTCTTTTTACACTGAGCACAATACATCACAAACATTGAGTTCAGAGCGTTAGGCCAACTGTCAGCTTCATCTGAAATATTTTATACCAGTATTTACCTCCTTAATGGTTACCACGCCTCTGCACTTCCAGCATTATTTCTGTCTAATCAATAATCTAGGTGTCAGTGTACTGTTTGGCCATTCCATGCAGTTTTACTTTCCTCCGACACCTTCTGTTCAGGCGGGAGCATTATAGGCTTTACATCATGTTTGCTACTGAACTACACATATATACAGGCATAAATTAACAATTCACATTCAATTTTCATTAAAAGATACTGAATGTTTCAAGCTTACCACAATTCATGGAAACAAACACAGATACGTTGATTAGCAATGAATTCTGGCACAATTACAGGCACAAATTCCCATCTGCTTATGTTCCAGGCTTTTATTTAGCAAAAATATGAGCTGGCTTCAACGCACTGTTGCTTTATCAAGCTTATTTGACTAGTGGTCTCGAACTAACGCTCCTAAGTGAGTATATCAGCGAGTCTAGCCAATGGAGCCACGTTTCGACAAGGGTTTGAAAAAATTTTAACTTCCTACGTCTCCCCTAACAACCAAAGATAGTATTTATAGCCCGACTAATCGTGTTTAGCCTTACATATCATTCCAGCCAATCAGTTCAAATGTAACTTGTGGCCCATTTCCCGTACAATGGTGGTGTCAAAAAATCTACCACTGAGCGATTCTGATTTTGGGTGTTGTCTGACAGCACCATCATTTTATTTTGGCTATAACTTGTTAATTCCTAGACTATTTGCATAACGCCGTACATATTCTTTGTCAGCAAACCCTAAGGAACCCAAATATATATATTTAATAGAGCTAAGTGGCTGCGTTCAAAATATGCAATTTCTTCTACCTCCTGTTTCGAAGATGTGCTGTCTGGGTACTGTAATGTTTTCAAACGTAAACCCATCTATTGTCATCTTTCCTTATAAGCGTTTTTCAGGATTTAAAAACCTAACTCTGGGAAGGGTAGTGAATTTATCACTGTCCGTCCGAAAAAGTTAGTGCAGGTGGTCTTACACGCGTGATAGTAGTAATTGTGTATCGCGCGACGCGTGTTTTGTGTTGCACGTGTTCGGCTTTATGCCTCTCCCTTTTCTCTATCCTTTAGTCCATCTGTCTTTAGTTACGCCGTGTATAAAATGGAATGAATGAAATATTAAAATTAGGTCATTGTTCAGCTTGGTATCTCAATGTTTTTCCAAGAAATACAGCACACGTTTCATTGAAGAACGCGGGTAATAATACAGTAGGCTTTTACTATCAACGTGAAAGCGTTACAATTTGCCGACGAAGTAGAAAAGAAGGGGGATTTCGAGTACTGTCATTGTGACAGCACTGTTCTTTACCATTCTTCTTCCTTTATTTATTATATGTATTTATTAGGCTTTATATTTACTTGATAATTTATATATGTGGATTAGAATATTCCACGACACTGGTGTACGATTTAATTTTCTCGGTGCAATGCGCTGCCATGTCGCAATTTCGAAAAAAAATATAGCGGGATAGATTCATTGTTCTTTACAGAACGTTTAACTAAAAAAATTAGGATATAGGGGGAATGTTTGTTGGAGCGAATAAACACTAACATTAGCGGACTTATAAAAGGGATTGTTACGATCCTTTTTTTCCGCGGCAGATATGAATTTACTCGTATATTTGAAAGCTATTTCACGCGCACAAAAGCATCGATGTGTATGTAACTATGTGTGGTTGTGATGACGTGTCTTTGTTTGGATTAGCAACGTAATCATTTCGGTGTCTTGTGTGTGTATGGACAAGACGGACTTGAGATTCTTGTGTTTATCCTCCAAATTGTACGTTTGTGTCTGATGTGAGTGGTGTCTACCACTACAATTTATCAGAGTTCAGTAGAATCATTACAGATTGTGTGTAAATACTTCTTCTTCGTACACTCTCAGACGTCCACTTGAATGTTTTCAAAGATAACAGTAGTCAGTTTGAGGCTATTTGAATCTCCGTAGAGCTTGTCCACGAATGTTCACTGATCGGTAGTTCCTATCTTCAGCTTGTTGAATAGATGGTACCTCAATCTGTTGTGGCCAGTGCGGAGTCTGAAGATTACCACATGTTCTCTTCTGTTGAGCTGGTAGTAAGCATCATTATGTGTGTGACCTGGATGCTCTACATCCCATTTGTTTCTGTATCTGGTTCTGATAAAACTCTTTGTCTCCTAGAAAGTTATGCTTGCATCAGGCTGAGGTAGATTTCCACCTTCCTTTGCCAATCTGTCAGCCTCTTCATTGCCGATGATGTTACAATGAGATGGGATCCATTGGATCACAACACTTTTGAATCGTTGACATAGTTTGAGGAGCAATATTCTTAGGTCATCCAGGTCTGCATTATTTTGGCTCTTCAACGTTGCAATTACTGACTGTGCATCGGTAAGGAAAGCAACTTGTTTCTCTGTGCTTTCCTCTGTCAGTATAACCTCTGCTCAGTTTTCAAGGCCTCTGCCACTTCTCTGAAATTACTTGAGAATTGTCCAGTTGCCCCTGACAGCTTCTTTTGGAGAGGGGGGGGGGAGGAGGGGGGGGGAATACAATTCTTAGTATTGCGGGGCGCAGACCACTAGTTTCGCAGGATTGGAAAATAACATTCAAGAAATGTGTTTATATTAATCGATGTGGATCTTCATATTAATAATGTATTGGTAATTACAAGTGTTTAAAGTCGGACGCCGAACAGTATCTTTAATGAGTATCTGATATACGAGTGCGGACACCTACAAATTGTATGGTATTTTCTCAAGTGAAGTCAGATGTGTAATTAAAAGTTATCGCAAAATTGTTCACCAGTCTTCGGAACTTAATGAGTTACTAGGGGTCGTGTTCAATCCCTATTAATTCTACTTGGCCTGCTTGTGGTTTACATCATTACAAATGAACTACAATATACAATACCCGCCCTCACGTAACAGTGATGAAATCAATTCTGCCTTGAAACAAAAACTCACACTAGCTTCCTTCAGTTACAGCAGTCCTGAATATCAAAGATGAATAATTAACGACCCTAGAGATAGCTCATTAACTGGCAATCTCCTTGTATCAGTTTGGTGCTCATGCGGAGAATCCTGTATATTTTTGCATAGACACGTGCAAATGTCACTTATCAATGTTAAATCAATGTATGCGGGTTCAGAAGGTTACCGACAGGTGGCACTCTTAGAATTCCTCTCGAAAGTGGAGTCAAGGGAAAATTTGAAAAAGAAAGGATTTAGATTAGACGCATAAGATTCCGGAATTGATAGCAGCAGGTGGTCTGTCCGAGTAACTACCGAGTTTAATGCATTCTTCATCTATGCCTTGAATTTACTTGAGTTGCATATATCTTAAATTAGTTCATTTTTATACTAAATATTTCTGTCTAATACAATCGTTGGTTTGTTTTCAACTTACCAATATAATTAATTAATTACTATTTTAAATACATATTAAAAATACCAAGGGAATTAAATATGAGAAGAAGACGCTAGCGATGGATTAGACACACATTAAGGAAACCTGCAGAAAATGGCAAGGAAGACTCGGAAAGACTTTGAGCTGATATCACGCGAAAGAAGGATTTTGCATACTCTGTTCAACCTGCGAGAGCAGATGGACAGGGATGGGGAGAATAAAAACCGCTACAGGGGAAACAGTACTTTATTCTGGTAGAGAGGATGGTCAGCACAACGAAGATGTAGCCATTATCCTGAAGAAAGGAATGGAAAGGTCTTTACTGAAATGGAAACCCATTAACAACAGACTGATAAGAGCAAGACTGAGAGGGAGATTCACCAACACCACAATTATACAATGCTATGCACCAACAAACGACAGCGATGAAGAGATCAAGGACGAGTTCTATCAACAGGCACAAATGGAAATGCGGCAGTGGGACAGTAAATGAGAGTGGGGACAAATTAATAAGCTTCTGCAGTATTAACAACCTGGTCATTGGAGGAACACTTTTTCAACACAAAGAAGTGCACAAGTTAACATGGGAATCACCAAACGGACGAGACAGAAACCAGATAGATCTCATAATGATCAATGGCAGATGGAGACATGCACTACAAGACGTGAAAGTAAGAAGAGGCGCAGATGTGGGAAGTGATCACCACTTAGTAGTAGCAAGAATGAAGGTGAAACTCGGAGCTGCTGGACCAGTTGCAGTCAAACAGAAAAGATATAACATCACGAAACTCAAGAACCCCTTCACCAGAAAAGCGTTCGTGGTCGACGTAAAGAGACGATATCAGATTACTAAAAGCCAGGAAAGAACAGAGACCGATGATGTCGACCAGAAATTCAACACCATCTCAACAATATACAAGGAAAGCAGCAAGTCATGCTTGGGATGCCAGTAAAGAAAGAAACAAGACAGGATAACACCAGAAACGCTAAACACCATAGCGAAGAGAAAGGAAACGAAAAGAAAGAAAACAGAAGCTAAGTCTCCCAGGTTAAAGGCAATATATAGTGAACAGTACAGTCAGCTGGACAAGGAAGTAAAACGTCAAACCCGTGCTAACAAAAGGACATTTCTGGATGACCTTGCAAGACAGGCAGAAGAGACAGCACTGAGAAATGAACAAAGCACAGTTTATAAAATAACTAAAACTATCAGTGGAAAACGAGGTGCAAACAACATATCGTTAGTAAGAGACAAGCAAGGAAATCTCATCACCACAGCACAGGGGCAGGAAACAAGATGGGCAGAGCACTTCAGAGAAACCCTGAATAAAGAACCACAAGAGACTCAGCTGAATGTTCCTGAGGCTGAAAGTGACTTAGACGTAAATACAGACATTCCACGAAAAGAAGAAATCATCACAGCTATCAAAGGGTTAAAAAATGGAAAAGCGCCTGGTCACGACAATCTAAATGCTGAGTTATTCAAGGCAGACCCTAAACTAGCAGCAGAACTATTAGAACCACTATTTGCACATGTCTGGGAAACTGAGACAACACCAACAGAGTGGAGTAAAGGAATAATTGTCAAATTGCCCAAGAAGAGCGATCTTGCAGACTGCATCAACTGGAGAGGAATTACTCTCCTCTCAGTTCCCAGCAAAATACTAGGCAGGATAATCATCAAGAGAATTTCAAAAGCAGTTGACCAAAAACTGAGGAAAGAACAAGCAGGCTTTAGAAAGAACAGAAGATGTGCAGATCATATATTTACCCTCAGGAACATTATAGAGCAGTGCTCAGAATGGCAGAGACAGCTGTACATTAACTTTGTTGATTTTGAAAAGGCTTTTGACAGCATACACAGGGACAGCCTATGGAAAATTCTGAGGGCTTATGGAATTCCCAGCCGCATTGTTTCCATCATAAAAAGCCTCTATTCTAACTTCACGTGCAGTGTTGGATTGAGTAATGTAACTTTCGAAGCAACAGAATGAATAAAGCGAGAACAGCCTTTGATATTCTCAACAACATTTGGAAGTCTTCCCAGTACAGCACAAACACCAAATTAAGACTATATGAGAGCTGTGTACTTTCTGTGCTTCTCTATGGTGCGGAATGTTGGAGAGTAACAGAGAAGGAAATGTCGAAACTGTCCTCCTTCCACACAATCTGCCTAAGGAAAATTCTCCGAATCTTTAGGCCAAACACCATCAGCAACCAAGAACTACTTATTCGGAGTAACCAGGAGGACATGCACACCATCATAGCTGGCAGACGCTGAAGCTGGGTTGGCCACGTCCTCAGAAGGGACCCTGATACCATCACAAGAACAGCTATGCTATGCACCCCCGAGGGAAAGCGAAAGAGAGGCCGACCAAAAACAACTTGGCGGAGAACTGTGGAGGCTGAGATGCAAAGAATGAACCAGAGTTGGGGCACTGTACGAAGGATGACCGAGCAAAGTGGAATCAATGTGTTGCTGCCCTACAAGACGCCACCAGGCGTGATGGCCGCTGACTGCTTTGACGGTTGGCGGTTGTGATGAAGTGAATCTGTATCACAACGCGCTCAAATTCCCCGCTTAAAACGTACTAGCTAACGTAATTTTAAAGCTATAAATAACTACAATATTTGAAAATTGTCTGAGGGGCAAAGTCCTTTTACCGCTAAAAATTTAAATAGAGAATTTGAATTTTTCTACTACCACACGTTAAAAGTTACTACCCCCATACACACCCACCCTAATATTTATCGAAGGAAGTAGTCAAAATTAACAACCAATCAAATTGTTGCCTCGTTTTTGGTAGAGACAAGAAATCTTGGTTGTAGTGGCAAAAATGCCGATTCTGTGTTTTTGACCAAAATCAAATAATTTATTTCTCAATAACTAAAGGGAATTAGAATGAGAGCTCTGATATTGATTAATATATTAACCTAAAGATTCCCACTTAATAAAATTATCTTGACTTAGAAAAATTTAAATTACTGATAGTTTAGATCAGGGTAGACCTACAATTAATTACAAAAAAATTACCCAGATGAAACTGTTAAGGAATAACCAAAGGAAAATTAGATAGAACGATAGAGGTCAGTTGACCGTTTCATTATCACTTTTGATATTTGAAATCGGTTCATAAATAACTGAGATATAACATACACAAATGAAATCAGACGAACGAACACACTTATAATCGCTCCAGTTTATAGTCCAAAAATAGTTAAAATTTTGTATCGTCTTCTGATTGGTTAAGGGTAGTTGATAAAATTTAACACCCCCTTGCATAGTCCGCCATTTGAAAAACTATCAAGCACTGCCAAGTTGAGATCAGTGGGAAAGCCTTGTGACCAAGCTTTTACCTTCTGGACGAGAAAGCAGTTTGAAAACCTATTTACTGCTAGTCAAGCTTGTGCATGTGTTATTCTTCTTTACTTGGGGTAAGACAGATAAGTTTATTTGTAATATATTGACATGTAGGCCACCGGTTGTGTGTGCCGCCTATTTTATTTCGATACTGCTACTTGGGAGAGGTTACGATGACCTAAGTAGGAATGTGTCCAAAGCAAGCTTATTGGGAAGTGAAAAATAAATGTGTTTGTAAATTTGCCATAAAATTTTGCGACTGTAAGTCCAGGAGAAAATAAATTGATAGTGGCTTCTGGAGTGACACAGTGTTCAAAGAACATGTGAAACCATGCATATAATGTTTGGAAGAAGTAATTAACAGGTCACAAGATATATTTGTACACCCCTGCTGATTCTATGGAAGACAATCAATGCTTAAGGAACAGTGGCTTTGATGCCATATGAGGAAAATGATGAAAACACAGGACTGAGTGTAGTCAAAGAAACATAGAGTCTGGTGCAAAGTGGTCAGCACACATGGCTGACCCCAGGTAAGATTGTTATTGATTAGTTGTGGAATTGTTATAGACAGGTTCTATAGGGGAAGAACTGTTCCTTCTCATTTCAGGGTTGTATTACCAGTACAAAGTTATTACAGTAACTCTGAGGAAGACAGGACCTGTGGCCAGTGATTGCTTACAAAATACCTGGAAGCTACATGCTGTATCTGCATCCAGGGAGCAGCACTATTTGATTGATCTGGTGAACTCTGGAGCCTAAAGCATCAGACAGGCTAACGAGTTAAGTCCCTTAGCATGGGCATATGACAGGTCATAGCAATTCCATCCACAATATTGAAAAGAATTTCCTGGGGAATGATGAAAAGAACAGACTCTCCAATAATAGACTAGTGTTAAATTCAAGCATTGAATCAGACTGTGGGGTACTGATGCGTGCACCATATATGATGAGAGATGGTGCCCGTGGTCTGGTTTGTGTAGTGTGCAGATGATGTACAGTCAAACAATGATCATACAAAACAGGGCAATCCACACAAGGACGTCAGTTAACTCACGACGTATAAAGTCAATGATGCTTGTAACAGCTAGTGACGTTTTTCTGTATCATTTATTGTGGACGCCACAGTGTATAAAATGTATACGTGAATATGTAGGTACATCAGACAGTCATTATCACAGCAACATAGTCAGTACAGCAATGGACGGTAGACGGCATCATAATATACATCATAGTACTGTAAATGTAATCAGGTGGAAATCTCCATCCTTTTCTATAACAGCCAGGAGATAACAAGATGTATGAGATCAGTTCACTCTCCTTAATCTGACTTCAGCAAGACAGACACGTCTTCTGAAGTATAAATAATGTCCTCAAAAAAAATCCTCTAGATAACAAAAGGTTTCAAACCTAGTTCATGTAGCGAAGTAGCAAGTAATGGTCCTTGGGACATGCATCAACCCGATGCGGTACAATGTAGCAATATGTGAGCTGAGAAAACATCTCGTGATGACGACTTTCAAAGACAGGCTACGAATCAAATGTCACTCACGAACAGATATCGATAAAGTTAATGTAAATGTAATTTACCTTGCCTTCAGGAAATAACCACAGAAATAATACGCCTTCAGGCGTGTGGAAATACACTAGAGGTATCATCTCGAATAAACGAAATATCCATAAGAGGACTTCATATTCCTGAAGAACAAGAAAAGCACAGACGCTCACAAAGACGTCTTGCTCGCTCCCCAAAATCTTCGCTCACTGACTGCTGGGCGGAAATCGTTCGACAAAGACCCAAGACTTAGACATGCGCAGTCCAGCGCGAATCGACCACAGCTCAGATAACTTAAGACACAAGGACCTTTACTAAGAACCAGCTTAAGAATGATTACCTTATAAGGATAACCCAACAGGTTGCCAACCGCTTTCTGAGAAAAGCGGCCTAGCAAGTCCATACATGGACACGATTCAAGAACGCATAACAAACTTAACTGCCATCGACACCAACGCGAGAAGACAACTGCTTACAATGAAAAGTGACTAAATTTCATAAGATTGTTTCCCTTTCATTACAAAATATATATATTGTACACAAAACGATGTTGCGAGAATTTCTCACGCAACATATCACCACCACCTCCCGATAAAAAAAAATGTGGAACATATATTTTTTTTTTAAATATCCAAGAGCATGCGATAAGCGGCTCAAAACGCACGAATTATGCGCGGATAATTAATTAAATTGCCTAACATGAGGCTAAATATAGAGTGTCTGGTGAGAATATACCTCAACAGAAAAATAAATCTGTCTCAAAAAATATTCATATCGGGGAGGTGTCACCAACACACATCACGCTAGCATGTAAACACAATATACGTATGCAAGTTACCATAGTCATCATTAAATAGCATACTCTAATATTGTCTTAAAAAATGGATGTACAAATCTGATAGAAAAATTTAAATAGTACATTAATGAAATTAAAGTACATGACGATCCAGGACACATCCTCTGACGTTCCGAGGGTTAGTACACAATCTAGAACTCGTCATGCTTGATAATAGTAAGGTAAGTCCTCAGCTCATCAATGACATTCTGAGAAAGTACAAGCAATATAACGCTAATTAACAACTAATATGCTTCATAAGGTACAATACATTATTAATAATTGTGGCTGTTTAGTAAACTTACGGCCCTTATATTAACTACTCAGTCTTCCTCTATCATCTTAAAAAACGAAACAGAAGAAGATGATAACAAAGCACGATAGTGTGTGTACATATAAAGTGAGTACAGATGTGCTAATCTATTGTAGTAATATAGGTGTGTTATGACTCTGTAATATATATAGAAATATAGGACCGAAGTATTAGTTGGAATCATGTGGGCATCTAGACAAAATGTCAGGCATCACATTATCCGCACCACGGATAGCTCGTACCGTGAAGTGAAAAGGTTGAAGAGCAATAGCATATCGAGTGGATCTCGAACTCTTCAAATTCTTAGTCTGAATAGCTGTAAGAGCTTTTTGATCAGTCTCTAGAATGAAATGTGCGCCCAGGAGGAATCTTTGTAGTTTGAGAATTGACCAAACCATAGCTAACAACTCACGGTCTAAAACCGAGTAGTTCCTCTCTGCCGCATTTAGTTTTCTAGAAATGTACATAACAGGATGCAGAGTATTTGCATATTCTTGCATAAGTGCTGCTCCAATCCCAGTGGATGAAGCATCACTCCGTAGAACAAAAGTCCTATCAAGAGTAGGTAATCTTAGGATGGGAGGAGATGAAAATATATTCTTGATCTGGTCTAAGGAAGATTGGCATTCTTGAGACCAACGGACCAGATTAGGCGAACCTTTCTTCAACAATGTTGAGAGAGGTGCCATGATCGAAGATAAATTTGGAATAAATCTCCCATAAAATTGAATTAAACCTAAGAGACTCCTAACTTGTTTCTTCGTTTTAGGAACAGAGATGTTCAGTATTTTGGAAGTATTGTGGTCTTCTGTCTTCAAGAGACCATGACCAACACGATGACCCAGGAAAGAGATTTCACCAAAACCAACAAAAGCTTTTGAAGGTTTTGCTGTCAAACTATTCTCACGTAGAGTGGACAGTAAGTCATATAAACCTAAATAGTGATCTTCCCAGGTATCACTGAAGAGACAGATATCATCTAAGTATGCGATGACATCTGAACGATGTGAAAGAATTCGACGCATCATGCGAACGAAAGTAGCAGGGGCGTTCATAAGACCGAAAGGCATAACATTCCATTGAAATAGACCCCTAGGTGTAGAAAAAGCAGTAAGAGGTTTGGCATGCTCTGCTAAAGGCACTTGCCAATAACCTTTAGACAAGTCAAGTTTAGTGAAGAATCTAGAATTAGAAAGTTTAATCAGTAGATCTTCTAACAAAGGCATCGGTTCAGCATCGAACTTTGTGACCTGATTCAATTTGCGATAATCAACGCAAATTCGTATGTTCTTATCTTTCTTCCGGACAATAACCATGGAAGAAGAATATGGTGAAGTCGATGGTTCAATTATATTTAATTGAATCATTTCATCCAATTCCTTTTCCACTTGCGACTGAAAGTGTATAGGGATAGGATAAGGCCTAACCCTAATAGGATTACTGTCGGTAAGAATTATGTCATGTTCTATGACATCTGTGTGTCCAGGAATGTCAGTGAGAACATCCTGAAATGTTTGTAACATCGACGAGACTTGTCGATGTTCGTCACCAGAAAGATTAGGAGAAACAGAAACGTTTTTCCAAGATTCCGTGGAATGTAGTGGAACCACTGGAAGGGGAAGATTGACATCAGAGAAAGTAGATTCCTCATCCTGTATGACAGACAGGGATGAGTAATGACCATGAGGTGCAGGAGAATCATCCGTTGCCTCAAAAATAGGCAGCAAATAGTCCGGACGTTCGTGAAATTCCGAAAGCATGTTTATGTGGAAAGTTTTATGCTTTCCATCTATATCGACCACATAGTCAACATCGGAAATCCGAGAGACTATTGCATACGGACCTTTCCATGCAATAAGAAGTCTATTTTCCCTACTGGGGAGTAGGACGAATGCTTTGTCACCTGGACAAAGTTGTCGTAGACATCTATTCTTGTTAGCAAACTGCCTTGCCTTCTCTTTAGCAATTTCTGATGAAGCAGTTGCTAGTTTACATGCCTCAATGATCTTTTGCCTCAGAGCAATGACATACTCATATGAGAATTGAGTTTCATCGCTAATATCATCGGCAGTGATGAGATCGTGTAATAAAGACATAGGGCCGCGCGGACGCGCGCCAAAGACAAGTTCGAAGGGAGAAAACCCTGTGTGTTCATTTGGGACTTCTCTATAGGAAAAGAGAGCCGCGGGTAAAACCCTGTCCCAATCTTGAGGATGATCTTCAGTTATCTTACCAAGCAAAGTCTTGAGCGTTCTATTCAGACGCTCAACTAACCCATTAGACATAGGATGATAGATACTACTGAGAGATCGTTTAATATGTAAGGTAGACATTACCTGTGACATAGTGTCAGATATGAGTTGAGTGCCATGGTCTGACAATATTTCTCTGGGGAACCCCAAGCGAGAAAATATCAGCCAAAGAGCATCTGCAATATCTGTAGTAGATATGCTCTTAAGAGGAATAGCCTCTGGCCAACGTGTGCACATATCGACACATGTAAGGATAAACTGATGTCCTCTGGCCGACTTGACCTTAAAAGGGCCAATAATATCTATGGCCATTTTCTGAAACGGCCGAATAGGGATGTCAGCAGCCTGGATAGGCGCAGCATGTCGTGGTCCTCTAGATTTGACCTCCTGACATACCTTGCATGATCGGCAGTAAATACGAATGTCCTTGTTGACAAAAGGCCAAAAGAAAGCCGCAAGGACTCTCGACTTCGTACGGGAAAAACCCATATGTCCAGCACATTGCGAGTCATGAGCATGTTGCAATATTTGCACTCTCATGCTCTTGGGAACAAGAATTTGCGAATGTGCCGACGTAGTCGAATCTTGTACCATACGTACAAGTACGCCGTTTCTCATTGCAATCCAAGATTTTCTATTTGTATCCTGATTCGGATCACCTTTCTTCGCAAGAATGAAGAATTTTTTTAAAGAAGGATCTTCTTCTTGCAATTTTATGAAAGAGTCACAAGTGATGACTAAGTGACTGTCTTGGCTATCAACTTCATTATCACCATTCAGTGAAGTTTCGGGTGTTTGTAGAGCTTGTGCTCTTGTAACCACTGCATTTGTAGCTTGCATGTTATTATATTCCCAAGCAGCAATCTGCTGTGGGGTACACTCCCTAACTCCGTGAATACGACCAATAATAAGGTCCGCAATAGGATTAGGTAAGAGACAAGCATGCACATCTCCAGTAAAGAAAGGAGTGGCAATGCGAATTACAGCAGTAGGATATTTTTCTAGAGTGCCGCCAAATGTGACACATTTAATAACCTTTCCTGTAGCACAAGATGGATCTACAAGCGATTGTCTAACACCAATAGTGGTGCATCCGGAATCGAAAAGTAGTGAGACCGGAGTATCATTAACAAGACCCTTATGTAGGATTAAAGAACCCCTCCCGTCATGCGCAACCGCAGCAGGAAGAGCGGGAAGAGGGTGACCACAACTCAAAGTAGTTATGGTACTCGGTTCGAATAAAGTACTGCATTGGGGGCATTTGTTTGCTCTCTCAAAGTCAAAAGCAGAACCAGTGACAGCGTCTAAGTTTTTATTATGAACAACATGATTACAGGCTCCCTCAGTTTCCTGTTGTACAGAATTAGCCTGCTGATATCTCTTTTTTTTGTGTTGAGATCTACCGCGACTATTATTACCTCTGAAGTTATCAGAGTTATTATTATCTCTGAAGTTATTGTTGTCTCTATTGTAATTGTTATCCTGGTTCGAATTCCAGTTTCCACGATTACTATCATGTCCACATTGATGCGAACATCTATTTGTTTGGTTTTGAGGTCTTCGGGAGGAATAACCTCTATTACCATATCCTCTTTTGAAATGCCTATAATTATTAGGGTGATAGTAACGAGCACTATCAGGTTGTCTCCAATTCTTCGAAGAAGAATCACCATGAAATTGATTTCCATGATTTTGAAAGTAATTACCGTTACTCTTTCTATCAAAATTTTGTTGGGATCTACGAGCAAAGTTTTGACCATACGGTGCTGCCGAAGCAACTGGTAAACCTTCTTTCACCTTAGAGTTACCAATGGTTATGTGTGGGTGCGCAGTTACATACTGGCAACAGAAATCTTCCATTTCTTTTATTGTTTTAGGTTTACGTTCATGAAGGAAAGCAAGGAAAGACTCATTGACAGACGACATGACTTTGTCTCTAAGTATTAAGTCCATAAGTGCTTCATAAGTTTTTTTTCCGTCTTAGATAGTTCAACCCATCGTGAGAAAGTAATGCGTATTCTTGCAATAAACTCGGAGAATTCAACTCCATTTTCAGGCAACATGTTTTTAAATTGTAGACGATAGCCGTCTTCGTTAAGCTGATATTTCTTTAACAAAGCGGCCCTGACAACCTCATAATTGTTCTTGTCAGGTTCATCCACCATATTTAACATACTTAGAGCTTTACCTGTCAGTATCCCTGATAACTGATAAACATATTTTGCTTTGTCTATGTTATGAGCTTTACATGCTTGTTCAAATCTGTCCAGATAGAACATTATATCATCACTGGAAGGACTAAATGTTGGTAACTTAATCTTAAAAGTATCATTATTAGCCTTATCAGAAGATGAACCCTTGTTTGCATCATTACCATTACTCATGCTCGTCAATTTCAATTTTTCCAACTCTAAAGCTAAGACCTTTTCTTCATGTTCCATTTTTGCTTTCTCTTTCCTCTCATCAGACTCTCTCTGTAATCTTCTTTCCTCAGCCTGAGCCTCTTTTTGAAGTCTTTCATTTTCAGCTTCTTTTTCAAGTCTTTTATTTTCAGCCTCTTTTTCAAGTCTTTTATTCTCAGCCTCTTTTTCTAGTCTTTTATTCTCAGCTTCTCGCTGTAGCTGGAGTTTTCTCTCCTCAGCTTCTGATTCCCTTTTCTGTTTTTCCATTTCCATTTGGAATTTTCTTTCATCTGCCTGCATCTGCAGTCTCAGATTCTCAGAATCTATCTTTTTCTGCTCAGCTTCTGCTTTCTGTCTTTTTTCCTCAGACTTCAGCGCTTTATTATATAGAGCAGTAGCATACTCTTCCAACTTATCACCAGTCTTACCCAGGGATTTACCCTGTTCAATAAAGTACTCAAGTGTAGACATGTTGTCTAACATGTGAGTCCAAAAACCTGAAATAATTAACTAATTTATTTCAAACCTAAGTGTAACAAGTCTTAATTAAACACTTGTATATTCACATCACATTATATTATCCCAGTCTCTGTGGGAAAACAAGTCTCCAATCAAAGAACTTGTATATGAAATGTCAACAATCAATTCTTTATCATAAGTGCACTTCTCATTCAATAGTGCACGACACTATTCATCATTCATTTATCATCAGTGTAGTAGTAACAGTGCATTAGCATAGCCCATAACTAATTACTATAACTGTAAACAATGACTATGTAAACACAAGCAGAATGTAAACATTGAAAATGTAAACAATGTAAACAATGTAAACAATAACAATGTAAACAATAACAACGATCAGCAACAATACAAAAACGTTCGCAGAAATCAACTAAAAATAAAGCAGAAATTAATGAAA
This sequence comes from Oreohelix idahoensis, assembly GCA_024509875.1. Lineage (NCBI taxonomy): Eukaryota > Metazoa > Mollusca > Gastropoda > Stylommatophora > Oreohelicidae > Oreohelix > Oreohelix idahoensis. The sequence continues at coordinate 267,832 of JAMPIV010016367.1, forward strand.
TATCACAAAAAATGTGACGATATCTGCGATAGAATTAAACAAAATGCATGACACTACAGTGTATAAACAAAAATTTTGTATGAAACTAAACTATAGTTAAGATGAGGCTAACAATTACAAACAAATCAAAACAAAACTAAAGAATGCGAAATAATAACGAAAACAATATTAAAACATGTCATCACAGCTAACATAAATAGCAACAGAAGTCGCTTAGCAAATTCCAGTATCGGAAATTTGCACACCCTACAGAAAACGCTCACGATAGACGACCTCTATGACGTGGTATGATCTAAGGGAGACGCCACCCAACCGAAAACCCGCAGAAATATAAACATATAGTTATACAAATAACATATAAACATATAACATATAACAATAGAATGAGATGATACACAGAAGACTCAGCAGAAGTACAAGGGCACAGTTTACGTACAAACAGGCCACTTAACTTATAGGCTTCCAATCGTAGAACAGCAGAAAAAACAGATGTCAATCAACGTCCTAAAGAACGAAGCTCCAACGATGATGGCACATCTGAACTGCTTCCACTGCTAACACGATGGTACTTGAGCTTCTGAAATACTGTATGTTGAGTTGTTTCGGCACTTGACCTTCTAATCCAATAGTAAATTGATGGAAATCGGTACTTGGCCTTCTTCAGAAAACAACCCGTTTCAACCGGCACTTGACCTTCACAAAAAACGACAGCACTGGAACCTTGACAGCAGCAACTTGCTTGACTTTCGTTAAAGACAACAGCAGTCCGTGTTATCAGGCAATATGCAATAACGCCGGGTACTGTCAAATTCCTGTTTCAGTCAAAAAATTGCAATTTTGACATTTACCGGACAACGCCGAGTACTTTGAAAATTTTGAAGATGTTGACTGTCTTGAAGAATGTTGAAGTGTTGACTTGAAGGATGCCGTTTGTTGAAAATGAAGTGGGTAAGGGACCCCGTGTATGCTGGTACCAGATCAAACCAGCTTATGGCCACCAAATGATGCGTGCACCATATATGATGAGAGATGGTGCCCGTGGTCTGGTTTGTGTAGTGTGCAGATGATGTACAGTCAAACAATGATCATACAAAACAGGGCAATCCACACAAGGACGTCAGTTAACTCACGACGTATAAAGTCAATGATGCTTGTAACAGCTAGTGACGTTTTTCTGTATCATTTATTGTGGACGCCACAGTGTATAAAATGTATACGCGAATATGTAGGTACATCAGACAGTCATTATCACAGCAACATAGTCAGTACAGCAATGGACGGTAGACGGCATCATAATATACATCATAGTACTGTAAATGTAATCAGGTGGAAATCTCCATCCTTTTCTATAACAGCCAGGAGATAACAAGATGTATGAGATCAGTTCACTCTCCTTAATCTGACTTCAGCAAGACAGACACGTCTTCTGAAGTATAAATAATGTCCTCAAAAAAATCCTCTAGATAACAAAAGGTTTCAAACCTAGTTCATGTAGCGAAGTAGCAAGTAATGGTCCTTGGGACATGCATCAACCCGATGCGGTACAATGTAGCAATATGTGAGCTGAGAAAACATCTCGTGATGACGACTTTCAAAGACAGGCTACGAATCAAATGTCACTCACGAACAGATATCGATAAAGTTAATGTAAATGTAATTTACCTTGCCTTCAGGAAATAACCACAGAAATAATACGCCTTCCGGCGTGTGGAAATACACTAGAGGTATCATCTCGAATAAACGAAATATCCATGAGGACTTCATATTCCTGAAGAACAAGAAAAGCACAGACGCTCACAAAGACGTCTTGCTCGCTCCCCAAAATCTTCGCTCACTGACTGCTGGGCGGAAATCGTTCGACAAAGACCCAAGACTTAGACATGCGCAGTCCAGCGCGAATCGACCACAGCTCAGATAACTTAAGACACAAGGACCTTTACTAAGAACCAGCTTAAGAATGATTACCTTATAAGGATAACCCAACAGGTTGCCAACCGCTTTCTGAGAAAAGCGGCCTAGCAAGTCCATACATGGACACGATTCAAGAACGCATAACAAACTTAACTGCCATCGACACCAACGCGAGAAGACAACTGCTTACAATGAAAAGTGACTATAAATTTCATAAGATTGTTTCCCTTTCATTACAAAATATATATATCTTGTACACAAAACGATGTTGCGAGAATTTCTCACGCAACAGGTACCCATTACAGTGACCTTTTAGATTGTGAAGAGTCATGGACAGTGTTCCAACTTATTTATTTCTATTATGTAAATAAAAGTTTTCTTGATTTGACAATTCCTGTCCCAAAAGAGTGAGGTACAGGAATAATAAAATTGTATATAAATATCCCTTTATATATCAAAACGTACACACAGTTTTACTTACTTGATTTTATTGAGTTAAAGTCCTGTTTGAAAATATTCATTCCTCATATTAAATACATTACCCTAGACACGTAGTCACATAACATAACAGAAATTACTTTACACTGGGTGAGATCAGAAGAGGTAGCGGATAGGGATCCTGAGAAATACATCATCATCATTTCTTACTCAGGTACTTACATAGCTTGACCTCACCTTGTTAACATTAACTTTTAGTAACATCAAAACCTCTTATCACAGCGGTTAAGGATCAAAGAAGAAGAAGAAGAAGTTCAACCTGACCCGAGGAGCGCTTTTTCGGTTATAATTGGAGCATGTTGTGTGAATTTTTTTAAATGTTGTTTTAAAGGCTTGAATGTTATATGAGATCTTATTTTGACTAGTACTGATGTCAGCCCTTGGGTCCTATTTTAGATGAGCAAGAGAGGGTCTATGGAAGATCATGGCAAAATAAGGCTGCCCAAAGAAATTTATCACAATAGTGCAGCAGCTGCATGATGGAATGCAGGCTATAGTTCAGGAAAACGGTGAGCTATCGGAGCCCTTCTCCGTCTCAAATGGAGTTAAACATGAGTGTGTACTTGCACCGACTATGTTCAGCGTCATGTTCTCTGCTATGCTGACTGATGCTTTCAGAGACGGGGACATAGGAATCGACATCAGATATCGTATTGATGGAAAATTGGTTAACCTTAAGAGGCTTCAAGCAAAAACTAAGGTCAAATCACACACCATCAAAGATCTTCTGTTTGCTGACGATTGTGCCCTCAGTGCTGGCTCGGAGGCTGTTCTGCAGAATATATATATATATATATATATATATATATATATATATATATATATATATATATATATATATATATATATATATATATATATATATATATATATATATATATATATATATATATATATATATATATACTCCGAAGTCTGTTCAAATTGTGGGCTTACCATCAACACGGAGAAAACAGAAATCATGTACCAACCAGGTCCTGGCAGAATTTATACTGAGTCAATCATCAAGGTAAATGGTGAGAAACTGAAAGTTGTGAACAGACTCACATACCTTGGTAGCACACTATCCCAGAACGTCGCCATTGATGATGAGGTGAACACCAGGATCTCAAAAGCCAGAAGCCCATTTGGCAGACTATACACCAACGTCTGGCATCGAAGTGGCATTAGTCTACAGACAAAGCTAAAGGTGTACAGAGCTGCGGTGCTTCCAGTGCTGCTGTATTCATGTGAAACATGGACTGTATAGAGACGCCACGTAAAGAAGCTTAACCACTTCCATACAGTCTGTCTCAGAAAGGTGATGAACATCAAATGGCAAGACAAGATCCCGGATACCGTCGTTCTTGACAGAGCTGGTATCCCTATCATCGATACTATTCTGATGCAGTTACAGATTCGTTGGGCAGGTCATGTAGTCCGCATGCCAGACCATCGGCTGCCAAAAATACTCATTTATGGTGAGTTGCAAAAGGGTAAATGATCCCATGGTGGCCAAAAGAAGCGCTTCAAAGACACGCTCAAGATTTCATTAAAAACCTTTGTCATAAACCCTGACACATGGGAAGCTGCTGCGCAAGACCGAACTGCTTGGCGCACATCTCTTCATAAAGGTGCAGCGGCATGCGAAGCATTCAGAAAAGCAGCAGCGGGAACAGCGGAGACAGGCTAGAAAAGCCCGTGAAATAAAACCTTCACTTGAAGCGAACATTCTCTGCCCACACTGTCCGAGATCTTTCCAGACACGCATCGGGCTCATCAGTCACCTTCGTACCCATATACTAACTTAACATATTCCTAATAATTTGATGAACAGAGTGGTCTACATCACCCGTGATGGACGAACAACAAACAGACGAGCAAGAAATGATGTTCTATGTACGTACATATTTATTTGCTTACAGGGACATAATTCTTATTTATTTAATTAACAATATTTTCGTCATTGTCTCCTACTAATGATGCTAACCAAATGACGATACAGTTGACATTAAAAAATCCGGCCATCGATAATCCGGTTCCTTCAGATTTCCGGCATGGATTTCGGAGCGCATTTTTAAATTTACCGCATTGGCATGCCACTGTTTTCTGGAGCCGTTTATGTTTTGATGCAGCTGTTGGGTCTTGCTTGCACGTGTTAACAGGCATTCCTGCTCATTTTATCATTTATTTGCTGCTGTATAGCCCCATTACACACAATAAACCAGTTCAAAAGGAAAGGTCTTTTTATTTAGACATGCGCCCCAATATAACCGACAGACCCAGTGTCTAAGTTGAACTAAACGCGCCTCGCCACAACGAAACAAAATTTTATTTATAAAAAAGAATGGGGAACAAAATATATAGAGCCTCACAACGAGATGCAATCTGATCATCAGAAATGGTTCCCCCGTCGGACAACTGTTTCAGCCCTTTAATCTCATTTAAATTCTAAGGTGGACGGGCCTACTTGGGTCTTGACTCTCAAGATTAATGTCAGCCTCATGGTTTTTTTTTAAACCGCCTGCTCTGGGAATTGGACCCGAGACGTAAAACGTACACACACGCACTCACACACGCACACACACACACACACACACACACACACACACACAACATATGAATGATGATTGATTTCTATCAGAAATGATCTCAGAACAAAATTGATGTTGTAACCTCCATCTTCATAGTCTACTGTTATCCGAAATAGTTAACAACTCCCTCGTGGACGACTTATATTAATAATTATAATCCCAGCTGAAAGATCGGTAAATTTTTTTAACTTTTAATTGGTTTAAATTGTTTATTTGATTATATATTTATTTTCTTGTTTTAATAGTTTTTTTTCTTTGGACTAATTAGCTAAATTACATTAGATTACATTTTTTTACTTTTCAGTATTACACAACTTTGGGGAAAGGGGTGTTGGGTTTAAGAGATTTTTTGACGTAACATAGGAGTGGGGTCTGGGTTTTTTCTTTTCTTTTCTTTTGTTGTTGTTGACGAAAGGCGACAAAGGAGGGGAGAGGGGTTATCAAAGGTAAAAATTGCGAGACGGCTTATGTGATTGACCCCATACACTTGGCAGCCACTACATCTACTTCTACATCTGACTTTTCCTGTGATCCCCTCATGTTTCAAGTCCGTGACTAGCTCATTATACTCGTATATGACAATTTTGAATGCGTGCTGCTTGTCTAGGGTGACCATTTTGTTTTAAACAAAAAAGAAAAATTTTCTGACTTTTTGACGTTAAAAAAGAGGACAATGCAGGCCCAAAAGTAGGACTAAGAAAGAGGACTTATTAGTTTCAATCTATTAATGCATGATTGTGATGTCTAGAACTAGTTTTATAAAGGTTAGAAAAAATAGAAATAAAATGTCCTTTAAAATGTATGTTTTTAAATCATTTTAACCTCAGAAATTAACTTTCTACATGTTAATCAGTATTGATAAAACTAATACTATTATTATTTTTGTTATTATGTTAATATTATTTATTTATTTTTTTGCAGATATTGTTCTCTTCATCAATTCAGTATTTTCTTTTAAATAATCATGGAATTGACAGCATAATACTTTTAAAAAAAATTCTGCGGAAGCAAAATTCCGTTAATGGCATTCACAAATAAACTATTTCTGTATTTTGTTCAGTGACTTTCCATCAGTAAAATAAGAATGTCCACTCGTGTGTTGTGATCAGGTGCCGCAAAGAAATATTGTGCGATCATTAGGAGTTCAGAATGAAATTCAATTTTTACTGATTGTTTTAAAAATTTGATTCATTTCTGATGTGTCAGCAAGTACATAAATCCCTCATCGTTACTTTTAACAAATGTTGTCGGATTCCTAAGCTGATCACAGTACTTGCATCATCAAATGCAACATCTTTATCAGTTAAATATTGACCAGAAGCTAGCACATCTTCCCATGTTGGTTCTTCGTGTAAGGTTCATCATAAAAAAAAATTCTGTGAAATATTCAAATGATTTAATCGATATCTCTAAGTCTTCTAAACAACTGATGTGTAGGCATTTATAATTATCATGAAACTTGCCACACAATCTGCTAGTCCGTCTCTTTGTTTTTCAACAAGAGTATTCGGAATCTTCAAGGGCAAAGACTCTTTGACACAAGTGCTGCTTAAGAATGTCTATCACAGATTTAACACAGTTTAGAACAACTGGGCTACATTTCTTTCAATTCGTTCAATATTTACTTGTTAAAAATACTCCTTACAGAGTTTACTTGCATAAGCTAGACCTAATCTAAGTCATGTTCAATCTCCGGAATGTTGGGGGGGGTGGGGGGAGGAGAAGCGCCGGACAATATGCACTTTTGAAAAAAAGCCGCCCAGGCACTCAATCTTAATGTGAAAAAGAGGACAAATCCGGGGGAAAGAGGACAGATGGTCATCCTAGTCTAATCTGGATCCAAAATGGCACTGTAAAATCAACCACTATTATCTGGAGCGACAAAAAGGATTGTAGGGCCACAGGCCATTTCTGGTCATCTTTGAGACTTCCTAATAATTTCTTGTAAATAAATAAGTAAATAAATAATTAAAGGTAATTAACAGGTACTCGTTGGACATAAAGGATGACACTAGACAACAGAAAAGAAAATATGAGTGATAGGCTTACCGGGAATCGAACCTAGGACCAACCAGACGGCGCCATCGCCTTGCTGTGACAGTACATCGTGAATGGACGCTGAGCCAATTTTGCACATCATTTATTATTTAATAATTTCTTGGTAGGCCTATATTTACTGGGAACTTTGTTTTTTTTATTTTAATGACGAAAAATATTCCGTTCAACCTCTGATGGGTTATAAATTAGGATATAAAATCGAGGAAGTTGAGGGGAACTGTGGTAAGACGTGGAGTACAATGGATGGGTTTGAAAAAAAAACCATCCATTAATTAGGATATAGAGTGTTTTCAGTTCCAAATAAGATGAATAACTGCCAGTACGGGAAAGTGGCATCACGTCTGTCAAATCATTGTAAATATAATATCTGTGAAAGCTCTTTCGTGTCCCTTTTTTAAATACAATTTTTAAATTGTAAGTTTTCTCCATTGTATCATTTCAGACATCAGCTTGAATATGTTCAACCTAGACTAGGGTTCCCATAATGTTTTGTTTAAAAACCGGGACATTTTCAAATTTTTACCAAAAAAACCCGGGACATTTTGTAAAAAAACGGGACATGTTAAAAATTAAGGTAAAGCACAAATAAATCTATTATATATTATATGTTGCACTTAAAATAAGATACTGGTATAAAAATACACACATTAACTAACACAACTTCCACTTTAAAAAAGAATTCTAAATTACAAACATTACTTAATTAGAAAAATCGCACCTTTAAAAAATACACAATAGTCAAGTTTATATTTCAGATTCATCAGAATATTTATCAGATTTATGGGCCTGTTCAAGAAGTTTTTTTTCTCCTGATAATTGGACAGAGAACTCAGCACAAGAGAAATCCTTAAAATGGGTATTTATAATGGTTAAAGCTTTCACTGTCTCAATTTTAAGTCTGTTTTTTTCGTCTGTCCAAAGCGCATTTATTAATGAAAAAACACGTTCAACAGCTGCATTGGATCCTGGCAGTGCCAAACAAAAACTAATTAGGCATTTCAGGTTCTCAGCATTTATATCCTGCTTTGTAAAATGAGCGAACATCTCACACCATTTTTCACTGACACTTTGATCCTTCAGTTCACTCCACACATCAAATTTGCTTTCACAATATTTTTTCACATATGTAAATATCGTGGAATATTCTAATCCACATATATAAATTAAAACGTAAATGTAAAGCCTAACAAATAAATTTAATAAAAGGAAAGAGCAATGGTAAAAGAACAGTGCTGTCACAATGACTGTACTCGAAATCCCCTTGTTTTCTGCTTCGTCTGCAAATTGTAACGCTTTCACGTTGATAGTAAAAGCCTACTGTATTATTACCCGCTTTCTTCAATGAAACGTGTACTGACCTTGAGATACGCAAGCTGATCAATGACCTAGATTTAATATTTCATTCATTCCATACACGGCGTAACTAAAAGACAGATAAAGCAGGAGAGAGAGAGGGGCGAATGAAGGCAGGAAGCATGCAATACTAAACACGCGTCGCGCGATACACAATTGCTGCCATCACGCGTGTAAGGCCACATGCACTAACTTTTTTTCAGACGGACAGTGATAAAAACACTAACCTTCCCAGAGTTAGGTTTTAAAAAACATGGAAAACGCTTATTAGGAAAGATGACATTAGATGGGTTTACGTTTGAAAACATGACAGTACCCAGACACCACATGGGGATGGAAGTGAACAGGAGGTGGTAGAAAATACATATTTTGAACGCAGCCACTTAGCTCTTTTAAATTTGTATATTTGGGTTCCTTAGGGCTTGCTGACAAAGAATATGTAAAACGTTACGCAAATAGTCTAGGAATTACCAAATTATAACCAAAATAAAATAGTGGGGGTGCCTGACAGCATGAAATCATTTCTGCTCATAAAATTTTTTTTATAACGTGTTTGAAAAAACATTACGTTACGGAAATAGCCTACCATGTTAACTCCTATTTGATTGGAGCGCAACAAATGTAAGACTAAACACGATTGGTCGGGCTATAAATACTATCTTGTGTTGTCAGGGGAAACGTGAAAAAGGAGTACTTTTTTGAAAAGATGTGTAGACATGGTTTCATTGGGTAGAGCTGCGAATATACTCGATTCAGAGCGTCTGTTCATTGCCACATCTTGTAATAAACCTACTAAGAAGCAGTGCGTTGAGCACCAGTGTATATTTTTTTATAAAATAAAGCCTGGGACATCGGCAGATCGGAGTTGTGCTATATTCATTGCCAGTCAACGAAACTGTTTATTATTCTATGAATTGTGGTAAGCTTGAAATATTCAATATCTTTTAATGAAAATTGAATGTAAATTGATAATTTATGTCTGTATATATGTGTAGTTCAGTAGCAAACATGATGTAAAGCCTATAATGCTCCAGCCTGAACAGAAGGTGTCGGAGGAAAGTAAAACTGCATGGAATGGCCAAACAGTACACTGACACCTAGATGATTGACTAGAAAGAAATAATGCTGGAATTGCAGAGGCGTAGTAACCATTAGGGAGGGAAATACTGGTATAAAGTATTTCAGATGAAGCTGACAGTTGGCCTAACGCTCTGAACTCAATGTTTGTGATGTATTGTGCTCAGTGTAGAAAGAGAGTATAAATTAGTTATGACGTAGAAGGTACATCCTTCTTGTTTCAGGGACCGTGGTCTTAAAGTTATTGAGCAGCACCTGGTCAGAGCTTTGCTGAAGCCAGAGGCGGACAGCATACTCCTTGGTCCATATAGCAACCAGTGGGGTGGCTCCAGAACTCATTAAAGTAATCGAGCAGAGGAGGCCTTTACTGCAGTCATCACGAAAGATAAGAGAGTGTGGCCATGGAGCTCAACATTATGTACCCCCATCTTAAAATGACTTTGTAAAATAAAATTAAGAGGGGAATTTAATTGTTTTAATACCAGGAACTGAGAACATCTCCAATACTAGTTCCAATAGAAACAAACTATTGAAGTCATGATGACAAATACCAACAGAGCTTGAACAAAACAAAACCAGTATTACCTCATATTACCACTACACAACTGACACACATAGGATACTATTAATAATATATGTCACTACAATATTCATATTGATAAATTCTGTACATATAACTTGTAATTAAAATTGATTGTGATTCCTGGTTCCCTTTGTATTTGAATCAGGACACATATACATTCATGACAGCACTGAATACATATTGTTATTTGAAAAGTTATCAGTGACTCCTTTAAGATATCCTCGTAGAGTGTTTTATGTATGTGAGTGTCACAGTGTTGTCAAGTGTGGTGGAATAAATTAAATTGGTTATCTGTCTGTTGTTGTTATGACTTACACTTCATCATACACATACCCTAGACATATAACGTAGTCATCACACTATTCCAGAATAATTCTGACTGAGGTATACATATGTGGCAGCAAGTAAGGTTATCTATAATACACTACTCTTATTAGATATAGATACCTTCACAGCTGATCTCAGTCAGTACACTAAGTCCCCTATAAATATTTATAACATCCCACTTTACCACATATATTGGGGGCTCGTCCGGGATTTTGAATCATTTCCTATTACAAATATTGGGGGTAATTCACTTCAGGGAATAATAAGAATTAAAAGGTATCCTTGGGTGAAAAGAAATAAGGTTGAGCTCACAGTGCCTGTGTTGTCCTAAGTTAATTAGTCATAGATAAAATTGTTTAGTTAAATAATTTAGACATTTATCTGTTAGACAATGGCCGACCTGGCAAAATTTCGATCTGCTGCTGTACAGACTGCGAAAGAGTTAGGAATGGACGGGCAAATTATGATTTCTTATGTCACTGCTGAATGTGACAAATATATTGAACGAGAAGAAAGAAGATTAGAAAAAAGAGGCCGAAAGAAAATTAGAATCTGAAAGATTGGCCGAAGATAAGAGAATAGAGGCTGAAAAGGAAATTAAGAGGTTGCAGATTGAGGCTGAGGCTAAGAGGTTGCAGATTGAGGCTGACAAAGAGGCTAAGAAATGGGAAGCAGAAAGAGAAGACAAAAGATTAGCTGCAGAAAGGGAAGACAAACGATTAGCCGCAGAAAGGGAAGCAGAAGATAAAAGATTACAAAGGGAACATGAGTTACGACTAAGGGAGTTTGAGTTTCAGGGCCATGCTCCTGAAAATGGTGCCAGTCCCTTTGCCTCTGATGCCACTGCTAGCCAAGGAGCCTCAACCTCAGCTATGAATTTTCATTTAGATCATTTTGTTGAGAAAGACGATGATATTGAGAGCTATATAAATAGATACGAATTATTAGCTACCACATATGGGTTAGAGAGAGAAAGGTGGAGCTTAAAGTTATCTCAAGGACTTCGTGGGGCAGCTTATGAAGTTTTTGCAAAAATGAGCAGAGGTGATCAGGAAAATTATGACATGCTAAAGCAGGCTCTTTTGTTAAGATATGAAAAGAATGCAGAATTTTATAGGAAAAAATTTAGGAATGCTAAACTACTGTCAGGTGAAACCTATCACCAGTTCTCTGCACGAATAGAGACATACTTGGAGAAATGGACTTCTCTGGGGAAAACCCAAGATCTTAAGGAAATGGTCCTTATAGAGCAACTAAGAGAGTCCATGGCTCCAGACCTGAGAAAGTTTCTCATGGAACAAGGTGCAGAGAGGCTGGGTGAGTTGCTAAATGTTGCTGAAAGGTATCAAGCAGCTCAAGCAGAGGTAACAAGTAATAAAAAGAAACAGGTGGATAACTTTAGGGCACCACAGAACTTTAATAAATTTGATCCTAGGGATCAAAACAAAGGTAAGCACCAGTTTGATAGGCCACGGTATGAAAATAAAAATAAATTCCCACAATTCGATGAAAGGAAATATGATGAAAGAAAATCTTTCAACCAAGGAAAAAGGTGGTGTAAAAATTGTAAGATGAACAATCATGACACTGACCATTGTAGAAGGAAACCTCCTCACTGTGCTGCTATGACATCGGGGAAAAAGGAAAAGAAGGTCAAACCTGAAGAACTACAGGAACCATACCACCCCCCAGTGTGTGAAGATGTCATCTGTAATGGTGTCACTATAAGGTGTTTATATGATACCGGTTTAGATTACGATTCCGTTGTGAGTTCTCACCTGGTGCAGGCCGATCAATACACCACAGAAACAGTGGAGATTCAAACTGCAACCAAGGATGTAGCTACCATGACACTTCCCGTCGCCCGAATAAAAGTGAAAACGCGATATGTGGAAGGAATCATAAAAGCAGCAGTGATAAATGAGCCAATCTACCCTCTGATATTGGGGTGTAGATATGTCTTCTTGGGGAATCCCAAGAGACCTGTGATATTGGCAACAGTGCAGACCAGATCACAGTCTAAAAAGGAGGAGGATAATCCAATAAATACTCACCCAGATGAGATGAGGAAGGCACAGGCTGAGGACAAAACACTCAAGCCATGTTTCAAGAAGTTGCCCAAATCTCATACACCTCCAGGCAAAGGGAGAGTTTTATATGAAGAACAAACTGATATATAGGAAGGCTGGATCTGAATCCAATGGTCACGGACAGCTGGTCCTTCCCACTTCATATAGGACTAAAGTGTTGGAACTAGGGCATGCGATTCCCTTCAGTGGTCATATGGGAATCAGTGCAACAGGACAGCGAATAGCTTGTCACTATTTCTGGCCAGGAATAACTGAAGATATCAAACGATATGTAAAATCCTGTCCAGAGTGCCAACGAGTAGCACCTAAACATTGGACTGCACCAGCAACTCTGGGGGAAATGCCCATAGTGAGAACACCCTTTGAGAGAGTTGCCGTGGATCTTGTGGGACCTCTCACCCGAACCAAGAGAAGGAACAGCTACATTCTGACTCTGGTGGACACTTGTTCTATGTGGGAGAGGCAGTAGCCCTGTCATCGATTGATTCTAAACATGTGGCAGAGGCATTGCTCACAATTTTCACAAGGTTAGGCTTTCCCAATCAAATCTTGACTGATAATGGCTCTCAGTTCAAGGGGAAACTAACTGAAGAAGTTTTCAGGATCTTCCAGGCCAAACACTTCCATTGTAGTGTGTACCATCCCCAAGGGAACGGCCAAGTGGAAAGATTTAACGGCACGTTGATGTCGATCCTGAGAAAGTTGGCACACGAAAAACCAGATACATGGGACCAGTACCTGCACGCCGCCCTCTTTGCTTATCGGGAGGTACCCCATAGTTCAACCGGTATGGCCCCGGCAACATTATTGTTTGGAAGGCCAATAAAAGGTCCACTCGAAGCTTTGTTAAGAACGTGGACTGATGAAAAGGCAGAGGAAAACATTACATCTTCATACCAATATGTGAATGAGCTGACCACTCGTTTAAAAGCTGGCTGGAAACTTGCCAATGAAAATTTGAAACAAGCCAGGAAGAAACATGCTGCCTATTATAACAGGAAGGCGAAAGACAGAGATTTGGCGGTGGGAGAGAAGGTACTGCTTCTTCTCCCCGGGAGTCAGAATAAGTTACAGATTGGATGGCAAGGTCCATATACAGTTTTAGAGAAGGTGTCTAGAACAAATTATAAGATAGATAAGAAGGGGAAAGAAAAAATCTATCATGTGAATCTCCTGAAGAAATATTTGGAAAGAGAACATCAGGAAGAGACACACTTGTTGACCTTGTCCATCGCCATGGAGATGAAAAAGGAACCACTTTCATCATTTGAATATCCATTACACCCCTGTGAGACAGCAGCACAGGTGAAAATCAGTACACATTTAACGAAAACTCAGAAAGAGAGAGTGCAACAGGTTCTAAATAATCATGCAGAGGTGTTAACAGACCGACCAGGGCATACAAACCTATTGGAATATGATATGAAACTGATAGACCACACACCTGTCTGTATGAAACCATATTCGATTCCGTTTGCTAAGGAGAAAGCTTTGAAGGAAGAGATAGACTATCTGTTGAAGGAAGGAATTATTTCGCACAGTGAATCTTCATATAGTTCCGGTGTTGTGCTCTTACGGAAGCCCTCTGGAGAACATAGACTCTGTATAGATTACAGGAGACTGAATGCTATTACAGAAGGACAGGTGGATCCATTGCCGGATACAAATCAGCTGTTTGCCAGACTAAATAAAGCTATATATTTCTCAAAAGTGGATCTGAGTAAAGGATACTATCAGATTCCAGTAAAGCCTGAGGTTAGACCATACCTAGCTTTTAGTACCTCAGAAGGACACTATGAGTTTAATAGATTGCCATTTGGATTGAAGAATGCGCCTAGTGTCTTCTCTAGAATGATGAGAAAGTTATTGGACCCTCTGAATAATCCATATATAACAAATTTTATGGATGATATCCTTATAGCAACAGAAACATTTGAGGAACACATTGACTCTCTGAACATGCGTGAACATGCTGTTTAATCGACTTAGGGAAGCAAATTTAACAGCCCGACCAACCAAATGTTGCGTTGGATGTAAAGAATTGGAATTTTTGGGACACACAGTTTATCAGGGAAACATGACCCCTGACCCAAAGAATTTAGAGAAACTAAAGAAAGCTCCGAGACCACAAACCAAGAAGGACGTGAGATCATTTGTATCATTATGTGGTTTCTACCAGAAGTATATCAAAAACTTTAATTCCATATGTGCACCGTTAACTGATTTGACACGTAAAGGACATCCAGATCGCATTACATGGACACCACAATGTGAAATGGCTTACCAGGAATTGAAGGAAAAGCTCACAAGCAAACCTATTTTGAAATTACCTGACTTAAGTCAAGAATTCATTGTAAGAACGGATGCCAGTAATATTGGGTTAGGTGCAACTCTACTACAGAAATCAGATGCATTGGATGGGGAATTAAGCCCAGTGGCATATGCTAGCAGAAAGTTGAATAAAGCTGAAATCAACTACTCAACTAGCGAAAAAGAATGTCTTGCAGTAATATGGGCAATAAAGAAATTCAATATTTATTTATATGGGAAGGCATTTAAGTTGCAAACGGATCACAAACCTTTATCGTTTCTAGCACAGGCTAGGCATGAGAACTCTAGGTTACTCCGATGGTCCTTACTTTTGGCTCCATATAATTTTAGCATTGAGTATATATCTGGAAAAACAAATTTGGGAGCGGATTTTTTTTAAGCCGCCATCCGTGTGATGAGAATCACCGTAAACCCCAGAAATAATAATAAATTTCTCTATGTGTATATAGAATAAAGGACTGACATATAACGTCTGTTTTAAGTGGGGAGATGTCGTGGAATATTCTAATCCACATATATAAATTATCAGGTAAATATAAAGCCTAACAAATACATTTAATAAAAGGAAAGAGCAATGGTAAAAGGAACAGTGCTGTCACAATGACTGTACTCGAAATCCCCCTTGTTTTCTGCTTCGTCTGCAAATTGTAACGCTTTCACGTTGATAGTAAAAGCCTACTGTATTATTACCCGCTTTCTTCAATGAAACGTGTACTGACCTTGAGATACGCAAGCTGATCAATGACCTAGATTTAATATTTCATTCATTCCATACACGGCGTAACTAAAAGACAGATAAAGCAGGAGAGAGAGAGGGGCGAATGAAGGCAGGAAGCATGCAATACTAAACACGCGTCGCGCGATACACAATTGCTGCCATCACGCGTGTAAGGCCACATGCACTAACTTTTTTTTCAGACGGACAGTGATAAAAACACTAACCTTCCCAGAGTTAGGTTTTAAAAAACATGGAAAACGCTTATTAGGAAAGATGACATTAGATGGGTTTACGTTTGAAAACATGACAGTACCCAGACACCACATGGGGATGGAAGTGAACAGGAGGTGGTAGAAAATACATATTTTGAACGCAGCCACTTAGCTCTTTTAAATTTGTATATTTGGGTTCCTTAGGGCTTGCTGACAAAGAATATGTAAAACGTTACGCAAATAGTCTAGGAATTACCAAATTATAACCAAAATAAAATAGTGGGGGTGCCTGACAGCATGAAATCATTTCTGCTCATAAAATTTTTTTTTATAACGTGTTTGAAAAAACATTACGTTACGGAAATAGCCTACCATGTTAACTCCTATTTGATTGGAGCGCAACAAATGTAAGACTAAACACGATTGGTCGGGCTATAAATACTATCTTGTGTTGTCAGGGGAAACGTGAAAAAGGAGTACTTTTTTGAAAAGATGTGTAGACATGGTTTCATTGGGTAGAGCTGCGAATATACTCGATTCAGAGCGTCTGTTCATTGCCACATCTTGTAATAAACCTACTAAGAAGCAGTGCGTTGAGCACCAGTGTATATTTTTTTATAAAATAAAGCCTGGGACATCGGCAGATCGGAGTTGTGCTATATTCATTGCCAGTCAACGAAACTGTTTATTATTATTCTATGAATTGTGGTAAGCTTGAAATATTCAATATCTTTTAATGAAAATTGAATGTAAATTGATAATTTATGTCTGTATATATGTGTAGTTCAGTAGCAAACATGATGTAAAGCCTATAATGCTCCAGCCTGAACAGAAGGTGTCGGAGGAAAGTAAAACTGCATGGAATGGCCAAACAGTACACTGACACCTAGATGATTGACTAGAAAGAAATAATGCTGGAATTGCAGAGGCGTAGTAACCATTAGGGAGGGAAATACTGGTATAAAGTATTTCAGATGAAGCTGACAGTTGGCCTAACGCTCTGAACTCAATGTTTGTGATGTATTGTGCTCAGTGTAGAAAGAGAGTATAAATTAGTTATGACGTAGAAGGTACATCCTTCTTGTTTCAGGGACCGTGGTCTTAAAGTTATTGAGCAGCACCTGGTCAGAGCTTTGCTGAAGCCAGAGGCGGACAGCATACTCCTTGGTCCATATAGCAACCAGTGGGGTGGCTCCAGAACTCATTAAAGTAATCGAGCAGAGGAGTCTTTTTACTGCAGTCATCACGAAAGATAAGAGAGTGTGGCCATGGAGCTCAACATTATGTACCCCCATCTTAAAATGACTTTGTAAAATAAAATTAAGAGGGGAATTTAATTGTTTTAATACCAGGAACTGAGAACATCTCCAATACTAGTTCCAACAAAGAAACAAACTATTGAAGTCATGATGACAAATACCAACAGAGCTTGAACAAAACAAAACCAGTATTACCTCATATTACCACTACACAACTGACACACATAGGATACTATTAATAATATATGTCACTACAATATTCATATTGATAAATTCTGTACATATAACTTGTAATTAAAATTGATTGTGATTCCTGGTTCCCTTTGTATTTGAATCAGGACACATATACATTCATGACAGCACTGAATACATATTGTTATTTGAAAAGTTATCAGTGACTCCTTTAAGATATCCTCGTAGAGTGTTTTATGTATGTGAGTGTCACAGTGTTGTCAAGTGTGGTGGAATAAATTAAATTGTTTATCTGTCTGTTGTTGTTATGACTTACACTTCATCATACACATACCCTAGACATATAACGTAGTCATCACACTATTCCAGAATAATTCTGACTGAGGTATACATATGTGGCAGCAAGTAAGGTTATCTATAATACACTACTCTTATTAGATATAGATACCTTCACAGCTGATCTCAGTCAGTACACTAAGTCCCCTATAAATATTTATAACATCCCACTTTACCACATATATTGGGGGCTCGTCCGGGATTTTGAATCATTTCCTATTACAAATATTGGGGGTAATTCACTTCAGGGAATAATAAGAATTAAAAGGTATCCTTGGGTGAAAAGAAATAAGGTTGAGCTCACAGTGCCTGTGTTGTCCTAAGTTAATTAGTCATAGATAAAATTGTTTAGTTAAATAATTTAGACATTTATCTGTTAGACAATGGCCGACCTGGCAAAATTTCGATCTGCTGCTGTACAGACTGCGAAAGAGTTAGGAATGGACGGGCAAATTATGATTTCTTATGTCACTGCTGAATGTGACAAATATATTGAACGAGAAGAAAGAAGATTAGAAAAAGAGGCCGAAAGAAAATTAGAATCTGAAAGATTGGCCGAAGATAAGAGAATAGAGGCTGAAAAGGAAATTAAGAGGTTGCAGATTGAGGCTGAGGCTAAGAGGTTGCAGATTGAGGCTGACAAAGAGGCTAAGAAATGGGAAGCAGAAAGAGAAGACAAAAGATTAGCTGCAGAAAGGGAAGACAAACGATTAGCCGCAGAAAGGGAAGCAGAAGATAAAAGATTACAAAGGGAACATGAGTTACGACTAAGGGAGTTTGAGTTTCAGGGCCATGCTCCTGAAAATGGTGCCAGTCCTTTTGCCTCTGATGCCACTGCTAGCCAAGGAGCCTCAACCTCAGCTATGAACTTTCATTTAGATCATTTTGTTGAGAAAGACGATGATATTGAGAGCTATATAAATAGATACGAATTATTAGCTACCACATATGGGTTAGAGAGAGAAAGGTGGAGCTTAAAGTTATCTCAAGGACTTCGTGGGGCAGCTTATGAAGTTTTTGCAAAAATGAGCAGAGGTGATCAGGAAAATTATGACATGCTAAAGCAGGCTCTTTTGTTAAGATATGAAAAGAATGCAGAATTTTATAGGAAAAAATTTAGGAATGCTAAACTACTGTCAGGTGAAACCTATCACCAGTTCTCTGCACGAATAGAGACATACTTGGAGAAATGGACTTCTCTGGGGAAAACCCAAGATCTTAAGGAAATGGTCCTTATAGAGCAATTAAGAGAGTCCATGGCTCCAGACCTGAGAAAGTTTCTCATGGAACAAGGTGCAGAGAGGCTGGGTGAGTTGCTAAATGTTGCTGAAAGGTATCAAGCAGCTCAAGCAGAGGTAACAAGTAATAAAAAGAAACAGGTGGATAACTTTAGGGCACCACAGAACTTTAATAAATTTGATCCTAGGGATCAAAACAAAGGTAAGCACCAGTTTGATAGGCCACGGTATGAAAATAAAAATAAATTCCCACAATTCGATGAAAGGAAATATGATGAAAGAAAATCTTTCAACCAAGGAAAAAGGTGGTGTAAAAATTGTAAGATGAACAATCATGACACTGACCATTGTAGAAGGAAACCTCCTCACTGTGCTGCTATGACATCGGGGAAAAAGGAAAAGAAGGTCAAACCTGAAGAACTACAGGAACCATACCACCCCCCAGTGTGTGAAGATGTCATCTGTAATGGTGTCACTATAAGGTGTTTATATGATACCGGTTTAGATTACGATTCCGTTGTGAGTTCTCACCTGGTGCAGGCCGATCAATACACCACAGAAACAGTGGAGATTCAAACTGCAACCAAGGATGTAGCTACCATGACACTTCCCGTCGCCCGAATAAAAGTGAAAACGCGATATGTGGAAGGAATCATAAAAGCAGCAGTGATAAATGAGCCAATCTACCCTCTGATATTGGGGTGTAGATATGTCTTCTTGGGGAATCCCAAGAGACCTGTGATATTGGCAACAGTGCAGACCAGATCACAGTCTAAAAAGGAGGAGGATAATCCAATAAATACTCACCCAGATGAGATGAGGAAGGCACAGGCTGAGGACAAAACACTCAAGCCATGTTTCAAGAAGTTGCCCAAATCTCATACACCTCCAGGCAAGGGAGAGTTTTATATGAAGAACAAACTGATATATAGGAAGGCTGGATCTGAATCCAATGGTCACGGACAGCTGGTCCTTCCCACTTCATATAGGACTAAAGTGTTGGAACTAGGGCATGCGATTCCCTTCAGTGGTCATATGGGAATCAGTGCAACAGGACAGCGAATAGCTTGTCACTATTTCTGGCCAGGAATAACTGAAGATATCAAACGATATGTAAAATCCTGTCCAGAGTGCCAACGAGTAGCACCTAAACATTGGACTGCACCAGCAACTCTGGGGGAAATGCCCATAGTGAGAACACCCTTTGAGAGAGTTGCCGTGGATCTTGTGGGACCTCTCACCCGAACCAAGAGAAGGAACAGCTACATTCTGACTCTGGTGGACACTTGTTCTATGTGGGGAGAGGCAGTAGCCCTGTCATCGATTGATTCTAAACATGTGGCAGAGGCATTGCTCACAATTTTCACAAGGTTAGGCTTTCCCAATCAAATCTTGACTGATAATGGCTCTCAGTTCAAGGGGAAACTAACTGAAGAAGTTTTCAGGATCTTCCAGGCCAAACACTTCCATTGTAGTGTGTACCATCCCCAAGGGAACGGCCAAGTGGAAAGATTTAACGGCACGTTGATGTCGATCCTGAGAAAGTTGGCACACGAAAAACCAGATACATGGGACCAGTACCTGCACGCCGCCCTCTTTGCTTATCGGGAGGTACCCCATAGTTCAACCGGTATGGCCCCGGCAACATTATTGTTTGGAAGGCCAATAAAAGGTCCACTCGAAGCTTTGTTAAGAACGTGGACTGATGAAAAGGCAGAGGAAAACATTACATCTTCATACCAATATGTGAATGAGCTGACCACTCGTTTAAAAGCTGGCTGGAAACTTGCCAATGAAAATTTGAAACAAGCCAGGAAGAAACATGCTGCCTATTATAACAGGAAGGCGAAAGACAGAGATTTGGCGGTGGGAGAGAAGGTACTGCTTCTTCTCCCCGGGAGTCAGAATAAGTTACAGATTGGATGGCAAGGTCCATATACAGTTTTAGAGAAGGTGTCTAGAACAAATTATAAGATAGATAAGAAGGGGAAAGAAAAAATCTATCATGTGAATCTCCTGAAGAAATATTTGGAAAGAGAACATCAGGAAGAGACACACTTGTTGACCTTGTCCATCGCCATGGAGATGAAAAAGGAACCACTTTCATCATTTGAATATCCATTACACCCCTGTGAGACAGCAGCACAGGTGAAAATCAGTACACATTTAACGAAAACTCAGAAAGAGAGAGTGCAACAGGTTCTAAATAATCATGCAGAGGTGTTAACAGACCGACCAGGGCATACAAACCTATTGGAATATGATATGAAACTGATAGACCCCACACCTGTCTGTATGAAACCATATTCGATTCCGTTTGCTAAGGAGAAAGCTTTGAAGGAAGAGATAGACTATCTGTTGAAGGAAGGAATTATTTCGCACAGTGAATCTTCATATAGTTCCGGTGTTGTGCTCTTACGGAAGCCCTCTGGAGAACATAGACTCTGTATAGATTACAGGAGACTGAATGCTATTACAGAAGGACAGGTGGATCCATTGCCGGATACAAATCAGCTGTTTGCCAGACTAAATAAAGCTAAATATTTCTCAAAAGTGGATCTGAGTAAAGGATACTATCAGATTCCAGTAAAGCCTGAGGTTAGACCATACCTAGCTTTTAGTACCTCAGAAGGACACTATGAGTTTAATAGATTGCCATTTGGATTGAAGAATGCGCCTAGTGTCTTCTCTAGAATGATGAGAAAGTTATTGGACCCTCTGAATAATCCATATATAACAAATTTTATGGATGATATCCTTATAGCAACAGAAACATTTGAGGAACACATTGACTCTCTGAACATGCGTGAACATGCTGTTTAATCGACTTAGGGAAGCAAATTTAACAGCCCGACCAACCAAATGTTGCGTTGGATGTAAAGAATTGGAATTTTTGGGACACACAGTTTATCAGGGAAACATGACCCCTGACCCAAAGAATTTAGAGAAACTAAAGAAAGCTCCGAGACCACAAACCAAGAAGGACGTGAGATCATTTGTATCATTATGTGGTTTCTACCAGAAGTATATCAAAAACTTTAATTCCATATGTGCACCGTTAACTGATTTGACACGTAAAGGACATCCAGATCGCATTACATGGACACCACAATGTGAAATGGCTTACCAGGAATTGAAGGAAAAGCTCACAAGCAAACCTATTTTGAAATTACCTGACTTAAGTCAAGAATTCATTGTAAGAACGGATGCCAGTAATATTGGGTTAGGTGCAACTCTACTACAGAAATCAGATGCATTGGATGGGGAATTAAGCCCAGTGGCATATGCTAGCAGAAAGTTGAATAAAGCTGAAATCAACTACTCAACTAGCGAAAAAGAATGTCTTGCAGTAATATGGGCAATAAAGAAATTCAATATTTATTTATATGGGAAGGCATTTAAGTTGCAAACGGATCACAAACCTTTATCGTTTCTAGCACAGGCTAGGCATGAGAACTCTAGGTTACTCCGATGGTCCTTACTTTTGGCTCCATATAATTTTAGCATTGAGTATATATCTGGAAAAACAAATTTGGGAGCGGATTTTTTTAAGCCGCCATCCGTGTGATGAGAATCACCGTAAACCCCAGAAATAATAATAAATTTCTCTATGTGTATATAGAATAAAGGACTGACATATAATGTCTGTTTTAAGAGGGGAGATGTCGTGGAATATTCTAATCCACATATATAAATTAAAACGTAAATGTAAAGCCTAACAAATAAATTTAATAAAAGGAAAGAGCAATGGTAAAAGAACAGTGCTGTCACAATGACTGTACTCGAAATCCCCTTGTTTTCTGCTTCGTCTGCAAATTGTAACGCTTTCACGTTGATAGTAAAAGCCTACTGTATTATTACCCGCTTTCTTCAATGAAACGTGTACTGACCTTGAGATACGCAAGCTGATCAATGACCTAGATTTAATATTTCATTCATTCCATACACGGCGTAACTAAAAGACAGATAAAGCAGGAGAGAGAGAGGGGCGAATGAAGGCAGGAAGCATGCAATACTAAACACGCGTCGCGCGATACACAATTGCTGCCATCACGCGTGTAAGGCCACATGCACTAACTTTTTTTCAGACGGACAGTGATAAAAACACTAACCTTCCCAGAGTTAGGTTTTAAAAAACATGGAAAACGCTTATTAGGAAAGATGACATTAGATGGGTTTACGTTTGAAAACATGACAGTACCCAGACACCACATGGGGATGGAAGTGAACAGGAGGTGGTAGAAAATACATATTTTGAACGCAGCCACTTAGCTCTTTTAAATTTGTATATTTGGGTTCCTTAGGGCTTGCTGACAAAGAATATGTAAAACGTTACGCAAATAGTCTAGGAATTACCAAATTATAACCAAAATAAAATAGTGGGGGTGCCTGACAGCATGAAATCATTTCTGCTCATAAAATTTTTTTTATAACGTGTTTGAAAAAACATTACGTTACGGAAATAGCCTACCATGTTAACTCCTATTTGATTGGAGCGCAACAAATGTAAGACTAAACACGATTGGTCGGGCTATAAATACTATCTTGTGTTGTCAGGGGAAACGTGAAAAAGGAGTACTTTTTTTGAAAAGATGTGTAGACATGGTTTCATTGGGTAGAGCTGCGAATATACTCGATTCAGAGCGTCTGTTCATTGCCACATCTTGTAATAAACCTACTAAGAAGCAGTGCGTTGAGCACCAGTGTATATTTTTTATAAAATAAAGCCTGGGACATCGGCAGATCGGAGTTGTGCTATATTCATTGCCAGTCAACGAAACTGTTTATTATTCTATGAATTGTGGTAAGCTTGAAATATTCAATATCTTTTAATGAAAATTGAATGTAAATTGATAATTTATGTCTGTATATATGTGTAGTTCAGTAGCAAACATGATGTAAAGCCTATAATGCTCCAGCCTGAACAGAAGGTGTCGGAGGAAAGTAAAACTGCATGGAATGGCCAAACAGTACACTGACACCTAGATGATTGACTAGAAAGAAATAATGCTGGAATTGCAGAGGCGTAGTAACCATTAGGGAGGGAAATACTGGTATAAAGTATTTCAGATGAAGCTGACAGTTGGCCTAACGCTCTGAACTCAATGTTTGTGATGTATTGTGCTCAGTGTAGAAAGAGAGTATAAATTAGTTATGACGTAGAAGGTACATCCTTCTTGTTTCAGGGACCGTGGTCTTAAAGTTATTGAGCAGCACCTGGTCAGAGCTTTGCTGAAGCCAGAGGCGGACAGCATACTCCTTGGTCCATATAGCAACCAGTGGGGTGGCTCCAGAACTCATTAAAGTAATCGAGCAGAGGAGGCCTTTACTGCAGTCATCACGAAAGATAAGAGAGTGTGGCCATGGAGCTCAACATTATGTACCCCCATCTTAAAATGACTTTGTAAAATAAAATTAAGAGGGGAATTTAATTGTTTTAATACCAGGAACTGAGAACATCTCCAATACTAGTTCCAATAGAAACAAACTATTGAAGTCATGATGACAAATACCAACAGAGCTTGAACAAAACAAAACCAGTATTACCTCATATTACCACTACACAACTGACACACATAGGATACTATTAATACTATATGTCACTACAATATTCATATTGATAAATTCTGTACATATAACTTGTAATTAAAATTGATTGTGATTCCTGGTTCCCTTTGTATTTGAATCAGGACACATATACATTCATGACAGCACTGAATACATATTGTTATTTGAAAAGTTATCAGTGACTCCTTTAAGATATCCTCGTAGAGTGTTTTATGTATGTGAGTGTCACAGTGTTGTCAAGTGTGGTGGAATAAATTAAATTGTTTATCTGTCTGTTGTTGTTATGACTTACACTTCATCATACACATACCCTAGACATATAACGTAGTCATCACACTATTCCAGAATAATTCTGACTGAGGTATACATATGTGGCAGCAAGTAAGGTTATCTATAATACACTACTCTTATTAGATATAGATACCTTCACAGCTGATCTCAGTCAGTACACTAAGTCCCCTATAAATATTTATAACATCCCACTTTACCACAGTAAACTCATCTAGTAAGTCCTCTTCATTCACAGTAAAATTTGGTGACACTGTCTTCATGAATATGTAGCTTTCTTGGATGTTCTTCCAAGTCACAGACTCCTTTCCCTTCAAATTGATCCAATCCATAGACTGAAGAGGCGTAAGAAATGGTGTACACCACTCCTGAATATATTCAATGCAGGTGTCATAGAAATCTACTGCATAGCTTTGAAACTTTTCAACTGTTATGTGTCCTTCTTTTTCTAATTCTTGCAACTGATTTCTCACAGTAGTGGTAAGAAACTTTTCTGCCTTCCTGTAGTTATGCACCGCCGTGTGATAAGCGAAGGTTGCTTCCTGTGCTGCCAATGATAACTGCTTTTCCATTTCCTTTTCACTCTGGGTTTTCGCATTTAAGAAATGACTTATACTGCTGTTGGAAGCCTTACTTTCAACAGCACCTTTATGTTTTTTCGTTTTCACGTGGTTGACTACGTCTGACCGACCACCATGTGAAATGCAAAATTTAGAGCTGCATAAAGTACATTCCACATTTTCATCTACACCTTTAATGAAGGGAAATTCTCTTGTAATGTTATCATTTATACTGCACTTACGTTTCGGCATTATGCGGACGAAAAACGATAAAAATGCTGTATAATAATGCTAATACGCATTAAATCATTTGGTAGATGCTCACTGAACATTGTTTTGGTCGACTTTCGAATTTTTGTTCGAGATTCAAACCGAGGGTCCACTGTAACCGGAAATTGATAAAGTAACACTAATAAAACACGGAATAAAATCCGTTACCCAAAGATTTTTTTTTCAGGAAGGACCCTTAAAAAGCGGGACATTTGGAATAAATTCGGGACACCGGGACATTTTATAAAAAAACGGGACTGTCCCGGGAAAAACGGGACGAATGGGAACCCTAACCTAGACACAAGGTCCATCGGTTATATTAAGGCGCTTGTCCAAATATGAAAGACCGTGTGGTCTGATTATTCGTTTTAATACTGTTCGTAACTTCATGTCTCTTCTCTTCGACACACAGTAGCAAAGTCTGAGCTTTTATTATGTGCTGCGAGATAATTTATTCTCTTTACAATTGTGCTTTGAGTGCTAGGTTTTTATGAAATAAGATACACATATTATTATGACGTAGACAGCTGCGTTTAGCGCAATGTTACTGTTGTCTGCTACAAGGGTTTATTCAGCGCTCTGTTTGAATTCTCCTGGTTTGGTTGGAGCTAGGAGAATCTGCTGTTTTCTGTTATAATGGCTAGACCTTTATGACGGAGCGAATGAGGTATGTTTACTTCATTTAGTGTCTTTTTCTGTCACGCCCTAATAAAGTCAAACTGTTCAAAACGGTATAGAGGAGACAAGACCGCGGCTAGTTGTTATATATGCTACATCAGTGGTTTGGCGCAGACACCGCAGATGTAAGACATTGAGCCTTCTTTCTAGCTTAGCATAGGTTGTCCATGCCTCGCCACTATATTTGATGGCATTCGGAGCACGTGTATTATGCTTAGACAGCGCAGACTACGCTGACTTTTGGTCGCATCCGAAAGATATACAGCTTGCACATGGCAAAAGAACAGTTGGGCGGCCGCAGCTGAGGTTCAAAATTGTGTGCGAGAGACATAGCGGCACTAGACATAAATCAAGCAACCTGGGAGGATGAAGCTGCCGATCGCGCCAGGTGGCGATGCTCTCTACGGCGCCACCCCAGAAGAAGGCCTCTCACAACAAGCAGAAGAGAAAGGAAAGCATCAAAAAGAACACCAGAACAAAAAAACATAAAATAAAACAGCTGAGGGCTGTCAGCTCAGGGGCACATTCCTATTGTCAGTTATGACTGAAGGGTCTATATTATTATCAACCGGTATGTTTTCAGGCAATGTTGTCCCCACACTTGGTTTCGCAGTTCTCCACATAGTCTTGATTCAGGACACATTTTTGTTGGTGTTTTTAACACATATCATTTTTTTTCTTCTGCTGAAGAAGAGCATTTATATTACTTGCAAGGGTTTCATCTTTTTTGATAAATTGGAGTTTAATTGACTATTACTTGTCAATGAACAAAGTCTTCTTCAGTGTACAATTTCAGAGTTCAGCTTGAATATGTTCAAAGAAAGCAGTAATCAGCATACATGCCAACCCTTACTTACTTAGTCGTTCCTCTTCTACCGTAAGGTGTAGAGGTTTGGAAGAGAGAGCGCCAAATTATCCTATCGGCTGTCTTCCTCCTGACCTGGTTCCATTCTAGTCCCTGTTCCTTCAGAGATTGTCTAATGTTGTCCTCCCATCAGACTCTGTGTCGTCCTGGAGGTCTGGATCCCTGGCTCTTAGCCTTCCCATATCTATTATGGCAGCCGATATTCTCCCGTTCTGCAGACATGGCCAAACCATCTTAGTTGGGACTGTTCTACATGAGTCTGCACGGGTTGAGTTTTTAGGCTTTGACATATCGTCTGGTTGCGGACCATGTCTCTTCTTGTTACTTCAACCACCTTTATCAGACACCTCATTTCTGAGGTTTGGATCTGACTTTTGTGGGTTGTAGTCATTGCCCATGACTCGCATCCATACGTCAAGACTGGGACATAGGTGGAGTGGTATACAGCCATCTTCGTTTTCTTACCAACTTTTCTTTTTCTGAGGAATCCTTGATTTATGGCCTGAAAAAGTCTCCCAGCTGCTGCTGTATGGGTAGCTAAATCTTCTTTGATGCCTCCCTTCCAGTCAATGACAGTTCCGAGGTATTTAAAGTGGCTAACCTGCTCCAGGACCTGTTCTCCCAGCTTAATTTGATGCCTTCTTTCCTCTCGTGATATCACCATGGTATTTGTTTTGGAGCTGCTGATGACCATCCCTCTCTTCTCCAGCTCTTCCTTCCAGACTTGAAGCTCTGCAATACAAACCTGTCTCATCTTCCAGTACCCCACTGAATATTTTTTGTCCTCTCCTTAAATGTTTTGATGACATTATCCATGAGGAGTATGAACAGATATGGTAACTGGATATCACCTTGTCTTACATCAGTGGCGGTCCTGAACTCTTCTGATTTACGGTTTGCCGTCCTCACATAATTTCTGCAAGACGTGTAGAGATTCTGTATAGCACGTATTAGAGGTGCTGGAATGTTCTTCCTTGCCAAGCAGTCCCAAAGTTTGCTCCAGGGGACTGTGTCAAATACCTTTTCCAGATCCAAGAAACAAGGGTGCATCTCACCTTTATACTCAAGGGCCTTTTCACTCAGCTGAGTGTGAAGATCAGGCCTTGAGTACTTCAGTTTGCTCAGAAGTCACATTGAACCTCATCCATTTGTGGCTCAGCTAGGCGTCTGAGTCTCAGCTCCAGGATTCTAAAGTAAACTTTACCAGGGACACTGAGAAGAGATATGCCTCTTTGATTTCCACATTGTCGGTTGTCTCCATTTTTGAAAATGGGTGTTATGATGGCAATGTCCCAATCCCTTGGTATGGTCTTGTTGCATCAAGCTGCCTGTAGGACGCTCAGGAGTAGTAGATCGCCTGCTGCTCCCATGTACTTAACCATTTCTGGTGTTATACCATCATGCCTTGCTGCTTAGCCCATCTTGATGTTCATCAGGGCTGCCTTCAGTTCTTCTATCATGATGCCATCTTCACCACCATTAGTTTCCTCTTCTGTGCTAGTGGTTATCATTTCTGATGTTTGGCCTTGCTCATCAAGGAGTTCGGAGAAATATTCTTTCCATCTTTCCATTACTTCCTTTAGGGCAGTAAGCAATTTGCCTTGCTTGTCCTTTATAATTTTAAGAGGGCACTGTTTTTCCTTTCTCATGTCACTTAGGGTCTTGTAAAACAATTTCTGGTTTTCTTGAGCATCTTTTTTCTAGCTTTTCTCCAAATTCTTCCCAGGATTTCTGTTTTGCTGCTAGCACCTTGTTCTTTGCTTCTGTTCTGTGTATCACATATTCTGTATTTTTCTCTTTTTTTTTTCCTGCTGTGCTTTTAGCTCCTAAGTATTGTTTCCATGCCGTTTTCTTCTCTCTTGTTTTCTCTGTAACTTCTTCTGTCCACCAAGGTGTCCTCTTTCTCTTCATCCCAAGTCGGATGTCACCAGATGCTTCTGCTGCAGCTATCTTTATAATGTCCTTGAATTTAAGCCAGAGGGTTTCCAGGTCATCAGGTTGCTCTTCTGTGTTTCTCACTGCTGTAGCAATAAGCCCCTGATTTCTGGTCTTAACTTCTGGCTCAGCTTATTGGTCTTAATGCTCATTTCTCTTGTTTGTTTACTTAGCTTCTTGCTTGATGGTAGGCAATTCCTAGGCTGAGCAGCTCCTTCAGTTGTTGTTTTAGTTGTTAGCAGGTAGTGATCACTTCCAATCTCTGGCCATCTCCAGACTCTAGCATCCCGGACATACTTGAATGAGCTTTTCCTAACTATGGCATAGTCGATCACTGACTTCTCATTCTTTGTTGGTTCACATTTAGTGTATACATGTATGCGCTTATGGGGGAACTTTGTGTTTGTAATGATCAGATTCTGCTCACTGCAGAATCTAAGGAGTTGCATTCCATTGTCATTGAGAGTATCTTCTCCATATCTTCCGTAACTCCACTCCATCTAGCATGGTCATTTCCAACTCTGGCATTGAAATCTCTGAGCAGGATAACTTCATCCAGGCAGTCATCCACTGTCTTTTGAAGCAGCTAGAAGAATTCCTCCTTGACCTCTGCTATCTCATCTTCATTTGGCCCATACACAATGACAGGGTTGACTATGGTTTCTTCTTTTAGCATTAGCACCATAATGCGCTCTGAGACAAAGTTCCATCCCTTGATACTATTCTTTAGGTTTTTTGCCACAATACAACCCACTCCCCCTTCAGCTCTTTCAAATGTGGGGACTCCATGTAGAGCAGCATGTCGCCTTTGAGATCCATAACTCCTTGTCCCTTTGTCTTTGTTTCTGTTAAAGCCAGGATTTGATTTCTAGTTTCACTTTCCTCATCTTCTCCATGAGCTCCTCTTCTTTCCCATTAATACACCTTATATTCCATGTTCCATAAGTCATAGTCCCTTCCAGTTCATCACCTTTAGGATCAGTCCGGTTTTCTCTCTTGCATTTTGTGTAATCATGTTTTAAGGCAAACAGGTGATTGGCCTGTTGTGCCTTTGCATGAAAGAGGGTCTACCTCCTTAAGGGCTCCATGCAGGCTGCCCTCTTCCTTTTTTCAACTGGGCTTGGGACAAGCCAAGTCGGTGTTACATACGAGCCCCCAGAGATAAAAACCTGTACACAAATTTAAAAAAACGATACATAGGCAGAAAAAATCATACAAAGACTGAAAAAAAAACTCATCTTAAGAGTCTTAATTTGTGTAAAAATATTTTCAGATTGGGCTACATTATAATTGAGACATGTGCCCTTTGCCTTTTTAAGTAAGACTTCACCTTTTTTAAAACCAAAAAAACAAGTATCTGAGTTTATTTAACACTGTAAAATGTGAGCTCTAGCATCTGTAGAGAAAGGCTGTGTGATTTTATTGGTTGATTTTTGTCACTCTGTGAAAGCTTGCCCCATAAGTTTATTGTATAAATAAAGCAATTATACTGGGTGTTTCAAAATTATGTATATGTACTTTGAATGCACATAACTCACACATAATTTAGCATAGAAATGTGCGATTTTGCAAGAATAGAGCGGAATAATGCTAGATACAAATGAATAATGCCATTAGATTATTACTTGTGAAGTCTTTTTTAAAGAAGGTTGTGCTCATCTCAAAATGCTACAGTGAGGGACCAGAGACATCACATTAAAACTGCATGTTTCACTATTCATTTAGTAACAATACAGAATGGCAGTCAGTTGTTCATTGCAGGTTATTGACACTTTGAACATCTGTGACTTTAAATGTGGAAATGCCATAATTCTATCTCAAATGATAATTGTGTTATAAGTATTCAAAGTGTGCATACATAATTTTGAAATACCATGTATATCTGCTGCCCAATTTGTTATTATAGTGTAATCTGTTAGACAAGCTTGTCATAAGCTATCAATGGGGAGCACATCACTTGTCTTTCCTCATCTTTTAAACAGAAGCAGACATTTTTTTTTAAAGAATTGAATTGAAGTTATGTAATGTTAAACAGACTTTTGAAGGGAGAAAACTGGTCTTAATTAGTCTAATTTTACAATGTTGGAACATCGGCCATAACAGATTTTTAAAACAGCAAGCATAAATACTTTAAAAGTTGCATAAAAAATTGATTCAGATGATGGGTTCATGCATGCTGAGGCATTCACCATGCCAGAGGCAGTGATGGCTTGGTACGAAGCACGCTGAGGCATTCACCATGCCAGAGGCAGTGATGGCTTGGTACGAAGCACAAATTTAATGCTGTCCTAGTCAGCTACGTTTGCTGAAAAGAGAGAGATCTGGCAGTAAAGAAAAGAATGGTATTGAAAGTTCCATTTGTCCTGTTATCTATGAATAAAAATATATGTTTTGTACAACTCAGTGTTTTATTATTAAACCCTTGTTTTTTTAGTCCTAGGAGCAGTAGTTTTTTGTACATTCAAAAATCTGAACAAATAGTATATCCAAATAGTAGATCAAGTTACGACCCCTCTACTGTACTTATTTCAAGAATATTGTTATTCCTTATTTCTTCCTTTCAGATGCCCCAAAAGGGACGTAATCCACAGCAAAAGTCAGAGGCATCAAACAAAAATCAGTGTTCACTTCAGCTACAACTTATAGTACCATCATCACCAATGTCTGCAGCACATGTGTCTAAACGAATTTTAAATTTGGGCCATGATTCATCCAGCACATCCTCCTTCACCAAGAAGAAGCAGATGAGACGAATATGCGAAAAGCAGTGCAGAAACGCGGTGGACCACAATTTTTTGTCTAGGTTACATGAATATTACACATCAGTGAGTGTATCAGTAAATTAACTCTCTAAGCAACCTTTCATTTATAGACTAATTAATAAATATATAAATTAATATAGGTAACTAGCAGGTACTCATTAAACAGTAAGAAGGGAGGAGACCAGACAATAGAAAATAAATATAAGTGATAGGCTCGCCGGTAATCAGGGACTATCCTAAACAGCGCCATCGCCTTGCTATGAAAGTAAATCATAAAAGGACACACAGCCGGTTTAGCACCCCTTTAAAAAATGCTTCATTGGCCATGATCATTTTTCACTATCCTTGCACATTTACGGAATATAAAGGTAAAGGTAGTCCCATAGCAAATACTGCCGTAGGGGAGTGAAGTGTTAGAGACTTCACCATACTAGGTCCACCATCGAGAGGTGGGGTGACCAGTTCCCTTCCTTGCTGCCTTTTCCTTCTCTAACTCAAGAGCAAAGTCAGGTACCCATTTACAGCTGGGTAGACTGAAGCGTGTCGACACCGTGAATCGAACCCGGCACCTATACGGCAAAAGACCATTGCTCTAACCACTCTGTCAGTCGGCCGCTAATAAAGGACCTGTAAATGACCCTTTCTTCTAATGAGTGCCGGTTAATTACTTATTTTTATTTATCTGTTTATGAATTTACTACACACATGCCTCAGTTTTTCTTCATTTATTATTTCATTTATAAACAAGTAACAGCATGCTTCTGTTCAACTTATTTTTCTATAACTTTTTTTTTTTTTTTAATCGAGAATCTTTCTTGATCCTGTATATATATATATATAACAGTCTCGATGGATGTGTATCCGCTTGTCTTTCCATCGTCAATTTACTTGTGATTTAGTGTGTAATGAATTGTGCTTGAGGTTGGTTTCATATGTGTGTATCTAGTTTTGTGTTCATCTAATCAATCAAACAATACCCTTCTGCTGCCCAAGGAGCATAGGCTTTCAACAAACACATACCAAGTCGTCCTGTCACATGCAATCAGCTGAGGGCTTTCCATATCTTCCTCATCATTTTTTTAGGGGTGGTCGGAGTGGCTAAGGGGTATGGCATCTGCTTTGAATTCTAAAGGTAGTGGGTTCGATTCCTAGTAGAAGGGATATAATTTATGGAAATGTTTTTTTTTCAGAACCAGTAGTCCTAATGATGTCATACTCCCCCCTGGTCTCTTGGGTAGTCAGATCGAATGCCTAGCCTTCTTGGATGAGGGCGAAAAAATAGGGGGTCTCTTGTGCACGCTGAGCACGTTAAAAAATCCCACAGCAGTTGGAAATCTTAAAGAGTAGGCCAGACGGCTGCTGCCCTGGCAAAAATTTTAAAATTAGAAACCTAACCACCACACAAATATTTATAGAAAGTGTGATTCCTATATACACACTTTGTGATTCTTGCCGGTGCTACAGAGTTAGTGCATTGTGCTGAGATCCTCCTTGTGTGATCTAAGGTAGCAGATTGGAGCACTGATGGAGTTATTTATGTGCAATGAAGATAGTCCGTAAAACCAAAAACCAAACCAAAACCTCATCATTTTAATTTTTGTTTCCAGTTCTCTTTCCCGTGTATTCTTTGGTCTACCACTACTTCCCTTACCTTGCGGATTCCAGAACAGTGTAATGTTTCTTATCTCTTGCTGGGTGAAAAAACAATCAGGATATTCAACTCAGATGCCAGGTCAGTCCAATTATATGAGTCAGAAACATGGAGAATAACAAAATCAACAACCAAGAAGTTACAGACTTTCATAAATGGGTGCTTGCGTAGAGCAGAAGGATTGAAGTAATACGACGAGGTCACCACTCTGGAAAGGATGACAAGAAGATACTGGCAAAGGATAGGACATGCACTGAGGAAACCTATTGATAGCATTGTGAAGCAGTCCTTTTTCTAGAGTCCCTAGGGTGAGAGTGGTAGAGTGAGACCAAAAACACAAGGCGAAGAGAACTGGTTACAGACATGAAAAGGATGAAAGGCTTTGAGCTGATGACACGGGACATATCCCATAACCTTACAGTTTCTTCCTTTTCTTTGTACACTCTAAGACGTCAGCTTGAATACGATCAAAGAAAGCAGTGGTCAACTTAAGGCTATTTCTATCTCTATAGAGCTTTTCTAGGAATGGTACTGGTGATAGCCACATGTGCTGTCTCATATGTTGGGCATCTTTGAAGCAGATGTTCAGCAGTTATTTTATCGGTGCCACAGTCACGTTCATCGGTAGTTCCTATCTTTAGCTTGTTGAATAGGTGGTATCTCAATCTGTTGTGGCCCGTGCGGGGTGTGAAGATTACCATTTGTTCTCTTCTGTTGAGCTGGTAATATGCATCATGTTTTGTGTGGCCTGGATGTTCTGCTTCCCATTTGTTTCTTGTATCTGCCTTTATCTGTATTTGGGACACCCTATTGGGCATATTCATTTAAGATGAATTAATACATCATCATCACAGAATGGCCTTGTGTAGATCCTGGAGGTCTCTTATGAGACACAGTAGGAATATGATACATGATGACTAATATGAGGTTGTGCATGTGCCTGGCAACCTCATCATGTAAAACCTAATGCTACTGAAACTACTGCTGCAAGAGCATATGAATGCTTTGTGTGGGCTTCCTTTGTAAGGGGGCCAGCTGCAGTGATGGCTCGATGCCTTTGGGAAAATGAAAAAAAAAAATAATCATGATGATTACAGAATGATCTTTACTTATTTTTTTAATCAGATTTTTTTCTTTTGATGTTCTCAGAAGCAAGTTGGGCCAGCTCCACACAGATCACCAGAGAGTATCACGCTGAACATCAGTGACAGCTATTGCTTTCTGGTATGTTGTTATCATAAACTGTGTTAATAAACTAAATCCTGTCTACTTGTTACTGTTGTTGTTTACTCAGGGCTGCTGTACTAGTTGCCCTTTTGCAGCCAAAGCCATGCTGAAGAATCCTTGGCAGTATCTACACTGTCGATCTAGGCTGTGTTCCTGTGGCTTTTCTGCCATTCCGAAAGCTTGGAGAGTTGGAGTCATGAGCTTCAGCTTCCTTACCAAGCTTTCTGTCCTGGCTTGGTGTGCACTTAAAGGATTGTCACATCTTGTTTCAAGCTGGAAAAGGGGAGAAGATGAGGCATACTGTGCATTCCCTGCCATTCATGGGGGCTGTCCGAACACTTAGGGCTAAAATTCTGTGCTGTTGTTCTCAGCTGTCACAATGGATCATCACATCCTGCACAGAGCCACCTCTCAGCTCTCTGCACCTGCCATCTATTCATTGTGAGATCCTCCTGCACACAGCCAAGCAGGTACATGCCAGAGTTAAGTCTGGGGCTCAAGTGACACCCCCAAGCTTAGTGTGAAAGGCTGGAATCTCAACATGTTTCACCACAGGTGGAATCATGTTGTTGAGCCACGCTGATGTGGCTAGTCGATCCCTGAAGCATTGGCCAGGCAACTCGAAGGTTGCTTTGGGTTGCCTGTTTCCAGGATGCACCATATTACAAGTGCTTTGACATAGACTTCGTTCAAGAAGATTAACTTCAGTATGTCCCTATACTCTGTAAGGAGCAAAAATGTAAGAAGACTTATGTCAGTTAATCGATTTCGAATTCCCCATGTTTCACCACAGAATCTCATCTAGCTGATATTTTTCAGTTTATAAAGGTAGCTTCAATATTTGATCTTGTTTAGTACTAATCCCCATGTTGTATCTGGGGGGTCTCATAGGATCTGAGGAGGAGACAAAGAAAGAATATGACTACTGCTCCGTGGGGCATGTTGTAACATGAGATTGTGTACGGAGCTGGCAACCTCATCATGGAAAACAAATTGCTGCAGAAAACGATTGCTACAAGACACATGAATGCTTGGGTGCTGGCTTCCTGCAAGGTGACCAGCTGCAATGGTGGCTACATGTTCCATAACAAATGAAATGGGGAAAAGGAGAAGCAGAATACTAAGCATTAAAAGATGGTGCACTCCCTTCAACATAGACACAAGGTCTGAAAGTCACATTAGGGCATATGAAAAAGACCTTGTGGTCTGGTGTCGGACATTTTTGCTTTCTGAAGGTTAACGACCAGAAAATCTCCTCTTAATGAACATCTTGAAAGTTACCTGTAACTCAATGATTAAAACAAGTTTAACATACCCTTTAGACATAGTGTTACAGATCTTAGCTTATCACTTATGCAAGTGTGCTGACAAGCAGGTCAGCTTTGCTTTTTTCAGCTATGGGCTGTGGTTGTGTGTCTTTGACAAGCGTGTATCAGACCGCTGGACATTTTTTCAGCTACAAAATTTTAAGAGTCCAGAATTGAATCTGAGTGGGCTTATATGCCCAATCTAGATTAAACCCTTTCCTTGGAGGTCCGTGTCTGAGTTCACTTTTCTGCTTGTAACTTTCGTGGGATTTCAATGCTGTTGTGCAATTTTTCTGACAAAATCATGATTTCCTCATCAATTGACTAAAGATAATGATTTCCCACTACCATAATTACATGTATTTATAGTTGTTCAAATCTTACAAAAGAATTTTTCAGTTCGGGGCATTAATCATAAAGTTATAGCAGAATTCCTGCTGTGAAATTCATAGTTTATCATAAAGACACTAGTTTACGTGGCAATTACAGTGGTCTTGCCCGTGTCGCCACAATAACAATCAAATACATTTAAAAAAAAAAAAGCTAAGAAAGTAGAAACTGAAAAAAGCATAGATGGAAATAATAAATGAAGCACGAAAATAACCGTAAGAAAACTGAAAGATCTTGGATAGGCTGGAGAATGACTGAAAGTGTTTAGGGTGACACTTGCTGGTCAGGGATGTGATCATGGGATGTAATGGTCTCTAGAAGTTAAAATGTCATTTATTTTACAGGATGTTCATAAAGTGGCACAAGAGTGATGAATGTGGTTCAAGGTGGATCTGGATTTTTTATTGAACCAAAAAAAATTTAAAAAAATATTGTAATAACTGTAACAAGGTATTTTCCCTGAACGCTGATGTATCTTTGCCATTGCTCTGGCAGTAAAGAAAAATTTGGTCTAACACCACATTGAGTGTAAGAATGAGTTTTTCACTCTGAACTCACTGTCTTTTTAGAAACAGCTTCTTCACTTCAAACAGATGGTAATTACCTTGGGCTAAATCAGGACTATGACAAGAGCCAGTGAAACGACAGGTTAGAAGAAAATGCTGGCAGTGGACAGGACACACATTAAGGAAATGATAGCATTATAAGGCCGTCCTTGTTCTGGAATCCCCAGGGTAGGAGCGGGAGAGTCAGACTGAAAAACACATAGAGAAAAGAACTGGGCAGAAATGAAAGTGTGAGCAAGATGTGGAAAGACCTTGACCTGGTGACCTGTGGCAGGAGGACTTGGCATGAGTTTGTTGAAGGCTTATGCTACTGGGGGAGCTGGCGAGTAATAAATAAATGTTAACTTTTATTTTACACCCTATCTTTACTGTACACCAATTTGTCACAACAGCCAACAGCTCTGACCTCTGACTTCACGGCCAAGAATGAACAAAGCCATAGTGACTTTGCGAAAGAACATAAAAAACCACACGAATATAAAACTAAAGAAAAACTATCAACTTGTAACTCTAAGAAAAGCTTGATTCCTGTCCGGTCACCGTGGCATGCTGCTGATGCAGGTCTGAAAGGCCACTGTGATGATAAATTCCAAAATCACGCCATCAAAAACCACCAAATAACTGGCAGATTGCCCTCTGAAACAGTAGTCATTGAATCAGGCAGAGCTTCAAGAAACCAGCTTAAAGCAAGCGGTTTAAACCATGACACAGGCACAATAAAAGGAAATGATTCACACAAGATGGCTAACCCTACGATACTACGTAGGCTAAATACTTTTCAAGTGCAGTCAAATGAAAGTGGTTCACTGTTGAAATGTTGCCATGAAACAAACCGGAAGTTAAATATGTCAGCTCTGCGAAAGACATTAACAACTTTTAAATGTTCAGAGCGATCAGCACCATCTGCACAGGCTTTAAGCACAAAACTAAATGTTATTACAGGTAACCAAAACTTTGTCACTCATAGACCACTTCTGAGTGAACAACAAGCAACATTTAACACAAGAAATTCTAAAGCTGAGAACGAGGTCAGCCCGAAAAAAGATGTTTCAGGTCCAAAGAAACAAGCAGAACATTGCAGCAATGAAAATATGTCAATCAGTCTTAAAGAAAGAAAGTCACCCAGCCGTCCTTCCAGGTCTTTAATTCCATTGAAGAAGAGTACTCCATCTTGTGAAAGAGTACTTGAGCAAGACTTAAAAAATGGCATTACAAATGTGCAATCTAATAATCCTGAAGAGAGCACAGGTATATTGAAAAGCATCAGTTCACACAAAATCATTGAAGATGACAGAAGAATGAGATGTGCAGGAGATAGGAAAGAAGTCACAACACAACTTGAGCATCCAGTAAAATCATCAGCAGAAATAGTAACATCAGTAAAACAAGCTCAGCAAGCAAAGACCCACAAGCCACCGCTACCACAGCAGCGTTTTCGTTCCAACATGTCTAATGTTAAACCACAGCCTTCAGAATTAACACATGCAGGGGAAATTTCTACAAAAAAATCTCCCCCCAAGGTAAAGTTTGTATTGAGATCATCATCCTGTAGTTCTTCTCCATCACCTGTCATATTTTCACGAAAAAGATTATGGACTAAGCAGTCACCATGTGCAAGGACAAGAACAGAGTCATCCAAAAAAAACCAGTCGCCAAACAAACATTTTAAACAAACGATTGATTCCACTGAATTGCAGTCACCCAAAAGTGGATCACCTCAAATAAAGCAATCCTCATCCTTAGCATCCCCAAACAGATCAGTGACCAACAGAACATCTCTATCTACAGAAAAGAATCCTTGCAGTCGGCAGCTGACTCATAAATCAGTGTTTGAAATGTTGCCCAAACGTAACGCACAAACAAAAAAATCCAACACAATAGTATGTAGGTCACAGTCGCAGCCAACAGGCACGGAAGTGCTCAATGAAAAAAACAAGCAGAAATTAAAGCAACATCAAGACTTCAGTGTAAAAGATGTAACTGTAAAAATTAAACGGTCTCAGACTCACCATTACTGCAGACAGAAACTTCTTAAAAGGGTGCAGAAAGGTGTGGTTCTTGTACTCAAAGATCCAAAGGAGGACAAACTCATTAGACAAAAAACGTTAAAGCGTTCACACGACAACATCGCAAAGTCCAGGGGGAAGTGTTTGAAT
Organism: Oreohelix idahoensis; assembly: GCA_024509875.1. Taxonomy (NCBI): domain Eukaryota; kingdom Metazoa; phylum Mollusca; class Gastropoda; order Stylommatophora; family Oreohelicidae; genus Oreohelix; species Oreohelix idahoensis. The sequence goes on from JAMPIV010016367.1 coordinate 306,811, forward strand.
ACTAAAGGTGTTTCACACAAATCCAAAGACAGAATTACTAGCCCGGACTATGATGCAATTACACATTTGTCAGATACAAAAACTAATTTGCTGCACTCCAAAGGAGAGTTAGACAAGAACTCTATCCAAGAAATACCACGTGGGAGAAAACGGCATTATCTATCAGCTCAGCAAAGTGTGGATATCTTGTCTCCATCTCGTCTGTCAAATGTTAAAGATAGCAGCTCAGAGCCTGCAAGTAAACCAAGTATGTCACATTCTGAAGGCAAGGACTCAAAAAAACCAGGTATATCATATTCTAAAGATGGTGCCTCAAAAAAACCAGGTGTATCATATTCTAAAGATGGTGACTCAAAAAAATCAGGAAAAACGCAATCTAAAGACAGAGACTCAGAAACACCAGAGATATCACATTCTAAAGAAAGGAACTCTAAACATTCTCAGAAATCAAAGTCTGAACACAGCAGTGAAAAAATGAACCAGAAAAAGCTTTATTCTCCAAAGTCCTCAAGACATCAAGGTTCTGAACGCAGCAGTGAGGGAGAACATGATTCCTTGCTTTCTGCCAGCTGCAGTGATAAATGGAGATGGAAAAATGGCTGTAGCACTGATGAAATTGTCAGTGCTAGATTTCCTACAAAAAACTCTCTATATAGATTCAGTGAATCTATGCAAGTATCAGAAAGTAGTCAGACATTCAATAGAATGAAGTTCAAGAACGTTGCTTGGAATATGAATGAATCTGATGTTTTGATTCATTGTTCACAAAATAGGTGCAAAAGAAAAGCTCTGACTGAGGACAAAGCAAGGAGCAGCTTCGAGGGTAACTTTAGAGATGTTAAACCTGGTGTCCACCAGCGTCCAAATCCAGAAAATATAGATGAGACATTAAGAAGGCTAAATAGACAGATATCCTTACCTGACAGACTAGAGAAAAAGAGCCATTGTCCTGAAGTCTCATTGCCATCAAGAATGACTCAATTGGCTTGGGAAGACCAACCATCAGATGGCAGCAAGGAAAACTGTTCCTTGGCAGATCAAGAGCATCTGGCAGCCACTCCATCTGTGGCCACCTTAGCTGGATCTTCTGTCCAGAACCATGTGCGATCAGAATTTGATGACAATGTTGATAAGATAATACAAGCGGACATTGACGAAGTTCTAACTGAACTATTCCAAACTCAGAACAAATTAAGTCATCGTGTAATGGCGTTACAAGAAAGCATACAACAACTTCAAGCGGGTCTCTCACTCATACAGCAACCCTTGAAGTCAATGAATGCTGGAGATCTGAAGTGGGAGGGCACTTTGTTTGATTACCTTATGCTGCTTGCATTCATGGTTCTACAGTGTTGTGTCCAGTATGTGCTTATGAAGAAGTAACAGGGGAAAAAAGAAGATGTTATCATTGAAAAGGGGATTCAAGGAGTGATAACAGCATTATAATGTGGGGCATCAAATCATCAGTGAAGAATAAAGTTCACATCAAAATTATTATCAAGTGTATTTTTTCATCATTCATTCACCTTTCAACTCCCCAAGGAGCATAGGCCTTCAACAAACTTATGCCAAGTCTTCCTGTCCCATGCCATTAGCACAAGGTCTTTCCATGTCTTCTCTGTGTGTTCTTTGGTCTTCCTCTACTTTCCTTACCCTGGGGATTCCAGAACAAGGACTGCCGAGTGATGCTGTTGGCAGGTTTCCTCAGTGTGTGTCCTATCCATCCTCAGCAGCATCTTCTCATCTCTTGTTCCACTGGTGCTGGTCTGGTTCTTGTCATCAGTTCCACATTAGTGATCTTGTCATACCACTTCATTCCTTCTATTCTACACAAGTATCCATTTATGAAAGTCTGTTGCTCGTTGTTTTTGTTGTTCTCCATGTTTCACAGCCATACAGTAGGACTGCTTTAACATTTGAATTGTTATGTGTTCCATATAGAGCAACAACAACAAAATTATAATAAAAAGAGGTTCAAGTATACAGCTATCATGCTTGTTTTGGTTTAGGTTTTAAGGACTATCTTTATTGCACACGGACAACTTCATCAGTGCTCCGATCTTCTCCGTTAAATCACACAAGGAGCAGCTCAAAACAGTGCATGAACTCCGTAGCACCGGCGAAAATCCCAATGTGTGTAAATAGGAATCACACATTCTAGAAATATTTTGGTAGTGGGTAGTTTTCCTAATTTTTAAACTTTGCCAGGGCAGTGGTCATATGGTCTACTCTTTACGATTTCCAACTGCCGTGGGATTTTTAACATGCGCAGCTTGCACACAGAACGTCCTATTTTTCTGCCCTTATCTGAGAAAGCCAGTCATCAGATCTCACTACCCAGGAGACCACGGAGGAGTATAACATCATTAGGACCACATGTTCTGAAAAAAAATTTCCATAAATTATATTATTTCTACTGGGAATCGAACCAGGCACCTTTAGAATTCGAGGCGGACACCATACTTCTTATCCATTTGACCCCCTGATCTCATGCTTAATGAGAGGTATGTTGAAAATAGGAAGTTCATGTATTAAACGTGATTGACAGCTCATCATCATTACCCTACAGCTTCCCAAGAGCAAAGGTCTTCAACAAATATATACCAGGTCCTCTGGTCATGAGCCATCCGTACACGGTCTCTCCATGTCTTTATCCTTGTCAGTTCTGTCTTCATGTGTCTTCTTCATGCGATTTTTGGTCTCTCTCTCTCTCTCTTGCCTAGGACAAGGATTGCCTTGTAATGCTATCAACATGTTTCCTCAGTGTGTATTCTATCCATTGCCAGCATCTTCTTCTCATCTCTCTTTTTCACTGCCACTTGTCTGGTTGTTGTTATCAGTCCCACATTGGTGATCTCGTCACATCACTTCAATCTGTCTGTTCTGTGTACATACCTATTTATCAGCAACTGATTGACAGAGTGGTTAGAGCGCTGGTCTCTCGCGGCAAAGGTGCTGGGTTTGATTCATGGTATCGACACGCTTCAGTCTACCCAGCTGTAAATGGGTACCTGACTTTGCAATTGAGTTAGGGAAGGAAAAGACAACAAAGAAGGGAACTGGTCACCCCCACCTCTCGATGCTGGACCTAGTGAAGTCTCTAACACTTCACTCCTCTACGGCAGTATCAACTATGGGACTACCTTGACCTTTTACCTATTTTATCAAAGTCTATAACTTCTCGATTGCTGCTTTTGATCTTTGCCAGATTTACAGCTGCGTGTAAAATATTCCTTGTCTAAATACTGATTCTATCAAACAGAATGTTAGAATAAGATAATTTGAAGTTATCTTGAACTTGAAGAAACACCCCTGCAAGATGTAGAATAAAATATATCTTGACAGCAATATAGAATTAGAGGAACAGACAATGACATCGAAATAAGGATACAAAGGGCAGGAGTTGCTGCTTTCATTGCGTTGGGAAATGCATGGAAAACAAAAGGATTCAAGTTCAACACAAACATAAGAATCTTCTACTCAAATATCAAGTCAGCCCTATTGTATGGTTGTGAAACATGGAGAACAAAAACCAAGAAGTTACAGACTTTCATAATTGGGTGTTTGCTTGGAATAGAACAATTGAAATGGTACACAATCTCCAACAGGGAACTGATAACAAGAACCAGACAAGTACCAGTGGAACAAGATGTGAGAAGACGACGCTGGAGATGGATAGGACACCCATTGGAGAAAAAAAAAAAACCTGTTGATAGCATTACCAGGCAGTCCTTGTTCTGAAATCCCCAGTGTAAGAGAAGCAGACGTCGACAGAAGAACACACAGAGAAGAGAACTTGAGACAGAAATGAAAGTGATAAGACATAAAAAGACCTTGAGCTGATGACACGTGATAAAAGGTCTTGGAATAAGTTAGTTGAAGGCTAATTCTCCTTTGGGAGCTGAAGGATATTGAATGAATACAACATTGCTGTGTGTTAGTTTAAAGAAAAATCTGTATTGTTTGCTTTGTGCAGTCTGTAGTGTATGGTTAAAACAAATTGTAGTGCACGACAAATGCAGTCTGTAGTGTATGGTTAAAACAAATTGTAGTGCATGACAAATGCAGTCTGTAGTGTATGGTTAAAACAAAATGTAGGGCACGATAAAAACAATCTGTAGTGTATGGTTAAAACTAATTGTAGTGCAAGATAAATGAAATCTGTAGTGTACGGTTAAAATTAATTGTAGTGCAAGATAAATGCAATCTGTAGTGTATGATAAATGTAGTGTGTAGTGCATGATAAATGCATTCTGTAGTATAAGGTTAAAACAAATTGTAATGCATGATAAATGTAATCTGTAGTGTATGGTTAAAACAAATTGTAGTGCATGACAAATGCAATCTGTAGTGTATTGTAAAAACTAATTGTAGTGCAAGATAAATGAAATCTGTAGTGTACGGTTAAAACTAATTGTAGTGCACGATAAATGCAATCTGTAGTGTGTGGTTAAAACTAATTGTAGTGCATGATAAATGCAGTCTATAGTGTATGGTTAAAACTAATTGCAGTCCTTGAGCTGATGGCACAAGACAGGAAGATTTGGTATAAGTTTGTTGTAGGCCAATGCTCATTGGGAAGCTGAAAGGTGATGATGATGATACACTCATTCTTCAGTCTAAGGTGATGATTCACTCATTTTTCAGTCTAAGGTGATGATTCACTCATTTTTCAGTCTAAGGTTATGATTCACTCATTTTTCAGTCTAAGGTGATGATTCACTCATTCTTCAGTCTAAGATGATGATTCACTCATTTTTCAGTCTAAGGTGATGATTCACTCATTTTTCAGTCTAAGGTGATTTCACTCATTTTTCAGTCTAAGGTGATGATTCACTCATTTTTCAGTCTAAGGTGATGATTCACTCATTCTTCAGTCTAAGGTGATGATTCACTCATTTTTCAGTCTAAGGTGATGATTCACTCATTTTTCAGTCTAAGGTTATGTATGATTCACTCATTTTTCAGTCTAAGGTGATGATTCACTCATTCTTCAGTCTAAGATGATGATTCACTCATTTTTCAGTCCAAGGTGATGATACACTCATTCTTCAGTCTAAGGTGATGATTCACTCATTTTTCAGTCTAAGGTGATGATTCACTCATTTTTCAGTCTAAGGTGATGATTCACTCATTTTTCAGTCTAAGGTTATGATTCACTCATTTTTCAGTCTAAGGTGATGATTCACTCATTCTTCAGTCTAAGATGATGATTCACTCATTTTTCAGTCTAAGGTGATGATTCACTCATTTTTCAGTCTAAGGTGATTTCACTCATTTTTCAGTCTAAGGTGATGATTCACTCATTTTTCAGTCTAAGGTGATGATTCACTCATTCTTCAGTCTAAGGTGATGATTCACTCATTTTTCAGTCTAAGGTGATGATTCACTCATTTTTCAGTCTAAGGTTATGTATGATTCACTCATTTTTCAGTCTAAGGTGATGATTCACTCATTCTTCAGTCTAAGATGATGATTCACTCATTTTTCAGTCCAAGGTGATGATACACTCATTCTTCAGTCTAAGGTGATGATTCACTCATTTTTCAGTCTAAGGTGATGATTCACTCATTTTTCAGTCTAAGGTGATGATTCACTCATTTTTCAGTCTAAGGTTATGATTCACTCATTTTTCAGTCTAAGGTGATGATTCACTCATTCTTCAGTCTAAGATGATGATTCACTCATTTTTCAGTCTAAGGTGATGATTCACTCATTTTTCAGTCTAAGGTGATGATTCACTCATTTTTCAGTCTAAGGTGATGATTCACTCATTCTTCAGTCTAAGATGATGATTCACTCATTTTTCAGTCTAAGGTGATAATTCACTCATTTTTCAGTCTAAGGTGATGATTCACTCATTCTTCAGTCTAAGGTGATGATTCACTCATTTTTCAGTCTAAGGTGATGATTCACTCATTCGTCAGTCTAAGGTGATGATTCACTCATTTTTCAGTCTAAGGTGATGATTCTTTCATTCTTCAGTCTAAGGTGATGATTCACTCATTTTTCAGTCTCAGATGATGATTCATTCATCCCTCAGGCTCTTATTATATATTGTACTGTCTGAAACATACTTCTGCCCATTCTATCCTAACCTTCACCTTCCATTTCCACTTTACATCTACTGTATATTAGCTGCAGATGCTTGTCCAGTTGTGAAATTTTCTACAATTGTCTCAATGCCTGTACATCCTATACTGATGTTTGCAGTTTTATTGGATCAGTACCTTGAACACACTTCACTTCTGAGCTTGTGTTTATGTTACCCTTACCTGTTTTCTGTGTATAACTCATAACCTCAGTGTGTGTATATACTCCCTTATTCGCCTCTCCTATACCACCAGTCTATATTCTAGCCTCTTGTATTCTTATGTCTTTACCATCAAGACCTATTTTTTTCTTCTTCTTCTTCTTTGATCCTTAGCCGCTGACCGTCAAAGCAGTCAGTGGCCATTACGCCTGGTGGCGTCTTGTAGGGCAACAACAAATTGATTCTACTTTGCTCGGTCGGCGGCCATCCTTCGTACAGTGCCCCAACTCTGGTTCATTCTTTGCATCTCAGCCTCCACAGTCCTCCGCCAAGTTGTTTTTGGTCGGCCTCTCTTTCGTTTTCCTTCAGGGGTCCATAGCATAGCTGTTCTTGTGATGGCATCGGGGTCTCTTCTGAGGACATGGCCAACCCAGCTCCAGCGTCTGCCAGCTATGATGGTGTGCATGTCCTCTTGCTTGCTCCGAGAAAGCAGATCTTGGTTGGTGATGGTATTCGGCCAAAAGATTTGGTGAATTTTTCTTAGGCATGTTGTGTGAAAATGTTAAAACCTATTTTTTTACAGGTATTCAATTAGTTTATTATGACAGACTTTGTCAGAAGCCTACATATAGTAGTCTGAAGCAAAATATTTTTTTTTGGTGCTCTTAGACAAAATATGGTTTCACGTGTTCCACTGTTTTGTTGAAAAACAAAATCTTCACTGTCTTCTTTACTTTATATTCTCTCCTGTATATTGATCACTATATCAAGATCACTTGAGCAATATTTTGAATGACCTCTCATTCTGAGCATTCTATTGCGCTAGGGTTGTGAGCAACATCAAAATCCTCTAAGGCTTCTATCAGTTTTAATTTTTACATTGTTCATTCCAGCTGATTTTCCTTTTTTTTTTTTTTGTCATACTTATTACTTTGCTTCTGATCTGAGAATGCATTGGTCCTTTAGAGATATTAAGACTGATGGAGGTACCGTTTTTTTTTGGTCCCTCTGAGAGTCTTACACTATAAACAACATACAAACACATCATGGTAATCTTTTGAGGACCATACCAAGGTATTGGTAAAAGAGAATAAGAATGACCAAAGCTACCATTCAGCAACATGAGAAAGATATTAGCATCTAAATAAATACCTCAAAAATTAAAAATAACAATCACCAAGTGTTATATATGTAGTCTTCATACTGTATGGTGGAGAAACATGGACAATGAACAAGCAAGAAGAAAGAACTGAGGCTCTTTAATTCTTTAAGCCCCAAAAGCCGATAAATCTGTTTTCATTTTAGACCCATTTGACCCGGGAACCAATTAATCGGATGTTGTATCTTTTGCTCCTTTCTAGAGCTGTTTTCTAATTTTAACAACCCAAACCATCATTTCCGACAGGAAGAACTTTCTTTAAATACCTCATGTGTTGAAGAGAGGATGTGTTTTCATTGTTTGACTTTAAGATTTTTTAAGCGTATATTTTATAAGATCAAATGGCCACGCCCACTGCTTCTAGTAGACTTAGAAGATTTACGTCAGACCAAGCTAGGAAGTTATTTGAAGACATTTTGGATAGTGATAATAATTCAGACCCTAAAGAACATGAGGAAGGAAAAACAATGCCCTCTCAAATTTATAAAGGACAAGCAAGGCAAATTGCTTACTGCCCCGAAGGAAGTAATGGAAAGATGGAAAGAATATTTCTCAGAACTCCTGGATGGTGAGCATGGTGAAGCATCAGAAATGATAACCACTAGCACAGAAGAGAAAACCAATGATGGTGAAGATGACATAAAGATGGAAGAACTGAAGGCAGCACTGGAGAAAATCAAGATGGGCAAAGCAGCAGGGCATGATGGTATAACACCAGAAATGGTTAAGTACATGGGAGCATCAGGCGACCTACTACTCTTAAGGGTTTTACAGGCAGCATGGTACAAGACCATACCAAAGGATTGGGAGATTGCCATCATAACACCAATTTTCAAAAAGGGTGACAATCGACAGTGTGGAAACCATAGAGGCATATCCCTTCTTAGTGTCCCTGGTAAAATCTACTCTAGAATCCTAGAGCAGAGACTCCGACGCCTAGCTGAGCCACAATTGGATGAGGTCCAGTGCGGATTCCGAGCAAACCGAAGTACTCAAGACCTAATCTTCACACTCAGACAGCTGAGTGAAAAGGCCCTGAGTATAAGAATGAGATCCATCTTTGTTTCATAGATCTGGAAAAGGCGTTTGACAGGGTCCCCTGGTACAAGACCATACCAAAGGATTGGGAGATTGCCATCATAACACCAATTTTCAAAAAGGGTGACAATCGACAGTGTGGAAACCATAGAGGCATATCCCTTCTTAGTGTCCCTGGTAAAATCTACTCTAGAATCCTAGAGCAGAGACTCCGACGCCTAGCTGAGCCACAATTGGATGAGGTCCAGTGCGGATTCCGAGCAAACCGAAGTACTCAAGACCTAATCTTCACACTCAGACAGCTGAGTGAAAAGGCCCTGAGTATAAGAGTGAGATCCATCTTTGTTTCATAGATCTGGAAAAGGCGTTTGACAGGGTCCCCTGGAACAAACTTTGGGACTGTTTGGCAAGGAAGAATATTCCAGCACCTCTGATTCATGCTATACAGAGCTTCTACAAGTCTTGCAGAAATTATGTGAGGACAGCAAACCATAAGTCAGAAGAGTTCAGGACCACCACTGGTGTAAGACAAGGTGATATCCTATCACCTTACCTTTTCTTACTCCTCATGGATGATGTCATCAAGGCATGTAAGGAGAGAACAAGAAAGTATTCAGTGGGGTACTGGAAGATGAGACAGGTCTATATTTTGGAGCTGGCATTTGCTGATGATGTTGCCCTGATTGCTGTCGTGGAATATTCTAATCCACATATATAAATTATTAGGTAAATATGAAGCCTAACAAATAAAATAAATAAAGGAAGAAGAATGGTAAATAACAGTGCTGTCACAAGGAATGTACTCGAAATCCCCCTTGTTTTCTGCTTCGTCTGCAAATTGTAACGCTTTCACGTTGATAGTAAAGCTTACTGTATTATTACCCGCCTTCTTCAATGAAACGTGTGCTGTATTTCTTGGAAAAAACATTGAGAGACTGCGTAATGACCTAAATTAATCCTAACATTAATTATACTGCGTTACCAAAACGAACGAACAGATGGACTAAAGGATAAAAAGAGAAGGGAGAGGCAGAAAGCCGAACACTAAACCCGCGTCGCGCGATACACAAATGCTGCCATCACGCGTGTAAGACTACATGCACTAATTTTTTTTTTTCGGACGGACAGTGATAAATTCACTACCCTTCCCAGAGTTAGGTTTTAAAATCATAAAAAACGCTTATTAGGAAAGATAACAATAGATGGGTTTACGTTTGAAAACATAACAGTACCCAGACAGCACAGCTTCGAAACAGGAGGTAGAAGAAATTGCATATTTTGAACGCAGCCACGTAGCTCTTTTAAATTAGTATTTTTGGGTTCCTTAGGGCTTGCTGACAAAGAATATGTAAAACGTTACGCAAATAGTCCAGGAATTAATAAATTATACCCAAAATAAAATATTGACAGCATAAAATCATTTCTGCTCATAAGATTTTTTTTTAACGTGTTTGAAAAAAATTTACGTTACAGAAATAGCCTACCATGTAAACTCCAAATTGATTGGAGCGCAACAAATGAAAGCCTAACCACGATTGGTCGGGCTATAAATACTATCTTGGTTGTTAGGGGAGACGGGGAAAGGTAACATTTTTTCAAACACTTGTCGAAACGGGGCTCATTGGTCAGACTCGCTGATATACACACTTGGGAGCGTTAGTTCGAAACCACTTGTTTAAATAAGCTTGATAAAGCATCAGTGCGTTGAAGCCAGCTTATATTTTGCTAAATAAAAGCCTGGAAGATAAGCAGATGGGAATTTGTGCCAGTTTGTGCCAGAATTCATTGCTAATCAACGTATCTGTGTTTATTCGTATGAATTGTGGGACCGTGGTCTTGATGGTAGTGAGCAGCACCTGGTCAGAGCTTTGCTGAATCCAGAGTCGGACAGCATACTCCTTGGTCTTTTTAGCTATCAGTGAGGTGTCTCCTGAGCCCAGAGGAGAATTCGAGCAGAGGAGTCCTTTCCTGCCGCCATCACGCCAGATAAGCGAATTGGCCAGCTGAGCTCAACATTATGTCCCCTCATCTTGAAATGACTTTGTAAAAATAATATTAAGAGGGGAAATTAATTGTCTTAATATCAGGAACTGAGAACATCTCCAATACTAATTTCCTTAAGACAAACTATTGAAGTCATGATGACAACTACCAACAGAGCTTGAACAAAACCAAACCAGTATTACCTCATACTACTATTACACAACTGACACACATAGGATATTTGTAATAATATATGTCACTACCAGATTCATATTAATACATTCTGTACATAACTTGTAATTAAAATTGATTGTGATTCCTGGTTCCTTTGTATTTGAATCAGGACACATACACATTTATGACAGTAATGAATACATATTGTTAATTGAAAAGTTACGAGTGACTTCTTTAAAATATTCTCATAGAGTGTTATATGTATGTGAGTGTCACAGTGTTGTTAAGAGTAGTGGATTAAATTAAATTGTTTATCTGTCTGTTGTTGTGACTTACACTTCACCATACTCATACCCTAGACACATAACGTAGCATCACACTATTCCAGAATAATTCTGACTGAGATATATAGATATGTGGTAGCAAGTAAGGTTATCTATAATACACTACTCTTAATAGATATAGATACCTTCACAGCTGATCTCAGTCAGTACACTAAGTTCCCTATAAGTATTTATAACATCCCACTTCACCACAATTGCTAAATCAGAGGCACATCTCCAATCCAACCTGCAAGTCTGGAAGGAAGAGCTGGAGAAGAGAGGGATGGTCATAAGCAGCTCTAAAACAAAATCCATGGTGATATCACGAGAAGAAAAAAGACATCAGATTAAGCTGGGAGAACAGGTCCTGGAGCAGGTCGACCACTTTAAATACCTCGGAGCTATTATAGACCGAAAGGGAGGCATCAAAGAAGAGTTGGCCACTCGAAAAGCAGCAGCTGGGAGACTTTTTCAGGCCATAAATCGAGGATTCCTCAGCAAGAGAGGTTGGTAAGAAAATGAAGATGGCTGTATACCGCTCCACCTATGTCCCAGTCTTGACATATGGATGCGAGTCATGGGCAATGACTACAACCCACAAAAGCCAGATCCAAACCTCAGAAATGAGGTATCTGAGGAAAGTGGTTGAAGTAACAAGAAGAGACATGGTACGCAACCAGACGATACGTCAAGGCCTTAAATCCTATCCCCTGCAGACGCAAGTAGAACAGTCCCAATTAAGATGGTTTGGCCATGTCTGCAGAATGGGAGAAGATCGGCTACCACGACAAGCATGGGAAACAAAGAGCCAAGGATCCAGACCCCCAGAGTCCGCTGGGAGGACAACATTAGACAATCTTTGAAGGAGTTAGGACTAGAATGGAACCAGGCCAGGAGGAAGACAGCCGATAGGATAGCCTGGCGCTCTCTCTTCCAAACCTCTACACCTTACGGTAGAAGGGGAACGACTAAGTAAGTAAGATAATAATTCAGACTGTAGTATTTATTCACAGGATAGCGATGACGACTTTGATTTTTAATGAATACTTTTGCTCTAATTTTTCACCGGCTTATTCTTTCAGTCTCCATTTTACCTTGGATAACTAATAATTTTTCAAATGAAAGCTTTTATACTTGTAGCACAAGAGTAAAGTACATCCATTTACCTTCAGTTTCATGTACAACAACACAGTAATTTATGCATTTGAAATTTTTAAAAATTATTTCCAAACAACAACAATAAAAACGCACTGGGGTGGCCATTTTTGAAGAAGTCATGGGAAAACAGGGCTGGGAATAATGAACGAAAATGGGGAACTATTCTCAAACTTCTGTGCTTCAAATCAACTGGCTATAGGAGGAAGCATGTTTCCACATAAGAGAATACACAAGGCAACATGGATATCACCAGACCATAGAACAGGAAACCAGATTGATCATATATGCATAAACAAGAAGTTTAGATCATCATTGGAGGATGTAAAGGTATATAGAGGAGCAGATGTGGCATCAGATCACCACCTTCTGATAGCCAAAGTAAAAATGAAACTCAAGAGATATGCAACAATGCAAAATTATAGACAACAATTTAATGTAGGACATCTAAGAAATCAAGAAACCAGAGACAAATTGCGGTCACAATATCCAACAAATTCCAAGTGCTCTAACAGCTGGAAGATGTAGAGAATACAGAAGACTATTGGCAGCAAATCAAAACGGTATGGAATGAGACATGTGAAGAAATACTGGGGAAAAGGGAACGACAACAAAAAGCATGGATAACAACAGAAACCATCAATAAGATAAAAGACAGAAAAAACAAGAAAGCAGATTTAAACACAAGCAAAACCAGAAGTTCCAAAGCCAAGGCTCAAGAAGTGTACACAGAAGCAAACAAAGAAGTTAAAAGAAGTATCAAAAGAGACAAGAGGAAGTATATTGAGGAGTTGGCAAGAGAGGCAGAAGATGCTGCAGCCAAAGGAAATATGAGAGAACTGTATAACAGCACAAAGAAGCTGACAGGGAAATACAAGCAAACAAGTTGCCTCATAAAAGACAAGAATGGAAAACTGCTCAGCAATATACAAGAGCAAATGAAGAGGTGGACAGAATATTTTGAGGACCTTCTCAATAGACCAGCTCCACAAAACCCCCCGGACATCCAGCCAGCAGAAGAAGAGCTTCAAATTAACGGTGAAAGACCAACGAAGGAAGAAATAAAGAAAGCCATAAAGCTTCTAAGAGATGGAAAAGCGTCTAGACCTGATGGCATTCCAGCAGAGGCTATCAAAGCAGATATCGACACAGCTACAGAGATGTTATATAAATTACTTGGTAAAGTCTGGGAAAAGGAAGAGATACCAGCAGAATGGAAGAAAGGATATCTGGTTAAGTTGCCCAAGAAAGGAAATTTACAAGAGTGCACAAATTATAGAGAAATAATGTTACTATCAGTGCCAGGAAAAGTATTAAACAGGATTATCCTTGAGAGATTTTAAATTTAGTCCAAGAAACAGAGATGAACAAGCAGGTTTTCGACAAAACAGATCCTGTACAGACCAGATAGCCACTTTGAGAATAATAGTTGAACAAAGTCTGGAATGGAATTCACCATTATTACATCGGATTTGTGGACTATGAAAAGGCATTTGACAGTGTAGACAGAGAATCACTTTGGAAATTGATGAGGCATTATGGAGTTCCCCTGAAGATCATCAATTTAATAAAGAAAACATATGAAGACATGACATGCAGAGTTCTTCATGAAGGACAGCTTACAGAACCATTTGGGATAAGAACAGGAGTGTGACAGGGATGCCTCTTGTCTCCATTTCTTTTCTTATTAGCAATAGACTGGGTTATGAGAACATCAACAACACACAACAGAAATGGAATCCAGTGGACTCTGACTAAGCAGTTGGATGATCTGGATTTTGCTGATGACTTGGCTCTTCTGTCCATAACCGTAATCAGATGCAGGACAAATTGAAAACACTCGATGAGAGGTCACAGCAATTGGGTCTGAAAATACACAGGGAAAAGACAAAGATAATGAGAATAAATGCAGGTAATGAAACAGGGTTGAACTTGAAGAAGCACCAATACAAGATGTAGAATCGTACACATATCTTGGCAGCAATATAGACAAAGTTGGAGGGACAGACAGTGATATCAAAATAAGAATACAAAAAGCAAGAGGAGCTTTCATAGCATTTGGAAATATATGGAGATCAAGAGAAATCGGATCCAACACGAAAATAAGAATCTTCAACTCAAATGTGAAGTCAGTCCTATTGTATGGCTCTGAGACATGGACAACAACAAAGACAACAACCAAAATGCTACAGACTTTCATAAATGGGTGCTTGCGTAGAATAGAGGGATTAAAATGGTATGACAAGGTTACCAACGTGGAACTGATGACAAGAACTAGACAAGTGCCAGTGGAACAAGAGATGAGAAGAAGACGATGAATAGGACACACACTGAGGAAACCTGTTGATAGCATTACAAGGCAGTCCTTGTTCTGGAACCCCCAGGGCAAGAGAAGCAGAGTAGACCAAGAAGCACATGGAGAAGAGAGCTGGAAACATAGGTGAAAATGATGAGGAAAACGTGAAAAGAACTTGAGATGATGGCACGTGACAGGAGGACTTGGCATGTGTTTGTTGAAGGCCTATGCTCCTTTGGGAGTGGAGGGTTATGAATGAATACAAAGACATAATACCTCCTGAAAACCATAATGTAAAGAAAAGTTGAAAGCAAACATGCAAGAGGAATTCAACTCTATATGTGGGAAGATAACATCAAGAGGTGGACAAGGAAGAGTGTATCAGTGTGTACTATCAAAACAAGATACAGAAGACGTTGGAGATCCATTGCAGTCGACTTTCAGTGTCAATATGGTGTGCCCGTATTCACATAGGTAGTATTTTAGGGGTAAAAACTGGTTTGGGGTTCTATTTCATTTAATTTAACATTCTTCTATATAAATGAATAATCCGTCGGAAAATTATTAAAGCAGGTCAGAATAGCTCGATAGGTATATATGTTATAGCGAGAATGCGTGTTACATTGGCACACCAACTAAGAAGCAGGTATTGTGCCAATGTATTAATTGTGACCAGTTAATTAAGGAGCTATTCTCCGTTGAAGGAATTAAAGGACAGCAAAGGAAGCATTCCGACGGTATTCTATCTTTTTAGTTACATAACCTATAATTGACAAGTTCGAGTTCACAGCATAAATATATTTAAGTTGGCGGTATCAATATATTTATAGGTTGCTGTGTCAAGTTTGAGTTAACTGGATGATCCTCCAGAGGTATTGTTTAACTTGATCAAAGGGTACGGGATCCAGGTTCGTATTCAGATTTTGATAGTTGGAAGTAATCACAATGTAATATAAAAGGCAGTACGGTCCATTTTTTTTCCTTATAGAGTTCCTAAACAATGTACAAGTCAAACTCAACAACTTCCAACAGCAGTTTAAGCAAAGTCCGACGTTGTATATGAAAAGTTTATTATAGCTTCTTTCAGATGTATGGTGGTAGATTACAAGATGATCCTATTCTCAATTCAGTAACATTCGTTTCCTCATACGAAATCATCTCATAAAATCCATTAGGGCATTTTGATGAGCTTATGTATATCTATTTCATCCTGTCTACTATGCGTAAGTCTAAGTCGAGACCTTTTACCAACCTGAAGTATATGTTGTCATAGGGCTAGGGGTCAGGTTAGCCATTATTCTCTTGCCAATATAAAGTGGCGGTCAGCAAATCTGCTAGGAACCTAAGGCTCTTAGACTATCCAGAATGACCTGGCTTTGGCTCCTGGCTTTTACTCTTCTTTGACTCTTCTTTTAGACTCTTGTTTGGCTCTCTTTTGCTAAGGGTTTTGGGCGTCAATATATACAAACTGGTTCCAAAAACTGTTTGGGGGGAAGTTGCTTTGATTTGTCAATACGGATATTCCACTAGTTTTGTCGATGTCTTATTTACGTCACAAGTTTCTATGATAGCGAATGGTATAAGCTTTTATTCGAGGGTATTATTAATTCTGTTTAGAGGTTTTCAGGTCTCGTATCATTTCCTGTAACTGTCTAGAAGTCTTTATTTTAAAATGTCGATAAGAGGCTATGTGAAAATTACGTCATCAATAACTTGCGTACTGAAATTATTTAAAGGATAATTACTAAGCTACTAATGTGATCATCATTCCGGTTACATATACGTCCCCATGCTACAGAAATGTATCTCAAAGAGAGACACTTTCCTAGTTCTATCAACTAATAACCCAACAAACTTGCAAATCTAGTAAAACAATGGTATACATCTTTATAGTACATAAGAGGGAACATAGGGGATATCATGAAAACGCACGGTCGATATAAGGTGAATGTATGCATACCGATCAATCTATATGAAGACATCCAAACATCAAAATTGTCCGCAACAATTTAAATTTTAACAAACAAAATTACTAATCATCGAAACGCGTATGTGGGGAAATGAGGGTACTCAACACAATGCGGCGAAAATCCTTAATGTGTGTCATCTGATGCTGGGAGGATCAAATGCAATTTAAGAATTGAAAAACTATAACACTGGTAAAAAAAAAAAAATCTTGAACTATAAACGGAAAATTTGAAAATGTCCAATCATATAAGCTATTCAATCGTGTCATGTGATAATAGCGATCCAACCCCGCTGTAAAGTCACGTATAGTCGTTAAGGTGTGAATACTAATGTTCAAGACACTATGGGTTTGATCTGTTTACATGTATTTTGTACCGCGGAATAAGTACTATTAAAACCGGTACGACTTATTCACAACGTGTCATATAATCTGTTGGTGACTCGATAGTGTTTGTACTGAGAATCTAGCATAGAAAACTCGGTTGTAGTCCGGAATAGAAACGCTAGGGCATCCCAATGAACGGGCGGTTTGCTCTCTGGCGTCTGGTGGAGTAAAGAGAAGACGTGAAGGTCGCTAATGGACATCCTCACTTGATATAAATCCAGACGAGGGATTTGTGGTAAGTCAATAGAGGTACTACCGAATTTGGCTTCATCAATTCAGAAATGTCATTTTATACAAATCGTGATTTTGATTGTTCTTGACGACGAAGAGTCAGATACTTCCTTTGCAAACTCGTATATAGTTGAATCACGAAGTAATAAGGTTTCCGTAGCAACGCAAAGGTTTATGTAAAGTCCAACGAGCAGGAAGTGTGGAAACATTTCCTCGAAATTCCAGTCACAGCTTGTTAGCTAATAACGACATCATTTGGGACAAAAGCATGCATTTATCCATGCGAGGTGAAACATTTGGTAAATTATTAACCGTAGGGGTAGGGAGTGAAGTATCGTCGTTAACCATGTCGACATCGTGTGAGAAGCGTTGGGGATTTGTACGACGTCTTTGCTTTGTAGGTTTAATAAAAATGTGCTCTTGCGGCAATCTCGGTAGTTTGGCTAGAGGGGTGGAATCTGAAGAGGAAGGCTCGTATTTCCGTTTATCAGGTAAAGGTGTCCTTCTTGATTCGTCCATACCGCACAAAGTAGAGTTAGATGCACTGGTCATCGAATCTGTGTCTGGGTAAAGATCATCTGGTGTTTCTTCATCATACAATGGAGCCATTTGAGATGATTGATAATCATGTCGATCGGTGGGTTCAGGATTGCGAAATTTTGTAACGTCTGGAAATCTCTCTTTCTGTTGTATAGGACGTTGTCGTAATTCTCGCAAAGGTATATTCTCTTTACTGGAAGACGCATGACCTCTCTCTTGACGTTGAATAAGGCGTTGTCTTAGCTCCTGCAGAGGGATATTGTTTTCACTAGAAGATGAATCTCTGTTATCTCTAATACGTTTGACGAACGTATCCAAATTTTGTGAAGGGATATCGGAGTCATGGGAGGAGGAATCTGATTTGGGTAATTCATCATCAGTGGAAGATGAGGGAGGTTGCGCTAGGGTAGACAATCTCGTGGGTCTATCAGCTTGTTTTTTTCGTGACAGTGAGTGGTCTGTGGTCGTCAAGACGCATCTGGGACACATGAGCTTTCGTTGTGGTATCTCTTTCTTCATTCCACAGGATGTAATTGGTTGTCGATTTTCGTTCCAACACTTTAAAACCAGGAATCCAATGGTTATCAAATTTGTTCGTTCGCACATGTTTCCGAAAATAAACCAAATCTCCAGGCTTAAACTCTTGGAGTTTTGCTGTTTTGTTCTTAATTCGTGCATTTTTTTCGAAGGCTTTTCTTACTTTCCGATGGGCTATTACATGAGCTCTATGCTTCTGTTGGAGCGTAATTTGGATAGGACATTCGCAAAAATATTTTCTCTGTGGCGCCAAAAGATTATCTAGTGGAAAAGTTGGTTCTCTTCCGTAAAGCAGGTAGAACGGTGAAAATCCAGTAGTATCATTGATATTAATTCGAATTGCTTCTAAAGCTTGATTGATATATAGGTCCCAGTATTGACCCTGTCCGGCAATAAACTTGGCTATTATATCGTGCATGGTGGCATGCATTTGCTCACTTCTCCCATTTGACTGCGGATGGTAGTATGCAGTCGTAGTATGTTTGATATTTAACCTTTTGAGAGTTGAAGCAAAGGGCTCTCCTACGAATTGTTTCCCGTTATCAGTGATTACACGCTTGGGACATCCATGTCGTGGTAAAAATTGTTGTAGGAAAACATCAGTGATGAGGGTTGATGTGGCATTTTCTAAGGGGAAACATTCTGGCCATACCGTGTATTGGTCTACGATGTGTAAAATGTATCTGTGTCCTCCTAAAGTTGTGGGGTAAGGTCCAGATAAATCCAAGCTAATAACTTCCATTGGGTAGTGCGGATAAGACATTTCTTGGATAGGGGCTCGAATAGTTCTCATATTTCTTAGCTTGCAAACCCTACATGTCCCAACATACTCTATGATATCTTTAATCATCGTGGGCCAGTAATAACGTTTTAGGATCACATCTAGAGTCTTGTCTCTTCCAAATGCCCGTTTTCGTCATGAAACTGTTGTAATACTTTTGGAACTAGCGATTTGGGTATACAGTTTTGTAGAGTACCATTGTCTCTAGAGCCAATATGATACAAGATATTATCTTCCGAAAGGATGATGTAGTCTTTCTTCTCTTTTGGATTTGTACGAACCTGTGTAATGATCTTAACTAATGTTTCATCTTTCAATTGTTCTTTCTTAAAGTCGATATTCTGTTCAAACGTTTCTGTTCCTTGGTTGTCTGATGGTAAATCAAATGTGGTTCCATGTTGTAGTTCAGGTTCTTGTGTTGTCACCTCTTCATCGTTTTGTCTTGAGTTTTTAGAGTCTATGGCATGAATTTCCTTTGTGTTATCGTCGATGTCCGATGTAGATTCAAGGAGTGGGGAGTCTGGTTCATTGGTGTCAGAATATGGAATTCGGGACAAAAGATCAGCACACGTATTCAATTTTCCAGGAATATACTCAATGGTTGTATTGTAACTTTGGAGATTTATCGCCCAGGTCTGGAGTTTCTTGGGTTGCTCTGCAGTCTTAGTTAGCCAGCTTACAAGTGGTTGATGATCTGTTCTGATGATAACCTGGGTTCCACGGATATAAAAATCGAATTTCTGGAGGGCGTAATGGATTGCATAGGCTTCCTTCTCTGTCGTAGTCCATCTCCTCTGTGTTCGGCTTAATGTGTGGGAAAGGAAGGCTATCGGTTTTTCGTTTGGAACATTTTTTATCACTTGCGGTTCGTCTGGTGATCTGTCTTGTACAAGGCACGCGCCTACTGCTGTGTTTGATGCGTCCGTGTATATAATCATGGGCTTGTTCAAGTCTGGATGGGCTAGAAAAGGTACGGTGGTTAAGGCTGTCTTCAGGTACTCAAATGCTTTTTGGCAATCTTCAGTCCAGCGGAATTTGGCATACTTCCTGGTTAGTTTCAGTAATGGTTCAGCCACTTTAGAAAAATTGATAATGTGCTTTCGATAATACGCACAACACCCAAAGAATCCTCTTAATTGACGTACTGTGGTAGGTGGAGGGATCTTTTGGATAGCTTCAATCTTTTCACTGTCCGGTCTGATTCCGTTGGAGTTGACAATAAAGCCCAAATATTTTATTTCCTTCTGTAGGAAACGGCATTTGCTGAGTTTCAGCTTTACTTTGTGCAATCTCATTCTGTCGAAAACAGTCTCGACATGTTTCAGGTGTTCTTCCATTGTTCCCTTTGTGTGGATCAAGACATCATCTATATATGCTGATGCAAATGAGTTCAGTCCTTGCAACACTTCATCCATTAAACTTACGTAAGTAGCCGGGCTATTTTTCAGTCCAAAAGGTAATACATTCCAACTATATGATCCCATGTGTGTACAGAAAGTAGATTTCTTCTTTGCATCTTCAGACAATGGTATTGTCCAGAATCCGGAGCGTGCATCTAGTGAGGTATACCAGTCTGAGTTACCCAAGGTGGCCAAAATATCATCAATTCTAGGTAGAGGGTAGGATATCGTTTTGGTGATTTTATTTAACGCTCTGTAGTCACAGCAAAAGCGAGAGCTACCGTCTTTCTTTGTTACTATCACAATGGGTGAAGACCATGATGATCTGGATCGTTCAATTATCCCAGCTGCTAGCATGTCGCCAATGGCTTTCTCCACTATCCCTCGATTCTTTAGTGGGGTGTGGTACGGTTTTAGGGTTATGGGTTCTTCAGTTGTAGTTTCTATTTCCATGGTAACGGTCGTAGTCCTTTCTAACTCTATGTCAGATAACGCAAATACATCTTGATGTTTCGTTATGAATTTTTCAAGTCTGGGTTTTAGTTCATCTGTTGTCTGTAATGTTGCTAGCAATTCTTTCGTTCTATCTGAATGAAATTTTTTCGTCATTATCCTTTCTGGTGGACAAAAGCGGTATTCTCTTTTTTGTGTCTGTTCGTCGGTGTACCTACTCTTCGAGTCTCTTGGCAATTTATCATAGAACTGGCGATTCCTTGAATATGTCCGGTTTCTTGGGTATGCATAAGATGTAACTGTTCCCACAATATTCTCTCTGTTCCATGAAGTATGGTACTTATTTTTTTCTTTCATACCTTCCTTGTATGATTTCTCTATCCAAATCGTCAGCGAATAGCGAGTCAGGTTTTACATATTTCTTTCTGTTATTTGTGCTCCTTCGGTCCAGAGACATTTTTTCTTTCGACTCTCTTGTATTTGGAATGTTTCTTCTTGTTGACTCTATAGGATCTAGAGTTTTGTAAGGATGGGGATGGGATGAAGATCTTAATTTGTTTATCTGGGATTTTGGATAGACGCTCTTGGCCTTGAATAGTTTGGTCAATACATCTTCCCTTTCCGTCTGGATCTTTGCTATTACTGTACCTCTGGGAATAGTGGTGGTTGTACCTGACGTATTTAGTACCATTATTGGAAAATCTCTTCGTATATTTATTTCCACGATGCCATCTTGTACTTCTATGTGTGGATCTCCTCTATTTCTTTCATTTTCAATTTGTGATATGTATACAGCCTGTCCTATGTCAAAGTATGGAGATCTTTTTATTTTAGCTCTGGTTAGAGTTACTGAATTCGGTTTCAGAGTAACCGGTGCCGCAGTTCGAACCAGGGTCGCGATATGGATATCGTCCTGAAATGGTACATATGTATTGTTCACTTTTAGTTGTTTTAAATCAAAGTATATCCTCACATTATTTTTTGATGAGGAAGTCTCTTCCTATTATGAAGTTTCTTGATAATCCTCTCGTTATAATGAAGTTATGGCGTAGAATTTCTCTTCCCATTTTAAATGTCAAATAAGCCGTTCCCACTGCTTTTAGTGCTTGACCTGTTACTGATTTCATTTGTACTGTTCTTCTGGAAAAATTTGCCATGTGTTGAATTTGATAATACAGCTTCTCCCGGATAAGACTTACAGTTGCTCCTGTGTCTATTAACGCTCTAAATTGTTGTTTTCCTATTTCTATTATACATGAACTGGGGTCTGGACAAATGTTGAGATTTGCTTGTTCGTTTCTGTCTTTCATTTTTTCATTTAGAGATCTCTTTTTTCGGCCGTCACATCCGATCTCTGCTAATGTGGAGCCGTCCCGTTTCCCGACCTTCTTGTTGCTTGGGAAAAGTTGTTTCTATTTTGTTGGGGTCTTCTTGGGTAGTTTTCTGGATAGTGGACTTGGCGTTGATATTCACCGTTGTAATTGTTTTGGGGTAGGTAGTGGTTTCTCGAACTCATAGATTGGTACTGGGGTTTTCTACATGTCATTGAACCATGACCCACGGATCCACAGTTGTAGCAGGTTGGTGGTTGCATCAAGGGTTCTATATGGTGTATCTTATGCTCTCTTTCATTTGGTTGTGGTAAGGAGTGTCTTAGTTCTCTGTGTGTGTTATTTGATCTTCTGTGATATTCTTGATTTCGATTCCAACGAGGTCTAGCATGGTCTACTTCCATAGGTTGATGAGGCGATGGTTCATATTGTTGATGCTGAAATAGCGGTTCATTTTGCGTACGTTGGTAGAATGGTTCAGGTTGAGGATGCTGGCATTCATGGTTTAGCAATGGCAATCTTCCAATCCTCTGCTGAAATCTTTTTTTGACATTTTCCTCATTAACTGCTATCTGGATGGCCAGTGTAATTGACTGAGGATCTTTTCTTAACATGTGCATTTTCAGAGAATCTGAATAGAGGCCATCGACAAAAATTCCCACTAAGTGTTTCTCGAGCTCGGTTGTTGGTATGCTACCTCCCACGAAAGCATCTTCAGCTAAGTTTAAGAGTCGGTCGCCATACATCTGCACCGATTCCATTTTCTCTTGCCTTATCATTCTCAAAAGTGTCCAAGCGTGCTCGGCGTCCGTTATGTTAGAATATCGTGACACTAGCACTCTTTTCAATTCCTCAAAGGTTTCACTTGGGTAGGCCTTCGCTCTTCTTCTCACAAAATCAGTTATCAATCCTTCCGATGATAAAAACACTATTTTCTTTTTTTCCAAATCTGTTGTGGCGTCAATAAGGTAAGCAAACTTATCCATATCCACCATCCATTGTCTAAATTTCATGGGGTCACCACTAAATGGAGTTATGAAGTTTTTAATGGTTCTAAATTTAGCATGTTGATCTACATGTTGTAACGTGTCAGTCATGTTTTGTAACACCATCAAATTTATATCTCCTTGCTCTGGCGGAAGCGGTACTTGTTGTGGAGCCATTTGTGCTTGTTGCATTTGCATAGCCTGTTGATTTTGTTGTCTCAGTATTTCATCTGCATAATTCTCCATGTTCTGATTTATGTGAGAAAAAATGATTCTTGTTGTTGTTTCTTTTCTTGCCTTTTCTTCCAATTCAAAATCCTGGTCCTAAGGCACCATAATAAATTACACTATGTGCCCGTATTCACATAGGTAGTATTTTAGGGGTAAAACTGGTTTGGGGTTCTATTTCATTTAATTTAACATTCTTCTATATAAATGAATAATCCGTCGGAAAATTATTAAAGCAGGTCAGAATAGCTCGATAGGTATATATGTTATAGCGAGAATGCGTGTTACATTGGCACACCAACTAAGAAGCAGGTATTGTGCCAATGTATTAATTGTGACCAGTTAATTAAGGAGCTATTCTCCGTTGAAGGAATTAAAGGACAGCAAAGGAAGCATTCCGACGGTATTCTATCTTTTTAGTTACATAACCTATAATTGACAAGTTCGAGTTCACAGCATAAATATATTTAAGTTGGCGGTATCAATATATTTATAGGTTGCTGTGTCAAGTTTGAGTTAACTGGATGATCCTCCAGAGGTATTGTTTAACTTGATCAAAGGGTACGGGATCCAGGTTCGTATTCAGATTTTGATAGTTGGAAGTAATCACAATGTAATATAAAAGGCAGTACGGTCCATTTTTTTCCTTATAGAGTTCCTAAACAATGTACAAGTCAAACTCAACAACTTCCAACAGCAGTTTAAGCAAAGTCCGACGTTGTATATGAAAAGTTT
The DNA here is from genome assembly GCA_024509875.1 of Oreohelix idahoensis. Taxonomy (NCBI): domain Eukaryota; kingdom Metazoa; phylum Mollusca; class Gastropoda; order Stylommatophora; family Oreohelicidae; genus Oreohelix; species Oreohelix idahoensis. The sequence goes on from JAMPIV010016367.1 coordinate 330,767, forward strand.
ATTATAGCTTCTTTCAGATGTATGGTGGTAGATTACAAGATGATCCTATTCTCAATTCAGTAACATTCGTTTCCTCATACGAAATCATCTCATAAAATCCATTAGGGCATTTTGATGAGCTTATGTATATCTATTTCATCCTGTCTACTATGCGTAAGTCTAAGTCGAGACCTTTTACCAACCTGAAGTATATGTTGTCATAGGGCTAGGGGTCAGGTTAGCCATTATTCTCTTGCCAATATAAAGTGGCGGTCAGCAAATCTGCTAGGAACCTAAGGCTCTTGGACTATCCAGAATGACCTGGCTTTGGCTCCTGGCTTTTACTCTTCTTTGACTCTTCTTTTAGACTCTTGTTTGGCTCTCTTTTGCTAAGGGTTTTGGGCGTCAATATATACAAACTGGTTCCAAAAACTGTTTGGGGGGAAGTTGCTTTGATTTGTCAATACGGATATTCCACTAGTTTTGTCGATGTCATATTTACGTCACAAGTTTCTACACAAGTTTCTATGATAGCGAATGGTATAAGCTTTTATTCGAGGGTATTATTAATTCTGTTTAGAGGTTTTCAGGTCTCGTATCATTTCCTGTAACTGTCTAGAAGTCTTTATTTTAAAATGTCGATAAGAGGCTATGTGAAAATTACGTCATCAATAACTTGCGTACTGAAATCATTTAAAGGATAATTACTAAGCTACTAATGTGATCATCATTCCGGTTACAATGGCAGCTGATCTAATTAAGGTAGTTCTCAGATACGGCATATTATAAACAAGGTACAAACACAATTCAATAATCAGTAACACGGCATGAAATAATTTTTTCTCAGTTCCTTTGGTTTATTCTGGTTTTAGATTTACAACAAACATGACTCTTAATAATATTAGCTCATATACAAACATATGAGCCATCAAACAAAACCTGTCACACAAACAGAAGTGCAAATGTTGGTGACCGTGCATTGATATGTAGAGTTGGAAATCCCTTGTTAAAAATTCATGGGCCTTGGGGGGGGGGGGGGGGGGGGGGGGGGGGGGGGGGGGGGGGGGGGGGGGGGGGGGGGGGGGGGGGGGGGGGGGGGCGGGGGGGGGGGGGGGGGGGGGGGGTGTTAAATTGAAGGCTATGTCCAATTTTGAAACATTTACACTGCACACCTTCATAATGCCTAAAAGGTCACGTGAAGTTGATATAAAAAAAAAAAATAGTGATCATAATTAACTGTACTAATTCTCCTATCCCTCACACTATATTTTTCCCCACCAAAGTTGCAATCTTTTTCGTGGTGTATTTTTCGAGATGGAAACTAAATTGTGTGCCTGTTGAAACAATGCACATTTTGTTCCCATCCTTAATGGTGGATGTTTAATTTTGGACACAATTTCTTGAATTTTCCCCATTTGTAATTCAGGTGATTATGAATAAAGAATGGAGTTAGTTAAATTGCAGTTATTTGGCCGATTTAGTCGCACAAATCAATATTCCTTTAAACAATGATTTGGAGACGGGGTGGTAACAGAAAGTTTATTTTGAATTTTTGTTGTGTTTTTTAATACATACCAAGGCAAGGTTTTAAGGTAACTGTACATTTACAAAACATGTTGTGATAAAACTGCTGTTAATTAATTAGTTAAATTTCAGTCCACTATATTTTTTCCACTTCTCCCCACACCATTTTTTGACACGTTGCTCTACAGCTTTAAAACCAATGCATCCAGATAAATTCTTTTTCTTCATTCCCCCTCAGACTTCTACATTAATGACTCTCATAAAGGTAGTAGTCAGCTCAAGGTTCCTGACATCTCCAAACAATTTTATCCAGATAAATGACCACATGAGAACATGCAGCAGAAAAAACCCAACAATTATTTCCTGCTATGTTTTGGCAAGTGACGTTCTCATTGTCATAATTGCTGTCTTATTACATTAAATCTGGCCCATTAAGACATTAGAACTCAATACTGAAACATCTCTTCTTCTTCTTCCGTCCTTAGCCAAAGACCGACCAAGCAGTCTGTGGTCATTACGCCTTGCGGCGTCTTAGGGCAACAAGAAATTATCCGTTGTTCCGTTACGCCTAAAGGCGTTTATTGGTACAACAGAATATTAATTGTTGTTTCCGTAATCAATGTGACAAGCAAGCGGTTGATCAATCCGCTGTGCCCGAACTTGCCCTCGTGTGTACTACCGCTATAAAACCACTTCGCTACCGAGACGTCTGTCCAGCCAAAATTCTCTCGGGACCGAAAGTCCGCGAAAAAGAGCAATCTGGTACAGGCACAACACCCATTCACTGCCTCCACTGCGCTGGGAGGACCCGGCAACCGGGACCACACACAGCCTTGAGAGGACAATGGTCGCCTGAAGGGAATACTGAAACATAGTGTTCCATTATCATTCATCATTACTCCTTAGCTCCCTATGGAGCATATGTCTTCAAGAGATTAGTGCCATGTCCTCCTGTCCGGTGTCAGCCACTCAAGATTTTTCAATTTCTTCATCAACCACTAAGTCAGTGTTTCTCAATGGGGGCGTTTTCAAGATGTCTGGGGGCGTTCTGATGGGTCGCAACGATTGGGGGTCGCTACTTCCATTCAGGAGGGCGTTGTGTACATTTTTACAAGAATCAATATGAAACTATTACAAAAGATATTCCCCTTAGCATAGCTTGTAACACGATAGTTTTTATTTGCCCTGCGTCCCATGGAGTGTTTCAAGGATTCCAAACACAAAATTTTAGTACCTGGGATGTTACCATTGTTAGGAGACAGTAGGTGTGGAGATTTACTTCCCTTCAACACTCGAAACATTCGTTAGCCTCTCGACACACCCAAGCTAACCTTCTCTCTCCACTCTCGGCACATATTTTCTTCTGGAAACACATTCCCGTCAAACATTGATTAGCCCGTGAACACATCACAGCCTCTTTCCTACTCTGTCCACTTCCACAGCACGACTCCCTCCCAAAACATTCCCCGCACCATCACGTGTTCCACTTGTGCCTGCCAAAAAACGAACTTGTGGTGTATATAATTCCGTACTTAAACACATATTTAATATAACTATGCTTTTATAAATCTTCTTTCTCTCTTTCTTTATATTATAAGAAAAGATAACTCATTAACTGCACTGCTTTTTTAAAAGTATGGTGGAATATATGTATATGTGTGTGTGTGTGTGTTTGTGTATACACGATAAAGAGCAAGGGGGTGTTAAAAGGGTGGGGAAGGGGGGGGGGCTTTTTAAAATATTAGTTGTCAAAAGGGGGCATTGCTACTATCAGGGTTGAGAAACACTGCACTAAGTGAACTCATTCATTTATCACCTTTCAACTTCCCAAGGAGCATAGGCCTTCAACAAACTTATGCCAAGTCTTCCTGTCCTGTGCCATCAGCTCAAGGTCTTTCCATGTCTTCCTCTTACCCTGGGGATTCCAGACCAAGGACTGTTAGGTAATGCTATCAACAGGTTTCTTCAATATGTGTCCGATCCATCTCCAGTGTCTTCTTCTCATCTCTTGTTCCACTGGTGCTTGTCTGGTTCTGATCAGTTCCACATTAGTGATCTTGTCATACAATTTCAATCCTTCTCTTCTACACAAGCATCCATTCATGAAAATGTGTTGCAGTTTCTGCTTTTTTTCTTTGTTGCAACATGCACCACCTTACCAGAAGGACCTCCTGTCTTGGATGGCTGAGTTTTATTTTCTTTAGTTGACCTGTGTTGTTTGTTGAAGTTTTCTTGGTTTAAAAATGTGTAAAGAATGGGGTAACTGGCACCATACCCAACCCTCCTTAGTCATCTTTTATGATATGCATGGTAAGTCACAGTGTTACTATTCTTTGCTCCCTTTTCTGGCCCCAGTAACACCCGGGTGAACTATTGGAGCATTATTACCAGTCTTAACACTTCTTTAAAATCCTCTTTCTCCAGCTTACTGATGACAACCAACATTTGCAGCAACGAAGTCTGATAGAATTCTTTTCTTACGTGTCACAATGATTTGGTCAGGCAACAATTTGTTCATCATAATTCAGCATTGCAGATAGGCACAGTTTATGCAAGGCTTTCCTCACATAATCTGTCCTATAAGTTAGTGTGACCGGGGGAGGAAGAAGTGGACGGGAAACGGCACCAAATCAAGTTAGATGTTACAGTGGACTTGTAGAAAGGGAGGAAAATCTGTAGATCGCTTGTGCTAAGGGAAATAATCACAAGACTTTCTTTAGTGTAGTTCTTCTGTGGAAGACTGGTTATACACCAGAGATGTTGCTTCCAGAAGTAAGGAACAACCCAGGTAATCAAGGATACTCATAAGTGCCTGTGTGGTTCTAAAACTGAACTTGTAGGGTTGACTATAAATAGCAACTTTAACAGTCAATGAAAATTTCCAATAGAGCAGTGTATTTGAAAAGTCCAAATGGTTATAAAAGATATTCTTTATTTCATTTCGTTTCCAGTGCAAATAGTGGCAGTTCGAGAGAAATTTCTGGTGGGGAGGAAAGGAAAACTGCCAGCTTTAACCTCGATGGCAAAAGGCTTACAGCTCCTCAATACTGTAGTCGTTTTGTGGCATGTCTATACACTGTGGAAATCCTAGCAAAATAAAAATTCGAACGAGACTTTGATTAAAACTAATTCGAACTTACGAAAATGTGGAGTAAACCACTATATAATTGTAGCAGGGGTTAGTGCTGGGTCACTAATTACCCTGGTTGGTAGGGAATCTCTATCGACGGTTATATTCTTATCCTAACCGTATGAGTCAAAGGCTTTGTGTTCAGTAGTAGGGGATGCGCCAGGTTGCTCCACACCTCGACTAGAGAACGCCTTATGTTGGTTTGACTCTAGCTCTGAGATAACTGTCTCAAGCTCTCTGACTGGTTACTATGATGTGTCAGTCTTTATACTAGTCTGGTACCATGGCTTGCCAGATGAAATATTTCTCATTGGAGTTAAGACCGGAAACCTTCTTATGATTGGTCTTGGGGCTAGCTGACTGTTGAAATAATCTTTAACCTAACTAACTACGAATCCTCTAGTCTAAAATTATTGTTTCTAAGTGATGATGACGAACCATTGTTCAAAGTTCTCTCTAATCTAAATGTTTTCCGGTCTGACTTGTATGGAGGCCACACAAGGTTTGATGACATCATGGGTTCATGTGTGCCATGACTGATGATGTCATTGATTCTTGATTAGTTTTTATTTATTTCTAACTACTCATTCATAAGTATTTTACTATAAGGCTAACAGTTGTAGCGACGTAGTAGGCCACACTGTGACATTAGCAATGACATTTAGTACATCCACTTTTTAATTTTTATAAAATGGAAGTAAAAATGTATTTTTGGACATCAAACTAGGCAGTGGAGGGAATGCTTGTTATGACTGGTGCACAGAAGGAATCTGGTGGTATGTCAATTCATGGTATCCTATTGCTCGAAAAAAAACTATAGGACTTTGGATGACATTCTGTTGCATACAAAAAAAAAAAAAAACTCTTGAACTTTAGATGACATTCCATTAAATACAAACAACTAGCTTACCGGACTTTAGATGACATCCTATTGCTAAAAAAAAAAAAAGGCAAACTATTGAACTTTGCATGAAAGTCTATTGCTAAAAGAAAAAAAAAACTAGAACTTTGGATGAACTTCCATTGCTTGAAAAAACTATCAGACTTTGGATGACATTCTATAGCTTCAAAAAATAATAAAAAAAAAAAACAATGGGACTTTGGAAGACATTCTTTTGCGTAAAAAAAAAATGGAACTTTGGATGATATTTAATTGCTAGGAAAAAAATTGCTAGAAACAAATCTACAGGCCTTTGGATGACATTCTACTGGTAAAAAAAAAAAGGGGGGGGGGGGCGACTTTGAATTTTCATATTAGGGATTTTCAACTCTCTAAAATCACCAATAACAGGTACTCTGTAATGTATAGCAATTCATAACAGTATATGTTATCTCAACACTGCATTAAAAGAAATGAAATCAGTAAGTATGTAGGAAGTGAACATTATAAAAATAACCAGTTTATTTTAATGTGTAAATTTCAATAATTAAATCAGTGTGAACCTGTGGGGAGCACTGAAAAAGGTAACCATAATGTAAGTGAGTAATCACAATAATAAGTAAACAATAGGTGCTGAAAATATGGTAAACATTATGCAAAATAATCAGTGTAAATTGTTAGGAGAATTAAGAAACACAAGTTATCATCAGTAAATAAATGTTAGAACACATACTTCTTTGTTGTTCACTCTCAAACACCACATCTATCTCTCTTATAAAGATGGCAGTCCGCCTCAGGCTTCTCTCCTCACCATACAGTTTTCCACTCATCTGGGCTGGAGAAGGCCATGCTGTCACCATGCTCCTCTCGTGGAGCTGAGAGTTTTGGAATACGTGTATGTCCTCCCCACATGGGCACATAGTATAAGTAGTAATTGGTCCCATGAATCAGGCAGTAAAGGCAAAAGTAACCCCATAGTAGGGGAGTGAAGCATTACAGACTTCTCTTATACCTTAATCAAGTGGGGTGGTCAGTTCCCTGTCCTCGCTGGAATTAGGTTTATGGATATCAAAATATTTTGGAATGCAGATGAACGGGACTGATATAAATTTAATACACTGGAATGCCTGAAGATATGAAAGTCATAATCTTCCCAAATGAAAAATAAATTAAGAAAATCACTGATAATAAAGTATTTGCAAGAAAAGTTTGTTCCTCAAATATAAGTATACCTTGTAAAAGTAAATTGAACTTCAGGGAATGTTTGGACTATAAACCAGGGGGGGCATCTAGGCAGGCAACCTTTTGGGAGCTGCAATACTGGACATTTTGGAAAAACCCATCCATATATTTGTGCAGACAGCAAATGTATGCGAAGGCACATTCTTACAACAGTGCAATGTTTATATTTCTTGTGTGAGTTAGCAAAGCTGTGTAGAGTTTCTATGTTTCTGAATACTATTTTTGCAGCATATCTATCATAAAAATATTTTAAAAATCTTTATATAATTTTGGGTACCTTATGAGAGCTGCATCACCAGCTCTCGCGAGCCACGTTATAGCTACCCTGGCTATAGACATTAGTGCTCGACACAGATTGACAATAATGTGGTTTCACAAGTAACTGATATGATTCATTTCACAGCCATAAAGGGCAACACATAGAAAATATTGTACATTACTACAGGTCTATATCATTTTATCCTAAATATTCTGAGAATCAAAAGTTTTTTTCGGTGACTTTTCTATCACAATTTGGGTGATTTCTGAGTATTTTGAGCAACTTTGGGCTATTCTTGAACACATTATGGGTGACTTTAAGCTATTTTCGGTTCACTTTTCAAACGCGATATGGGCAACATGAATTTTTAAAATACTCAGTTTCCGAAACAAAGCTGTCCTAGAGAATTTTGAATAAAAGAATACAGACCTGTAGTGCTCATTAATTCATTAACAAGAACCATCAGATCTATTTTAGGAAACTAATTACAACAACCATGTACATGTACAAACAAACAGCAAATAAAAGAAGATATAAACCACGTACAAACAAATATATCAAACAAAAGAAGGTATAAGATGAGCAGAATTAGTCCCACAGAAATAATAGAAGAAAGCTATAAATAAAGTTTAAGAAAATGGGGGTGGAAAGGTCATGGAGAAAGTGAAGAACTGTGGAAGAATAAGCTAAGTCAGCCAGACCATCATAAGCAAAAATGCCCCAATCAGAAATCACGGGGAACAACAGTGGATGCTCCTATGTTTCACATGGAACGTTACGAGGAGGAAGTGAGTGTTTTCTGCCTGTATTAATCATTTTTGAAATCTCACAGAAGTGCCAAATGGAGCTATTGCCTGTTTGTAAGTACTGTAGTTAGATTACTGCCTTTATTTATCACCTTGAACATCATCTCAGTATTAATACATTCATTTCATCACCCATCAGCTCCCCAAGGAGCATAGGCCTTCAATAAATTCATGCCACGTCCTATCCTATCCCTTTAATTTCTGTCTCCAGTTTTCTTCATATGTTTTATTTGGTTTTTCTCTACCTGAGGATTCCAGAACAAGGACTGCCTTGCAATGCTATCAACATGATTAATCCATGGAGATTGAGAAACTGTTTTTAATGTAGTCAGCTTACTGCCTGCATTAATCACCTAAGAATTATGTCCTGGATAAACTGCCTGTCTGAATCAGCCTGTTTATTTACAGAAAAGTTCCTTTTCATTTCCCGTACATCCCAGAAGTGGAAAAATCATGTTGTATGCTTGAGAAAACAGCAAGATGGTGAATAAAAGTACAAAGCACTTGAATGTGCTGCTGTCATGAAAAATTGTCTTTTGTGCTTGTGTTGTGGCTTTTCAATTATGATAAATCTCTCATGTTAGAGGGTGACAATTCATTTAGCGAGCTGATTAAAGCTTCTATGATGAGTCTCAGATGTTCCAAGAAAGATTTCTGAATCTTGCCATTCAGTCAATAGAGCAATAAACTGCTTCTTCAGCAGACTTCAACAACATTATTACTGACTGCAGCCATTAATTCAACAAAGGTGGAAATATTATGACTAATTTCCATCAGTGTGTATTAATTTGTTCTCTTAATTTACTATTAATTATGATAATAATGAATGTGGCAAATGGAGCCTGATAAATTACCACTACATGCCTACAACATTAGACGGTTTGGGTTCAAAGCATGGGGAAGACCAAGAGACAAATGGATAGACAACATCACAGACATCCTACAGCAACCTGGGCTCACAGCAGCCAAGACGACACTAGATAGATAGATAACATCACAGACATCCTACAGCAACCTGGGCTCACAGCAGCCAAGATGACACACTAGATAGATAGACAACATCATAGACATCCTACAACAATACGGGCTCACAGCAGCCAAGATGACACACTAGATAGATAGACAACATCACAGACATCCTACAGCATCATGGGCTCACAGCAGCCAAGACGACACACTAGATAGATAGACAACATCACAGACATCCTACAACAATACGGGCTCACAGCAGCCAAGATGACACACTAGATAGATAAGATAGACAACATCACAGACATCCTACAGCATCACTGGCTCACAGCAGCCAAAGCGACAACGCTTCATGGCAATAGTGGAAGGCAAAAGTAACTAATAATGAACCAGACCACAATGTCTTATATTTGGACTTGCACTCTAATATAACCAACAGAAATTGTCTAGGCTGAACAGGAGGCGCACCTCGCGAAAATGAGGCAAAACTCCTATTTTTTTTTTTTAAAGTAATAATGAACTTTCAACAAAGGACTCAAATTTTTTCCCTGAATTAAGCAAACCATGGTAAGAAATGAAGTAACATTTAAACATTAGACATAAAAAAGGTAGGTGCTTTACGACTGGGTATACACATCATGTGTCTCTTCTTCCTAGAAAGCTGACTAACAGGAGTCTTCATCCATGTTAATACCATTACAGTCGTTCTCTAAAGAGACAAAAGATCGTTCTCTAAAGAGACAAAAGAAAGAACAGGGCTGCTCCCTATGGAGCATGGAGCCAGCATTGTAGCTGGTCCCTAATGCAAGAAGCCTGCCCCAAGCATTCTCATGCTCTTGCAGATGTGGTTTCTGTGGCAGTGTGTTTTACTTGATGAGGTTGCACGCACCATGCATAGCCTCAAATAAGTCACCTTGTACGACATGCCTGAGGCAGCAGTAGTCCTGTTCTTTGTCTCATCTGAGACCCCCCAGGGAACAGCATGGGACTGGCAACCTCATCATGTTAAATATATTATTGCTACATAAACTAATGCTGCAAGAACGCGTGATTTGCAGGAGCCATCTGTAATGGTGGATGCATGTTCTATAGAGAGTGATAGAAGGAAATAATGATGATGACATTACAATAATTAATGACATAATTAATAACTTAATGTAATCCCTCTTTTCCCGCAACCATTAATGATAAGTTCTTTGATACAAGGTCTCAGAACAAACAAAAAATAAATAATGATAGCTTTGTGCAGTTTGGCAAAACAATAAACAAATATTGATCAATGCTTGAGACATAACTAAACTAGCTATGGGCCACTGTTGAATACAACATGCAAACTCACATAATTTAATATTCAATATTACAAACATCACAGCTCTCAGAGAGACATTTGGCTCTGTATGCAATCTCGGCTCGATTTCATAATCACAAATATAAAATATAGAGTGATTTGAGAAGCACTCGTGGGCAATGACTACAACCCCAAAAAATAAATCCAGCTCCAAGTCTGAGATATGAGGTAGCCTGAGGAAGGAGGTTGAAGCATCAAGAAGGGACATGGCCTCGAAAGCCAGTCCCTGTTACCATAGTTTGGCCATGTCTGCAGAATGGGAGAAGATTGGCTACCATGACAAATATAGGAAACCAAGATCCAGGATGACCCAGAGTTTGCTGGGAGGACAACATCAGACAATCTCTGTAAATACTAGACTGGAACCAGGCCAAAAGAGAGACAGCTGATAGGGTAGCATGGTGCTTCTCTGGCTAACCTCTACATCCCAGGGTAGAAGAGGAAGTCTAAGTAAGTAGTGATCCAAGAAGAATCTATGCTGATGACAATTAACCCAGTGTTAAAAAAAACTTCACTTGCACAAGGTCTCAACTTTATGAGATGGGGTGACTGGTTACCTTCCTTGCTGCCTTTGCTTTCCCTAACTCAAGAGCAGTCAAGTACCCATTTAAAACTGGGTAGCCTGGAATGTGACACTACCTGGTTTCAAACCTGGTTAATGATACCTAGAGGTGAAGAGATAAGTAAGGAGGCCAATGACAACCTTGAAAAGATCAAGGAGAAGACAAAAGTAGCAGCTCTTGGGCAGAGCTTCAGAAAGAACAGCAACAGCACTTATTACCCACTCAGGCTGAGACTGCAGGTGACTAATATAAGTCTGGTGGGTCTTGCTCTGGCATCCCCAGGATAAGACAGAGGAGACAGGATTTGGAGGCTGACATGGGATCTGGAGGCAGACATGAACGGGATAAAAAAGATGTGGAAACACCTTGCATGGATGGAACAAAACTAAAAGATTTATGAATTTGTTAAAGGCATGTGCTTCTCAGGGGGTTGAGGGGGTAAATAAATACAATGATTGGGCATGAGAGATTGTAATTTACCCACAGAAACCATTGCAGGTGTAACTCAATCAAACCTGCATTTCACCTGCTTATAAATATCACCCAGAAAACAAAATACACAGTAAAGCAGGGTTTGTTAACCTGTGGTCCATGAACTTCCTTGTCAATTCGTTGATTGGATTCTATGAGGTACAAAACTTAAAATTTAGCATTTTTAATTATGCTTTTGTGTGTATTTTATTCCAAGAAGGACTCCATGGCCGTCACTGGACAATCAAAGGGTCCACACCCTTCATCTGACAATCAAAGGGGTCCACAGCCTTCATCTAACAACCAATGGGGTCCACAGCCTTCATCTAACAACCAAAGGGGTCCACAGCCTTCATCTAACAACCAACGGGGTCCACAGCCTTCATCTAACAACCAAAGGGGTCCACAGCCTTCATCTAACAACCAACGGGGTCCACAGCCTTCATCTAACAACCAAAGGGGTCCACAGCCTTCATCTAACAACCAACGGGGTCCACAGCCTTCATCTAACAACCAAAGGGGTCCACAGCCTTCATCTGACAACCAAAGGGGTCCACAGCCTTCATCTGACAATCAAAGGGGTCCACAGCCTTCATCTGACAATCAAAGGGGTCCACAGCCTTCATCTGACAACCAAAGGGGTCCACAGCCTTCATCTGACAACCAAAGGGGTCCACAGCCTTCATCTGACAATCAAAGGGGTCCACAGCCTTCATCTGACAACCAAAGGGGTCCACAGCCTTCATCTGACAATCAAAGGGGTCCACAGCCTTCATCTGACAATCAAAGGGGTCCACAGCCTTCATCTAACAACCAAAGGGGTCCACAGCCTTCATCTGACAATCAAAGGGGTCCACAGCCTTCATCTAACAACCAAAGGGGTCCACAGCCTTCATCTGACAATCAAAGGGGTCCACAGCCTTCATCTGACAACCAAAGGGGTCCACAGCCTTCATCTGATAATCAAAGGGGTCCACAGCCTTCATCTAACAACCAAAGGGGTCCACAGCCTTCATCTAACAACCAAAGGGGTCCACAGCCTTCATCTGATAATCAAAGGGGTCCACAGCCTTCATCTGACAACCAAAGGGTCCATGGCCTTCATTGGACAATCAAAGGGACCCATAGCCTTCAACGAACAATCAAAGCGGTCTACAGCCTTCATCTGACAATCAAACAGGTCCACAGTCTTCATCTGACACTCAAATGGTGTCCATGACCTTCACTGGACAATCAAAGGGGTCCATGACTTTCACTGGACAATCAAAGGGGTACATGGCACAAAAAAAGATTAAGTAGCCCTGACAACAACAACTTACTATTAAGTTTAACTTGATATAAAAAACAGTTTTGATATGTTTGCTGTATATGTTCATTTTTAAAGTACATCCATCAATTACAATACAGGTCTTACACTGTACAAAATTTCACATGAAGATTCTATAATACAAATTGTATGTACTGCATATGTGACACGTCTCCCTGAATTGAGGTTTAGGTCAATAATTTAACTCTTGGCCAGTTTTTCCGGGCTGGAATATTTGAACTAAGTTATTCTGCTTTGTTTCTATTTGACATTTTATTAATCCTCACTCAATTTCCTTTATAACTATGCATAAAAAAAAGAAAAACTTGGAATGAACTGACCCTTAAATTTTAATACTATACGAAAACTTAAAGTGATAGAAAATGTCTTGTGTCAAACATGAGAAAACCACCATGTCATTTAAGAGTTACAATAATAAGATATTACTCTTGCATGATTGGGCTTTGTGAAACCTTTTCATTGGTTGAAAACAAAAGGGGAGGAGCTATGACTTTATAAAACCTTTTTATTAGTTGAAAACTAAAGGGGAGGAGCTATGACTTTATAAAACCTTGTTATTAGTTGCAAACTAAACGTGAGCAGCTACAGTGCAAAACTATTTTCATAAACAAGTGCAAGGTTTCAATTAAAATATACAAGCTTAACTTAGAACAATAACAGTCATGTACAACAAAGTACTGGATGGTACAATGTGCAGTTGCCAAGAAAATTCTGGCCATATTGCATTTTAATGCTATATGTCAACCCACTAAGCCTGTTTAATTTTTTGAGTTATGAGCAGCAAATCTGAACTAGAAACTCATCGCCGTATTTTAAAACTTTGGTCAGAATAAATTTTTTATAACTTTATAACATCTCAAGCTATAACAACTGTAAATATCAGTATCTAAAAATAATAACTTTGCAATATTGTACATTATTTGCAAATAATCCAACATTTTGAAAAGATATACAATATAATGGAAAGTAGCAGTGCCAAATTTTATGCTGACTGATAAATACATATGCTAGTTATAAGAAAATTAGAAATATAAAATAAGTTATTCAAATAAAATTAAGATTCTGTTTGTTCTAAGAAATTCAAGGTTTTCTTCATAGGAAAAGCAATTTCTTATGAAAATACAGTTTTCAGTCACAATAAACGTGTAAACATGGTGTTCTGAAAATTAATTCTGACATATTTAGATTCAGGTTATTATAAATTATCATTAAATAGACCAATACCATTTTTCATATTTTTTCCTTCTTCCTCTCTTCTTTGATCCTTAGCCATTGACTGTTAAAGCAGTCAGTGGCCATCACGCCTGGTGGCGGTTTGATGGGCAGCAATGAATTGCTTCCACTTTGTTCGGTCGGTGGCCATCCTTTGTGCAGTGCACCAGCTCTGGTTCATTCTTTGCATCTCTGCCTCCACAGTTCTCCGCCAAGTTGTTTTTGGTCGGCCTCTCCTTCGCTTTCCTTCATAGCATAGCTGTTCTTTTGATGGCATCGAGGTCTCTACTGAGGACGTGGCCAACCCAACTCCAGCATCTGCCAGCTATGATGGTGTGCAAGTCCTCTTGGTTACTTCGAGTAAGTAGTTCTTAGTTAGTGATAGTATTCGGCCAAAAGTTTTCTGAGAATTTTCCTTAGGCAGATTGTGTGGAAGGAGAACAGTTTCGACATTTCTTTCTCTGTTACTCTCCAGCATTTCGCACCATAGAGAAGCACAGAAAGTATTTTTTTCCCATTTTTTTAGTCAACTAAAAATACAGTGCTGTTGCTCTCCTTAAATTGTCATATGCTGATTAAACACTACATATTTTTAATCTGGCAATGTCTGGTATATCAGATTATGAGGAAGCCATGTTAAAATTTGACTCTAATATAGAACAAAATGTCACGTCAGTCCTACAGTTGAGAACAACACAAACAACCAACCAAGAAGTTGTTATAAATGGGCATTGGAATAGAATAAAAGGATTGAAATGCCATGACAAGATTACCCATGTGGAACTCACGACAAGAACCAGACAAGCGCCAGTGAAGCAAGAGATAGGACATACACTGAGAGACCTGTCACATTCAAGTTAACGTCTGAGAGTGAGCAATGAAGAAGAATTAAATTAATGTTAGAACAAGCAATAACTTTCAAAAAAGTTATTAGCAGAAAACCAAATCTCAAAACCTTGGTTTTTTTAACCTAAATAAATGCAAGTACGTTTCATTACTTTCTTGAAAGTAAACACCCCAACATAAGCTCCATTTTGTGGGGTTGTATCACATCCAATAATACGTACAATTAATAAACTCACAAATAACAACGCATAATTTTATATAAATATGGTAACATATAATTTTTGTGTTCATATAATTTCTAAATTCAAGCTTTATGATATGAGATTGTCACAGTGACAGATAATAATGCCTAATATCCATTTTCACATATAATCATAAATATAATTTATGTGATGGCTATGGTCAATCATGGACATTTCACAAACTACAATTCTAAATCTGAGCTAAATGTGGTAGAGTGATTGCTTCCCTTCCTCACTGTCCTTGCTTTCCGCAGCTCAAGAACAGTCAAGTACCCCTTTAAAACTGGGTAGTCTGAAGTGTGACACTGCCTGGTTTCAAACCCAGTAACTTTGCCCTCAGCAGCAAACACTCTAACCACACTGCTAAATGAAGCTCCCGATGATTTGAAAAGAAAATTACACTATTAAAAAAAAAAAAAAAAAAAAGATACAATCAACAATGCAGGTACTTTACATGTATTATACACTTGCATACAATCAAAAGTACATCAGACTCCGAATTAAATTTTCTGGTAATGATCAACTTTGAACACATCAAGTGTGCAAAACTGAATTTGATAATTGTACAATAAATGCATCGAAAAGAAAAAAAAACATACAACAACAAAATTGCTCCTAACATTGGTCAAATTATTGCAAGAAACTACAAAATAAAAACAAAAATGATATAAAGTTTACCTGGGGAAAAAAAAAAGAAGACATTGTGTTCACACATTCACACTTTGCCTTTCTTTTTGAGAACATTTCTGAAGTCAAGCTGAGGGGTGGCCTCTGAGATTCGCTGTCTAGAGTCAGAGTTGTAATCAAACTTTGTTTTTCTCAGACGAGCCCGAATCTCCTCCAGAGCTGAGTTGGAGTTACAGTCACTGGACAA
The DNA here is from genome assembly GCA_024509875.1 of Oreohelix idahoensis. Taxonomy (NCBI): domain Eukaryota; kingdom Metazoa; phylum Mollusca; class Gastropoda; order Stylommatophora; family Oreohelicidae; genus Oreohelix; species Oreohelix idahoensis. The sequence goes on from JAMPIV010016367.1 coordinate 346,439, forward strand.
AACAATGGGAAGTCTTACAGGCGTGTTATAATTTGTGGATCTGAGGATTTGAAAAATACAAGAAATTACAAAGGTATTTTTTAAAATTCACATAAAGTTACAAAACATTATTTAAAGAAGCATAACACAACAAAGCTACAACATCAAACAGCCCACTGAGTGCATGCAATTCACCTGTTCCCATTTTGGTCCATTTGATCAATCAGGTTATCCGCAAACTGTACGGGTGGAGCTATGACGGAGGGATCATCCCCTATGGGGGAAGGTGGTCCCGTGCTGTTCATTTCCGATTCTGATGCATATATTATTTCGATGTCCCCCTCCTCGTATGTAGACTGAGTTAGCCGCTGCTGCCACAGGGCTAAGACACTTCCTGTAAGCTCAGACTCTAGCCTCTTGGCTAGTTCTGTGGCATCATCCTCTTCTGAAAAAGGGTTTGAATAACAAAACAAGAATGATCTAGGTAAAAATCATCATAAGTTTCTAGTCCTTCTCATCAGGAAATGTAGCAGCTTCCTGCTGAACTCAATCTCACAAGCCCAAACTTCCCCTTATTAAAAATGGGAGTATGAGAAAATAAAGAGGATTGTAGAAAAACCTTGTGGTAAATGGTGGGTTAAGATTTAAAAAAAAATAATTTTTTTTTAATGGTAATTTGTCAAATTTGCTTTGTCCTTCATCCTATTAAGATGTATATTACCATTTGCAATTTTTGAAATATTTTTTAAATTTTAATCTGCCGTTTAAAAACAGGGGAAACAACATGAAAAGCAACAGCTTATCATTCCTTCTTCTTCTTCTTCCTCGTTCGCCCTGAAAAGGACGGTGGTTGCGTTGTGCCTGTTTACGCCGTAGCTGTGATATCTGCACCTTTCGGTCGACACATCCGACTTCAGCACGGCATTTTTTGGGACCGGGTTTGCCTTCCCTCTGCGATCCGAACTCGCTCAGCCAGACTGCACTGCTGCAGACTGTTTCCAGGACCACCACGTGGAGGTGGAGTAAGGTCTTGGTCAGCTCTGGTTCGCTGACCCTGATGCAAGCAGTCAATCTATGGGTCGCTGACTGCATTCTCTATTGCTGCATCTTTTGGTCCCCCTCTTATCATTCCCAAGGGTGTTGTCTTCTTTAATCACGTACATCTAGAGAAGATAATTTATGCTTGCTTGTCTTTCCTTTACTTTCCTTATTTGCAAATATCACTTCAGAGGAGAAGCAGGCAAAGACCAATGGAAAAGGAAGGACTGTACCTGACCATTAAGAAAAGGGAGCATTTTTGCTTTTAAAATTAGGAGTTTTGCCTCATTTCTGCCTAGACACAAGGTCCATTAGTTCAATTACGGAGCTTGTCCAAATATAAAAGACCTTATAGTCTGGTATTAATTAAAATATGCACCAATAAGTAAGGGAAGGCAGACAGAAAAGGCAATCTGACTACTGAAAAACCAGTTGCAATTAAGGTTAGATAAGGACTATTTCATAAAAATACTATTAAAAGAAAGTAGGTCGGGAGCAAAACAGACCAAATGAAATGGAGGAAAAAACTATTATCTCAAAAGAGGACACGAGAATGGTCAGCCGCTAACAACACCAGTCAAATGTCAACTGAAAGTAAGGCCATTAAACAACATAATGCCTGAGAAGATGGCGGGTAGACATTATTAATGACATTTTGAAGAAACACAATCTGATGCTAGCCATGGAAAAACAGTTTAATTTAAAAAAAAAAAAAATTAAAACTGAAGTTCCTAATGATTCATCACAGAATACCTGTAAGGTAGGTTCTAAGATCACCAATAAGAAACTTATGATAAGAACCAGACAAGTACCAGTGGAACAAGAGATGATAGAAACCAGACAAGTACCAGTGGAACATGAGATGAGAAGAACCAGACAAGTACCAGTGGAACATGAGATGATAAGAACCAGTGGAACATGAGATGATAAGAACCAGACAAGTACCAGTGGAACATGAGATGATAAGAACCAGACAAGTACCAGTGGAACATGAGATGATAAGAACCAGACAAGTACCAGTGGAACATGAGATGATAAGAACCAGACAAGTACCAGTGGAACATGAGATGATAAGAACCAGACAAGTACCAGTGGAACATGAAATGAGAAGACTGGTAATAGATATGACACATCATTGAGACAACTGGTTTGGTTTGACTGACTATCTTCATAGCACACGGACATTTCCATCAGTGCTCTGATCTCCACTCTTAGATCACACAAGGAGGATCTCAGCACAGTGCACGAACTCTGCAGCACTGGCGAGAATCCCAATGCGTGTATACATGAATCACACATTCTATAAATACTTTTGTGGTGGGTAGGTTTTCTAATTTTTAAATTTTGCCAGGGCAGCGGCCTTATGGCCTACTCTTTACGATTTCCAACTGCCGTGGGATCTTTAACCTGCGCAACTTACACATGGGACGTCCTATTTTCCGCCCTTATCTGAGAAGGCTAGGCATCTGATCTTACTACCCAGGAGACCAGGGGGGAGTATGACATCATTAGGACCACTAGTTTTGAAAATAATTTCCATCAGTTATATTCCCTCTACTGGGAATCGATCCCAGTACCGTTTGGCCACTCCGGCGCCTAAGAAAACTGGTAGATAGCTTTACCAGGAAGTCCTTATTCATGAATCTCCAGGGCAAGAGAAGCAGAAGTCGACCAAAGAACACATTAGGAAGAGAACTGATGACTGATGTCAAAATAATGTGGAAGACATAGAAAGATCTTGAGCTGATGGCTTGTGACAGGAGAACTTGGAATGTGTTTTTTGAAGGCCTATGCTCCTTGGGGAGCTTACAGAGTACTGGTTAGGGCTAGGATTGATTTAAAAAAACTTAAGTGATTAATCAAATTTCTTTAATCAAAGATTAATCAATTTCAAATATTTTGATAAATTGTAATAAATCATAAACAAAATTGTTTTTACATCATTAAAAATTGGACAATTTCCTAACACTCGTGGCTTTTCGCTCAGCACAGAATATGAGCATTTTAGAGTTATCTCTCTTTAAAATTGAACTCGCTTTACTTAAAATCATATCTGACCCTGAGGACAATAATCCGTGCCACAGCGTTTCTAATCTATTGAATCCATCGATCGAATTGCAAACTCCGAGCCGAATTGCACAGTATAGTTGTCAATCACCGATTGATTTGACATTCATAAATGCATCTCGAGCAGGAAGGGACATAACTGCATGAATATTCACTGCGGAGCAAAAATCCACGAGTATTAGGAAATTACTTGTCATAAGGCAACACTGTCCTCAAAATATAATGATAATACTGAAAAGCTACAACCAAACAATTTATTATTATTGACCAAACTTTCCAAATTCCATATCACAAACCTCTAAAACCACAAAATCTCTATAATTTATGCCCAAAAAAAAAAAAAATGTAAACACAGCTAAAAATGGAATAATTGATTAAAATTTGTTTGATCAATTAATCCTGATTTTTTTTTTTACCTATTAATCGATTAATTGTTAAAGATCCTAGCCCTACTATTGACCAATTAATTAACACCTGTAGGGAAAATATAAAGTCAAAGTACTTTAACTCTTTCTGTCTCAGTCAGTTTTTAGATTTTAGCTAGGTATTAAAATGAAAGTCTGTTTTTTCCATACGCGATGTTTTTAAAACAATCATTAAACACACATATTTTTATGAGTAAAGATACTTTCTACAGACAAATGGTAAAAGAACAGTTGAGCGACTGTAGCTGAGGTTGAAAGATGTGTGCAAGAGAGACATGAGGGCACTGGACATAAATCCAGCAACCTGGGAGGATGAAGCTGCCGATCACACCAAGATGTGATGCACTCAGATTGGGCGAAAAGAAGCTCTCACAATAAGCAGAAGAGAAAAGAACACACCAAAAGGATCACCAAGAAAAAAAAGGGCAGCTAAGGGCTATCACCCCAGGGGCACATTCCCATAGTCAGTTATGACTGAAGGGGGTTCTACCAGTACTATATTTATGAGAAAATGTCTCACAACAAACATTTATATAAAACTTTTGTAAACACTTTGAAGAATGCTCTGAAGTGTTGTAATCATTATATGCAACAAATAAGTTTGTTGTATGTTGGGTAAAGTGCAGGCATGAGGAAATATGAACATAACCTAATAGGCGGTCATTGTTAGAAAATTGCAACATATTGCAGTATATCATACAGTTCATGAAGCAGAAAGAGTTAAATAACTTGTTTTGTTATTTTGACTGCTTATTTTACTGCTACCCATTTATGACAGTTTCATGCTTGTGACATGCTGCTGAAGACATATTAGTTGACACATTCATGCTGTCTGTTTCGGTGGCTCGTTAAATAAATATATTTTCAGTTCTTGTGTCTACCTCTACATGACATCAAATAATATTTATCACTCTTCAGCTACACCCGGCTGGCTAAGCAGTTGAAGCACTTTCCTCTCCTGGCACAGTTGCTGAGGTCTGGGATCAAACCTGGTAGCAACATGATCAAATCTACCCAGCTGTAAATAGGTACTTAACTCTGCTCTTGAGCTAGGGAAGGCAAAGGCAGTGAGGAAGGGAACTAGTCACCCCCCACCTAATAAAAAAAATGGACCTAGTATAGTGTAGTCTTTAACACTTCACTCCCTTTATGGTAGGTTCTGCTATAGGACTACCTTAACCTTACTCTTCAGCTCCCTAGGGAGCACAGCTCTCATATTTTGTTCTCCATGTGTTGTTCTTTCTCCCTCTACCTCTCTTAACCTGGGGGTTCCAGGGTAAGGATTGCCTTGTTATGCTATCTGCAAGTTTTTCTCAATGTTTCTTATCCAATGATCTTCTTTTTGACCTCTTTCTGCATTGGCATCTGTCTGGTTCTTGTCATCAGTTCCACATTGGTGATCTTGTCATCAGTTCCACATTGGTGATCTTGTCATCAGTTCCACATTGGTGATCTCATCATCAGTTCCACATTGGTGATCTCGTCATCAGTTCCACATTGGTGACCTTGTCATCAGTTCCACATTGGTGATCTTGTCATCAGTTCCACATTGGTGACCTTGTCATCAGTTCCACATTGGTGATCTTGTCATCAGTTCCACATTGGTGATCTTGTCATCAGTTCCACATTGGTGACCTTGTCATCAGTTCCACATTGGTGACCTTGTCATCAGTTCCACATTGGTGATCTTGTCATCAGTTCCACATTGGTGATCTTGTCATCAGTTCCACATTGGTGATCTTGTCATCAGTTCCACATTGGTGATCTCGTCATCAGTTCCACATTGGTGACCTCGTCATCAGTTCCACATTGGTGATCTTGTCATCAGTTCCACATTGGTGACCTTGTCATCAGTTCCACATTGGTGATCTTGTCATCAGTTCCACATTGGTGATCTTGTCATCAGTTCCACATTGGTGATCTTGTCATCAGTTCCACATTGGTGATCTTGTCATCAGTTCCACATTGGTGATCTTGTCATCAGTTCCACATTGGTGATCTCGTCATATCATTTCAATCGTTCTTCTTCTTCATACACTGTCAGACGTCCACTTGAATGTTTTCAAAGACAGCAGTGTAGTCAGTTTGAGGCTATTTGAATCTCCGTAGAGCTTTTCCACAAAATGTACTGGTGTCGGCCATTTGTGCTTTCTCTGTTCCGCATATGTTGGGCAGCTTTGTAGCAGATGTTCAGCTCATCAGTTCCACATTGGTGATCTTGTCATATCATTTCAATCGTTCTATTCTACACAAGCACCCATTTATGAAAGTCTGAAACTTCTTAGTCATCAAATATTGTAGGGACAGATTAATCCAGTCCGGGTTTTTGAATATTGTGAACTTTACAAAAGCAGCTGAATGCACTTTGAAATTCATTCACCTCAATCTACAGCATGCTACTAATAAAAGAAACACAAACTCACCAAGGAGATTATCCCTCTCTGCTTGCAAGTCTGCCTCAATACTATACTCACTATGACGACTGATACGACCACTGATGTTTTCACTGAGATCAGACAGAAATCACATATTTGACAATCACTTGCTACTACAGAAGCCTGTGCATTTTAGATACGCCTGTACAAATTAGATACGCCTGTACATTTCAGATATGCCTGTGCATTTCAGATATGCCTGTACATTTTATATATACCTGTACATTTTAGATATACCTGTACATTTTAGATATACCTGTACATTTCAGATATACCTGTACATCTTAGACATACCTGTACATTTTAGATATACTTGTACATTTTAATATATACCTGTATATTTTAGATATGCATAAGAAACAGTCATCATTATCATTTGTCTGTTTTGCTCCTTATTACAGGGGTGGTTTCTGTAACAATGTGTTTTTTATATGATGAGGTTGCAAGCCTCATGCATAAACTTCATATTGGTCACCCTGAATGACATGCCCCACAGGGGAGCATTAATCCTATTGACATATCCACACCCAACGCCCCTGGTATTTCTTCCTTTCAGTGATAATTTCTATAATCCTCCTTGGAAGGAACAATTTAAAAGCAAGAAAAGCATAGTAAGGCAATGAAAGAAACAATAAGAGACAGCTGGCACAGACATAAATAAATCAACAGAACTGATGGCAAATAGAACAAGATATAAGAGGCATGATGGCTTTACATCATTAAAGATAAGGCTAGGGTTCTACATTTCTTTACCTCTACACCTCAAGGTAGAAGAGGAACCACAAAGTAAGTACATCTATATTTCATGTCTTCCTATTTTCATTGATCAGGTTAACAAACCTATCTAAACTTAACGTTAAGTTGATCATCACCTTTCAGGTCTCCAAGGAGTATAGGCATTTTAACAAACTTATGTTAAGTCTTCCTGTCCAGCAGGGTTGTGGAGTCGTCCAACAAAATTTTCTGACTCCGACAATTCTACAAGTCTGACTCCAACTAGTTTTCTTAACCAGTGATATGGCATAAAATTATACACTTATATGGAGTTATATGTTTAAGTATGGTATATGTATCAATAAATGAATACGTGGCTTTCGTACACTACATTTTAAACTATTCATGCTTTCAGGCAGTAGTACAAAATAACAAATCATCCACACCTGCACACAAATGACTGCTTTGCCAAACACCGTGAGGCAAAGTAGTTTCATTTTAACAATGAAGGGAAAATTGACAGTGTATACAGTTTATTTTCATTTCTTGTGTGCTTTTTCTAAATATGTCAACAAATTTCCAGTTGCGATAAATACTTTATTTATGATCAGAAACAACTGAAATGTTCCTACATATTTAAACATAGATGTACTTTAACAAGAAAGTGGTTTTAGGAGTTCAACTACTTTAACATGTTATTTCAATTTTTTTTAAACTCCCCCTTCCCTTGCATGGATCAAACATGGATCTGCCTTGACTTAAGTCTCGTAAAATTCAGAGTCGGGACATTTTTGACAGACTCCGACTCCACCAAAAAATAACCGACTCCACGACTCGGCTCCTCACCCAGCTGTCCAGTGTCATCCAGTTGTCCAGTGTCATCCAGCTGTCCAGTGTCATCCAGCTGTCCACTGTCATCCAGCTGTCCAGTGTCATCCAGCTGTCCAGTGTCATCAGCTCAAGATCTTTCCATGTCTCCTTCACCTTCTTTATGTCCATCTCTAGTTATCTTCTCCATGTGTTCTTTAGTATCTCTCTACATCTCTTACCATGAGGATTCCAGAACAAGGACTGCCTTGTAATGCTATCAACAGGTTTCCTCAATGTGTGTCCTATCCATCTCCAGAATCTTTGTCTCATCTTTTGTCCACTGGTACTTATTGAACTAAAGAGGGACTTCATAATGCAGCATTATCCTCCACAGCAATTCTTCATGTCAACTGTCAAATGCCTTTTCTTTGGCCACAAATCTAATGTAAACTAGTAAACCCTGTCCCCAGATCTTCTAGTCTTGTAGGCGATTAGTGGTAATTTATCGAGACTGCCAAACCACTTGATTTTCTGTGTCTCTATATATTTGATGTAGGATGTAGTTTCCACCATTTTTCTGATGGCACCATGTCTCATTTTGTCTCTCCTGGTAACATCTCATCTCACAGGATGTGAGGCCCCCCCCTCCCCCCCCCCCCCCCCCCCATATGCTGTGGTCAGGGACCTTGTTTGACACTGATAGCAAAGAGTTGGTAAGAATAAACTATTTATCATCTGTTGTTTAGTTTCCAGACAGATATTCTGATGATTAAATAGAGGTCACAGTTGGTCACTGCACTGACATCTTTGACATCTTGTTTCAATTTCTCTGTCAAGTCTTCCATTTTCAGTAAAAATGTTTCCCAGAATGTCGAACTCTGGAACCTGCTTAAGCCTAGTCTTTTTAACATACTACCATCACCAGGTCCTATTTCAAACTCTGCAGCACCATCCTCCACATAAACTGCCAAAAGCCTTTTCTTAGGCCACTAATCCAATGTCAACTGGTGAGTTCAAATCCAAGCCCTGTTCAGCTAATATTGGCAGTAAGGCTCGGCTAGCTGGTCTGTATAATATTTGTTTTGTCGAGGCTAGGTGAGCAGTGGTCAAGCAACAAAAATTATACATATTACTATCGTACTTATTTGACTTATTCCAACCACTATTGCCATGAAGTGTAGTGTGGAGCTGAAGGCAACTTACTTGTAATCATCAGGGTGTAAGGCATTCTCCCTGGCTGTGATAAGAGGGGCATCCCAGGACAGGCTAGTCATGCTGTCACTAGGCAGGATGGTGTTGACTGCAGCCTCATCTTCATCCTTGCTGTCTGGCTTACTGAACACAGGCAGAGAAGAACATCGTCAAACAGTGAAGTCTGCTTCAGGGAAGCATAGCAAGTAATATGATCGGGAGGGAAGGACATATACCCTATACTTGCAGGGTGATTTTTGTAAATAGATGTCTCCGACGGATCCTCCGTATAAGATGGCCACATATAATAACAAATATAGAGCTAAGGAAAAGATGCGGGCAGCAGCCAATACAAACATAAATTAAGGTAAGAAAGTGGGGATGGATAGGACATACACTCAGAAGAGAAAAATCAAGCACAGCCAGAATTGCCCTTGACTGGGAACCCACAGAGGAAAATAAGAGTTGGGAGGTCAAAGAGAACTTGGAGAAGAACTGTTGAAGAAGAGGCTAGGGAAATTGAAATGACTTGGGAACAGCTGAAAAAGACAGCCCAGAGCCAACTGTTTCATGTTCCACACTGAAAGAAAAGGTATGATGATGATGCAGGGTGATTACAGTATCACTTTCTATTTTTAAATTGATATTTCTTCACTCCAATCCAACTAATTTATATCTTCTTCTTCTTCTGTGTTCGTCCTGAAAAGGGCGTTGTGTCGCTGTTTACAGCAAGGCTGCGATATCTGCGCCTTTCAGCTCGACACATCCAACTTCGGCACGGCATATTTTAGGACTGGGTTTGCCTTCCCACTTCGATCCCTACTCTCTCAGCCAGACTGCAGTGATGCAGCCTGTTTCCAGGACCACCACTTGGAGGTGGAGTAGGGTCTTGGTCAGCTCTGGTTCGCTGACGCAAGCAGTCAGCTATGGGTCGCTGACTGCATTCCCCTTTTGACGCGTCTTAGGTCCCACTAATTTATATGAAACAAATGTCGAAATAAAGAGAACTGAATGAAATTGTATTACACAACATGCTATGCCGCACTAACATTATAGCTCAACATGAGATCCGGCCTGTTCATCACATGACTTCATAGTCATCACATGACTTCAAAGTGGGCAACAAATTTAGCTGTCTACTGTAACATTTATTTATTGGCTATTTTAGAATTCTTCTTCTTCATATACTCTCAGACGTCCACTAGAAATAATGTTCACAGAAAAGCCGTGGTCAGCTTGAGGCTATTATTTTAAATTTTATTTTAGTTTATTTTGTTTCCAGAAAAAAAAAAAATTTAAACATTAGTCAAATGGCAATTATTGCTCCTTATTTTGACATATGTTTTGTTTTGTTTTTGTATATTCAATAGATACAAGTGAGGATATCTTCTTCTTCTTTGTACACTCTCGGAAGTCTACTTAAATATGATCAAAGAAAGCAGTGGTCAGCTTAAGGCTATTTCTATCTCCATAGAGTCTTTCCAGGAATGGTACTGGTGATCACCACATGTGCTTTCTCTGTTCCTCTTATGTTGGGCATCTTTGTAGCAGATGTTCAGCAGTTATTTTATCAGTGCCACATTTACACTCATCTGTAGTTGCTATCCTTAGCTTGTTGAATAGATGGTATCCCAATCTGTTGTGATCCGTGCAAAGATTAAAACTTGTTCTCTTCTGCTGAGCTGGTAATATTTGCATCATTTTCTGTGTGCCCTGAATGCTCTGCATCCTATTTGATCTAGTTCTGATAAAACTCAGAAAAGTTATGCTTGTGTCAGTTTGAGGTAGCTTGAGGAAATCAACATTTAAAAAGCTCTATGGAGACAGACATAGCCTCGAGCTGACCACTACTTTCTGTGAACATATTCAAGTTGACGTCTGAGAGTGTATGAAGAAGAAGAACATTTAAAAATAGGGTCAAACGTTTCAATGACCCTGAATACTAAGATAAGGTAGTCCCATAGCAGATACTGCTGTAGGGGAAGAGAAGTGTTAGAGACTTCACCAAACTAGGTCCAGCATCAAGAGGTGGAGTGACCAGTTCCCTTCTCACTGCCTTTTCCTTCCCTAACTCAAGAGAAAAGTCAGGTACCCATTTACAGCTAGGTATACTGCAGCACATCGACAACACAAACAGAACCTGCCACCTTTGCCTCTAACCACTATGTCAATGGCACATTTATTTAACATGATAGATGGTAAAGCACAAGAAGTACAGACTCATATATTAAGTAAAAGTAAAGGATCCCGTTATACGCCCATTCAGGCATATTGGGAATATGGTGTTAAGCCCATATTTTCTTAACCATCGGCACACTAGGGGTGATGTGGTCAGCATCCCACCGGCCGCCTTAACCTTCCCAGAGTTACTCTGGTACCCAATTCATGAGGCTGGGTCGACCCCTGAGCCATTTGCGGTCTTAAAAAAAATCCCACCTCAACTGGGGATCGAACCATGGACCACCGAGCTAGGAAGCCAGTGCACTAACCACTGTGCTACCACTGTATATATTAAGTACTCGTACAATAATCATCAAAATCATTTTCCCGTTCACTCCCTACGAAGCATGGGGCCATCACTGTAGCTGGCCCCCTTACAGGAAGCCTGTACCAATCATTCACAAACTCTTGTAGCAGTAGTTTCTGTAGCAATGTTTTTACATGATGAGGTTGCCAGCCTCATGCACAACCTCATATTAGAGTCCTTGTATGACATGCCTGAGTTAGCTGTAGTTCTATTATTTCTTTGTTTCATAAGAGAGCCTCAGGAACCTCAAGGGGAAACAAATGTATAATAAGCAGTGTAGCAGACGCCAAAACTATTAACAGAAAATATTTAGCTTTCATAATCTCTAACAAAATCTAATTTAGCACAATAATGAATCATGCCTGATATAACTAATGGCCAATTATCTAAGGTTGAAAGCTGCATGCCTCGAAGAAATCAGGCAAACAAGTCTTTTTAAAATTTCCTTTCAGGGTTAAATCATCAAGCAACTGGAAGAAAGAATTGAGGCCTTAAAGATGTAGATATAAAGAAGAATTGAGTGCATCTCGTGGAAAGAGAAGAAAACAAAAAAAGAGCTTCTAGAGAATGTAGGATTGAAAAGAGAATTAATGAAGGAGATCAAAGTTAGCTAAAATATTTTGGCCACATAAAAAGACGTAACACCTTACAGAAGACCATAACAGAAGGAAGAGTTGAAGGCAAACGTGCAAGGGGAAGACAGCGCATAAGTGGGAAGATCACATCAAGAGATGGACAGGAAAGAGTTATCAGAGTGTACCATCAAGACCAGAAACAGAAAACGTTGGAAATCCACCACAGTCGACCTTCGTTGTGGAGACAGCAGCTGATGTTGATGATGATGACTTCAGGTTGACAGATATATTATTGTGAGTTGGTGGAGCTACACAATGTCAAGTAACAGATTTGACAGCCGATGGGATAATATGGCCCTCTGTCTTACAAACCTCTACACCTCACGGTAGAAGAGGAACGACTAAGTAAGTAAGTAACAGATCTGACTACAGAAGCGTACAGAAAAAGACAGTTCCAGGTTGCCTATATACTATATGAGTCCAAGGCATCAAGCAGGGAGCGCAGAGACATGGTAGTTCAGGAGATACGAGAAGCTGAGAATGATAAGAGGTTGCAAAAAGCAGTGCAGCAGGTCCAACAAGGCCAATGGACTACATGGGAAGGAGCCCTGCAGAGGTCCTTGACATGGAATGATATATGGCATATGGCACCTCTTAGGCTCAGCTTCATTGTCAGATCACTGTATGACCTGCTGCCATCGGCCACCAACCTTGTGAAATGGGGAAAGTCGGATGATGAGCAGTGCCCCCTGTGCCAGGGGAGGCAGACACTTGAACACGTGCTCTCAGCATGTAAGGTGTCATTAGGGCAAGGGCGATACACTTGGCGCCATAACAAAGTGCTAAATGAGCTTGCTGCGACAATAGATCTGGCAAGAATGAAGGCGAATAGCAAAGTCCGGCCAGACACCGCAAACACATACTTTCTGAGGGCAGGAAAGTCAGCACACCCCAAACCGAATAAACCTGGTAGCAGTTTACCATCTCTTCTTGATTGTGCAAATGATTGGGAGATGGCGGTAGACCTACCTGGACGAGGGGCATATCCAGAGAGTATCCGAAAATCGCGGAGACGGCCGGATATAGTGCTTCATTCTGCAGCAACACTTCAGGTCATACTGATTGAACTGACCGTGCCATTTGAATCCAGATTAGATGAGCAACATTCGTTCAAAGCGGCCAAGTATAGTGATCTGGCCGCGGATCTGAGACACGATGGGTTCACTGCAAGGGTCATGGCTGTTGAAGTGGGCGCAAGAGGGCTTGTGGCTGCATCAGTGTATGATCTATTGAAACTGTTGGGGCTGAGGGGACAGTCGAGAACAAAGGCCCTGAAGAGGCTTAGTGAAACTGCCGAAAAGGCATCAGGCTGGCTGTGGAACAACCGCAATGGGGAATGGAGATCGTAACAATAACGCTGCTGTACAGAAAACACCAGGAATTTTTCTAAGTCCACAATACGCTGAGGTTTGTGGTGGACTAGTGAACGGGCTGCGACTCAGGGGCGACAAGCGGTGTATACTATAAGGAGTGTCAGTATCAAAAGTCCAGTGGGGAACGCGCTGGTGTCTCAGTGTAGGTGGCTAGTATGAGGATGTACAAGGGGCTGGATAACTCATGTAAAACAAACTGCTACAGAAACTACTACTACGAGAGCACCAGGGCTTGGATAAAAGCTTCCTGTAGGGGTGGAGGCCACAACGGGCTGATCACCCGTTTGCCAGTCACTTCGATTACGGAAACAACAGCAAATGGATTGATTTGCCATTGCCCTAAAGACGCCATTAGGCGTGATGGGAAACGATGGCAAAGAAAACCTATCTGCTGTTGCCCTAGGACGCCACTGGGCGTAATGGCCACTGACTGCTTTGACGGTCGGTGGCTAAGGACGGAAGAAGAAGAAGGGGTGGAGGGGAGGGGGGGGGCATCTGTTACGGTGGCTCAATATTCCATAGAAGAAACAAAAATGGACATGAATGAAGAGTAAAAATTGTACATTAAGTACCAGTGTTTACATTTTTTCATGTGGTTTCTTCTTAACTGTCAACTATGCAGTGGAATGACCTTTGACATCATTCGTTTTTGTTGTTTTTTTTCCTCTAAAGAAATACCCAGAATGTTTACAACAGTTGTTTCTCAGAGTTAAGACCTTTAAAATCATCTAAACACAAACTGAGTGCTTAACACTAAGAAAATTACATTCTACTTCTAAACGCAGCCACTGGCAAATTTTTTTTTTCCCTTAAGAAAAAAAAATTATGTTTGCTTCACAAAATGCCATCTTCAAATTGTCTGAAACTCTATTATTAACTTCCCTTAGTGTTTCAGAAAACTGATACAATGACGCAAATGTCATAAATGATCTTACCAGCCAGCATTTGTACAATATCTTGTTATTTGTAAGATTTAAACGGCGCACTACTTCATTTAACACAACAACGTCCTGTTTTTCTACTCTAAAATATTTCCTTAATAACAGGCTGCACTTTACTGATCAATGTTAAGAGAATGCTTCAGAAAAGAAAAGAAAATGAGAGGGCTAAGATTGAAGTAATTACTTGAACAAGATGCATATTATATAATTCTTGACACGGTCAGACAACAGACAGAAAACAAAATTACCACATATAAAGTGAATACCACGATGGAGTGCGTCAACGATCGCAAAGTACACAGATTTGTGCAACAGTTTGCGCAAAACAGTAAGATAAAAAAAAACAAATAAGATAAAGGAAAAACACAAGTATTCTGGATCTAACTTTTCTGTTATTACTAAATGCGTTAAAAAAAAAAACCAACAGAAAATAAATATTCCATATATTTTGTTCTACTGGACATAATAAAAGTGGACGGCAGTTATTATTAATCAGTATTCATCATATCATTAACCAAAAAAAATGCATCTATAATGATGTAATGTAAAAGGTAAAAAACAGTGTTTATTACAATATAATGTGAAGTATACAAAGTGTCTATAATGGTGTAATGTAAAGGGTAAAAATCACATACAATGGATGTAATGTAACAGGTAAAGTATCTATATTGATATCATGTACAGAGTTATCAAGTGCCCATAATTAAAAGAGTGATATGCATTACAAAAAAAGAACAAGGCAGTGCCATGAAAGCATGTGTCACATGAAGAAACAGGTTCAAACCCACAATACATGTATTACTACACCCATGTGTTACCAAGCCCCAAAAGGGAAGCAAAGGAATAGTAACACTATGTCCTACCAGGCATCTCATAGAAAGAGACTACTAAGGAAGGTTGGGTGTGGGTCAGGATATCACCTCCGATAGTAACTTTAAGCCCCCCCCCCCCCCCCCCCCCCCCCCAAAAAAAAAAATAATTCAACAACAAAGACAATTCATAACAAGTCAGGCAAGGCAAGAAATTCAAATAATTCAACTCAGCCATCCAGAACGAAACAAGTTCCTCGTAAAGACAGATAATGATGCAGCCCAGAGAAAGCAGAAAGTAGTCTGGACTCTTGACTTATCAACTTTCTTTCAGGAAAATTTCCAGACTGCACATCTGGAATGTTAGAGCACTAAATAAACAAGGGAAAACTGCACAGGGTAGCAGCAGAAATGATTTACTATAAAAATAACTTCCTGGGACTGAGTAAAACCAAATAGAAGGAAACAGATAGAAAGAAACAAAGGAGATATCATGCTGTCTTCAGGAAACAAATAAAGAATCGCAGGCCACAGGACAGGAGAGTATGTTGTGAATTGGTTGAAGACCTCTGCCCCACAGGGGGCTGAAGGGTGATGGATATATCACTGGGTACACATTTTAAAAAAAAACAACAAACACAGAAATGTTAAACTCACAACTGATACATCTGAAATCAATAAAAATGTAATTGAAGATTAAGAAATAAGCAGAAACTTGAAATTGCATGTAGAAGACCACAAAAAAAAAAAAAAGTCTCATCCCATAATCATACATGCCACACCTCAGAGATGAAAAACCTGTACAAAAAATTAAAAAAACCTGTACAAAGACCCGCAAAACCTGTACAAAGACCCGCAAAACCTGTACAAAGACTGAAAAACGTAACAAAAGAGTTTATTCATGTAAAAGTATATTCAATTAGATGGTTCTGCACCATCATAGTGACATGCGGGTCTTTGCCTTTTTAAGCATGTCTTCACTTGCTTTAAAACCTAAACAACAAGAGTTAGAATTTATTTTGCATTGTAGAAATGCTGTGACTGTATCATCATTTAGTCTATTTCTGCAGTCCGTGTGAATCTTTTTCATCATAGAGAAAGACCTCTCACAGTCAGCATTGCTGTGAGGCAATGTCAATAAGCGTTTCACTATGACTGCCAGACTGGGAAATCGTGTACGACCAGTGCTAGTTTTCAGGTTGATTATGTCAAGCCAGTACCTAGAAAAGCTTCTTTTTTGTCCAGCGTCAAATCTTGAAATACATTCATCAGGCAGCAAACAATAATCTTCAAATTCATCCTTTAACACCTCTTGGTCTAAATGTGGTGCAAAAGTGTTGGCCAGCTTACAGATTGCTGTATATTGAACTGTGTCTTTAAAGGCTGGATCAAGAATTTTGATATCCTTAAGGACTTCATTCTCAAATGGAAATTTATCCAATATCTTTTTCACAACAGCAACATAAAAGTTCCTCACATCTCTGAAAAATGAATTTCTCACTTGAGAACTTATATCTAACTCTTCCAGTAATGTCCTGTTGGACAGACCAACAGCAAGTGTATGGTCATCATGCTGTAGATCACGTTCAGCATACTTTAACAATCTTATATCTTTCACCTCTTTTACATATTTCATCTCTACAAATTTGACAATAAATTTTCGTAGCAGACGATCCATTTCATCCATCATACCACCTATTTGGGACTCATCTGTCTGAAACAATTTGTTAAATTCAGTCAACAGAGGTAGCACAAATTGGAGAAAACGTAGAGTCATCTGGGTCAGTGGTGATTTTAGTAACTGATGAATGTTTTTGACACGGCATGGTTTTTCCATATCGTCGTGGCTCTCGAAGTATGAAGATAGAGCAGAATATTGATTTAAAATTCTGTCCACTACTTTCTGCAAAGAAAGCCAGCGAGTCTGGCAGTGCTTTAGTATGTCTAGTGCATCCACTCCTGTAAACAGTTGAAACTCTCTGTATGATTTTTTCCGTTTTGAGCTATGCTCAAAATGATAGAAGATATCTATCAAAAGGTCATCAACAGGAATAGTCAGCTGCTTTATACCCTCCTTGGCACAAAGATTTGCAAGGTGGCAAATACACCCTATACTAAACACATCAGGGTTCTTGCTCTTGATTCGCGTTAGTACAGAGTTTGATTTGCCAACCATTACATTGCAGTTGTCACTTGCAAAACCTATACAGTTAATCCATGGGATTTGTAAGTCGCTGAACACAGCATCAATATCACTGAAAATAGCTTCACTGGTTCCACCAGTACCGACCGGCATGCCCAGCAACCTGGTTCTAGGTCCTATGCCATCTTCAAATACCCTCACCATTATAGCTAAACGCTTGTCAGTTTTTCTATCATTTGACTCATCGATCATCAAGGAGAAAGGTGTCTTCCTGCATAATTTGATGACTGGCTCCGTTGCAGATGGAGCCAAGCAGTTTTTAATAATGGCTGTTGTTTTGGTTCGCTTGCATTTGAAACGTTTGGCAATAGCACTGTCCGGAAACATCTCAGCTGATAAGTCTGAAAAATGGTCAGCTATAGAAGCAGCTATGTTGTGTTGAGCAATAAAATTTGCAAATAAAACTTCAGCCCTCGTTATTTTATCATCTTCTTGTTGAGGCTGAGTAAAGAAGGCCTTGATAGAACTTCCGTTCTTCAGCTGATAGTTCCTTTCATGCAGTTTTGTTTTGAAATGCTCCCTCACATCGTGTAAGCCAGATGCCATCACTTTAATATCTCTATTGCATATTCTACAGTATGCATGTGAAGAGCCTAATTTGGATGTCTCAATAATCCCAGGGAATGTAGTTGTCCAGTCAGATTGAAACTTCCCACGACGTTGATCTTCTTCTAACCTCCTTTTTTTAAAGTTAGGCTCAGCCATGCTGTTAGATGGATGCAATATTTCCTGCTAGACAGAAAAAAAAAATATTAATGTGAAAAAGTAAATACAAATATTAATAATCAATTTGAAAAATATAATTATTTGTAATTTTAATATTATATAATGAAATAGAATCTTGGAAAAAAATTAATACAATTTATGGTTGAAATGAAGAACAGTTGCTGTGTTTTCTATAGTGCCTTATAAAAGTACAGGCCTAAAGAGACCAGTAATAAGCATTATGGGTTAGGAATCTTAAATTTAAAATCTAATAAATTTTTTGCTAAAGCTGGTAATGAAAATATAAACTAGCGCTGGCGTAATATTAGCCTGTATATTTTCTACCGAACTTCAAAAATTGGAATAGCCGTTAAAGCCCAACTGGTAGTTTTAAATAGACCTTCCCATACAAATTTTAGTGTCAATCAAACATTGATAGTAGGCTAATTAATTATTTAATAATTATAAATCATTGAATGACCGTAATGATGACCACCAAAGGCAAAATAACATTGTTTTTTAAAGAAACGAAATTAAAACTAAGAAGAGAAGTAGGCTAACTCCAAATAAACTTTTCTCTGATCGAGTTAAGATGTAAATTTTCCACGCTATTGTGGTTTTTTTTTTCTTTTCAGTTTCATAATTTGGTAATATCGGAATGACGTTCGCCGAATGCTCCGCGTGTATTTTCGTACCATTTAGATTTAGGGTTAACCCTAGCTGTAACCCTAATTATAACTCTAAATGGTACGAAAATACATGCGGAGCATTCGGCGACCGTCATTACGTTATTAGGCTACCCATAATTTGTAGGCTATTGTATTATTTTTCAAATTTACATTTCTTACGCACTTTCTACAAGTTTTAGTGAAATCAAATAATATGTAGTGGTATCAGCCTTTTTTTTTTTACCAGCCGTAAATAATCAATTATGCTAAACCTTAGGGGAAAAGAAAGCATAGGCCTAAGTTATCTGACAGTTAAATCTAACTTCATCTAAACAATGTTATTGTAATATTTTTTTAAAAATGAATTACTTACCAATACTAAACTGGAAATTAATCCTAAACAATAGGCTCGACTCAAAAAAGATTTCAGTGCTGCGTAATCGTTCAAATAATCAGTAACCTCGCGCTAGCTTTAGCGAAAAATTGTGAATGAACACGCCACGCACATCCCGCGGCAATTGAAAAATAGGCAGCTTGATTTTCATTGGTTTTTTTTTTTTTTATCCACTTGGCTTAAAATCTCGCCGAATCTCATGACGCAAATTGTGTAGTAGCACAAGATTTATATGTATATTTAATAATTAGGCGAAAAAACCCGTACAGACCCGTGTACGGCCCGTACACATCTGAAAACGCAAACACCCCGTACAGATTATGGGTAAACCTTTAAGTGTGGCATGTATGCATAATTAAAACAACAGAAGCATGTAGAAACTAACATTTCTTGTGCGAGAGGCATATATATAAAAGATAAACAATACCAACAAAATTATGACAAAAAAACCCCCATAACCCAAGCATTAGAAACAGGCATAAGCTCACAATGAGTGTAAAAGTGGAATATAAAGGCAACAGAAGCCCACAACTAAAGCATTACAACCAAGCTGACACATGTTTCACAAGGCAAAGACTGGAAAACAGGGTTAACAATAAAGTAAAAATAGTATTCCTTACAAATTTCACATTAGTCATAACTGTCTTATGGAATCATAAAAACTATGGAAACACTGACATAAACCACAAGTACAGTGGACTTCTGCCTACTGCAAGACATAAGAAGGTTATGAGAAGGCAGACAGGCTTGCCAAAGAAAGAAGAAGCAACATTCAAGCTGAAGAACGGACACTGTATGAAAAGATAAAAGCGACAATCACAAACAGCTTCAAAGAAAAAATGGCATACATAGTCAGATATATAAGAAGAATGTTACTCTTCACCAACAAGAGATCAAGTGCAATTTTTAGGGCTGAGACCAAACAAATGTGCAAACTTCATGATGCTCTAAAGTAGGGGGTCGGCAACTAGTCGATCGCAAACTACTGGTAGATTACAATGGATGATACGGTAGACTTTTATTATGAAGGTGATGGAGGACAAGGAAGAATTTTTCAGATTGAGAAATTTATGAGTAGTCTTCTTCCGCCAACTTTTAAAAGTGCGGCGTCCCCCTCGGTTAACATTACTTCTTCCACATTCCAAGTGAGAATTTAAGAGCTAGGTTACTAAAGTGTAGGTTTTTCTTGAACTGTATAAGGCAGAAACGTGATCTTTTCTTTGAAGTTAACATTCGGTAAAATATCATGAAATCTGAATTGTCCACTGCTCTGTTGATGGAATCACAGGCAGCAGATTGTCCAGCAGAGATAAAATTTACATACGGGCTGCACTTATTCCAGATTTCAAATACTCTTCTTCTTCTTCTTCTTGCGATCGCATCTTTGATGATTACACCGTCAGACGAGTTCTCATGATGAATTCGACTGTTGTTTGAAGTTCCTCTTTAACTCCATATAGCTTTGAGTTTAGTGTTGAGTCATTCGGCCAGTATATCTTTCTTAACTGGTCATACAGAGGACAGTCCTGTAGAACATGCTCAGCAGTTTGTTCGTTTAATCCACATGTGCACAGTGGTGAAGCAGACAATCGTAGCTTGTGCATGTGTTTATTCAGTTTGTTATGCCCTGTCCTGAGTCGAAAAATAGTTATCTGTCCCTGCCGGTCGAGAGTGTGATAGTCGTCTTTGGGTTGGTTCTGTTCTCTTCTGATAGTCTGGATAGCTCTCTTTTTCTCAAAGTATGTGACTTCATTATCTTCTTGTTCACATTCTCCTCCCTTTTTTGCAAGTTTATCTGCCTTTTCATTTCCGGGTACACCACAATGAGATGGTACCCACTGAAGTATGGTTCTCTTTTTGGCAGCTACCTTGTTTAGTTCATTTCTCAGATGCGGGAGTTTACCACCCTTGAGAGCTTGCAGGACAGACAGTGCATCTGTGAGGATGACTACCTGGTGGCAGTCAGAGTTGGTGTTATAAATCATATTTGCAGCTTGCTCTAGAGCTTGAACCTCAGCTGTATAGTTGGAACAGAATTTACCAGTGGGAATGTGCCTAGTCTCATAGTGGTTGTCAGGATATGAGATAAAGATACCGGCACCTCCATTCCTAACAGCATTTGTTGCTGATCCATCTGTATAGGCATGTATCCATGATTGATCGGGATAGCTTTCTTGGATCATACTCAATGTAGCAGTTCGTTTTTGCAGATCATTATACTCACATCCACTTGTGAGACCACTGACTGATGTATTAATTTGGAGGGCACTGCTGGCCTGCTCCCATGGTACAGGGTATAGGGTGGGCTTCAGTGGTGTTGTCTTCATGGATAGGTCTTCTTGATGCTGTCTTATAAGTCTTTTCCCCCGATGCACAAAGCTGCTACGCTTTAGACGTCCCAATGCCAGATCATCTAGTCTTGCCTTCATTGGGTGCATTGGCATACTGTTGTACTTTTCCATCTGGATCATGGTTTTTGTGTCTCTTCTATGGGACAATGTCTGTAATCCAGCAACCTTCTGCATCTCTGTTATTGGTGTAGTTTTCATGGCTCCTGTAATGAGCCTGAGAGCTTGATTTTGCACCTTGTCCAAAGACTACAGATGTGAGTTAGCAGCTGATGACCATGCTGCTGAGCTAAACTCTAAGTGTGGTCTTATTACTCCATTATAAATCTTCTTTAGATTTCGTTCATTTGCTCCCCAGTTGGTACCTGCTAATTTTCTGAGTATGCCTAGTCGTCTTCGGGCCTTTCCTTCTGCGTTTTCAATATGCTTATTCCATGTAAGCCTTTGGTCAAATGTCACCCCAAGATAGGTGGGGTAGCTTTCTTCCTTGATCACGGTTGTCCCTAGGTGTATGTTAGCTGATTTGTCCTTGGGGGCGAGGAGGAGAACAGTGTTGTGGAGGTTTTGTCTGTGTTTATTGTGATAAGCCATTTCTCTGCCCATGACACTAGCATGTCTGCTGCCCGCTGCATTCTATAATTTGCTGTGGTGACATTTTCATCAGCGCACCAGAGTACTAGGTCATCTGCATATAAGGCAGCTTTAACTCCTGCAGGGAGATCTTTCACCAGGTCATTGATGTAAACAAGGAAGAGTGTTGGGGAAATTACTCCTCCTTGAGGTACCCCCTGATGGAGCAACACTTTTCTGCTCTGCAGACCGTCAAGAGTGACTCTAGTTCTCCTGTTATGCAAGTATGACTGGATCCATTTCATCATGTTGCCTTGGATTCCACTTCTCCTAAGTTTTGCAATGAGGCCATCTTTCCACACCTTGTCAAAGGCCTGCTTGAAGTCGACCCAGATCGTTAGGACCTTTTTCTTCTCCTGGAAGGCATCTTCTATTGCTTGAGACAAGTAAGTAACTTGGTCTTCTATACTGTAGCATTCTCTAAATCCAGCTTGTTCCGGCACCAGGATCTGCTCAGACTCTAAATACCATTTCAATCTGTGGTTGACTATTCGCTCCATAGTCTTCCCAACACAGCTTGTGAGACTGATTGGCCGGTAACTTGCAGCCTCGGTCTTACATTTCCCTTTCTTTAGTATGGGTATTGTGATGGCTTCTCTCCATACTTGGGGTACCGTTCCTTTCAACCAGCTGTGGTTGAATATCTCAAGCAGTTTTGTCTTTGCTGCTGAGCTCAGATTTACTAGCATTTCGTTGCTGATTTTGTCTGGGCCGGGTGACTTTTGAAACTTAAGCTTGGAAATAGCCTTCTGTAGTTCTCCTAGTGTGATGGGTTCCCTCATTGGGGCAGGAGTATCTGTCTGTCCCATGGTTGCCAGTATTTCTTTTCTTATCTCTCTCTGATGATCTATGTTAATGGGTAAGTTGCTTTCTGAACTGTATCTTCTAGCAAACAAGTCTGCAGCTTGTTTTCCTCTGAAAAGTTTGCCACCTTCATCCAATGTGATAGTCTGCCTAGGTGAGGAACGCTCTTCATTTAGAGACTTGACTAATCTCCAAAGTTTCCTGCCGTCTTTCTCAAGGTTCAGCGATGCCGTTTTAGTTCTCCAGCTTTTCCGTTTTTCTTCTAGCTTTGTTCTCTGAAACTCTGCTACAGCCTTTTTCCATTTGTTGTGAGTTTCAAGTGAAGGCTGAGACTCTGCGTCCTTTCTAGCCCTGTCCATGGCTTCCTGACGTTCTTGGAGTGTGCTGGACCAGTATGGTATGTAGTTACGCCGGCATCCTTTGGGAATGGTTTCTTTTGCAGCTTGTAGTATGCATCTGTTGAAGTCTTTTACCACTTCATTAATGTCTCTGTTCTGTACCTTGAGGGTAGACAGCAGCGTGTTCACCTGATGCCTGAATAAACCCCAGTTGGCTTTTTTGTAGTTCCATCTTGTAATGGCTGGGCCTGTACTGAGAGTTGCACTCTGGACAGTAAGAAAGATTGGGCGATGGTCGCTTCCCCCTAGTTGGTCTCCTACTTCTCTACTAATAGATCCAGCTATATCTGGGGTGGAGAAGGCAAGATCTGGTGTTGAAGTTGCGTGCCATCCTCTGGAGTAGAAGGTAGGAGTATCTGTGGCATTATTGACTAGGATTAGGGAGTGATCATCTTGCCAAGTTTCAACCTCTTCACCTCTGTGATCCAGATGGTTATAGCCCCAGCTCTGGGAGTGGCTATTAAAGTCTCCAACTGCTATAAAGTTGGTGGCTGGTACCTGTATAGAGCTGAGACTCAGGGGTTTGTTGTTCGGACAGTAATAGTTCAGGAGTTCTATTTCCATCTTGTCTACCTTTATCTGCAACAGCTGATATTCTGCTCCATCCATGAAGGTTTTCCTTTCGTGTGCAGGAATGTTATTCCTTACAAGAGTAAGTACTCCTCCTTTTCGTCTATCTTTTCTGTCGGATCTGAAGCATTGATATCCCCTTATTTTAAAGGTTTGATCTGCTTTCAAGTGAGTCTCTTGGATACAGCAAACACTGACTTGCTTCTCATACAAGATGTTTTCCAGCTCTGTCTTTTTGCTGTATCCAGCCTGCTTGCTGTTCACTCCCTCTGCATTCCAGTGCATCATGACAAGTGGCACTCTGGGTTTCTCTTTTTCTGTTTTGTTTTGGTCAGTAGTTCTCCTCCGCCGTCTGCTGACTCCACAAGACGGTCTAGAGGGTCCTCCAGTAGCTGAGGGTGGGCTCTGTCGAGGCTCAGAGCCCGGCACTGCACCTGCCTGGTGGAGCTCCACAGGGCGAGCACCAGTACGAGATTTATTTGACGGTGTACTCTCCATAGAAAAAAAAAAGCGAGTTGCGTGATACTGTGGTTTCCGGTGCGCCTTCTGGCCCAGTATCTATGACTTTAGCACCTGTTCAACGGGAGAGTGGGCTCATCCCTAATCTGTTTATGTTCCCAGTAGTAGACTATTCGCAAGCAGCCTGGGGGTGTCACTGCTCTGCGCGGACCTTGTTTACCGAGGCGGCGTCCGAGCTCGTATGGTGAAAATATGGTTGCATTATCTTCAAAATAGCCCTGTCTTTCCTGCCATCCTGCAACTTTGAGTTAGGGAGTTCTGAGCTCCAGTCTCTTTCCCAGGCATTTTATCCTGGCCTGGCACGCATACAGAGGACCCCACTTCTGGTTCTAAGTTAGCAGTTGGGGACAGGTGGGGTAGCACACTGTGCATTCCCCGTCATCCAGGGGGCTCTCCAACTATGCAGAGCTTGCACAATGCTGTGCTCTGGTTCTGGGCTCACCCAAGGAATCCTCACGTCCTGCACAGAGCCACTTCCAGATACCCACCACCTGCCAACCCCCCATTGTAGAAATCTCCTGCATGCGGCCATCCAGTCAAGAGCCAGTATTAAGTCTGGTGCCCAAGTGATTCCCCCCAAGCTCAGTGTGCAATTCTGGGTTCTCATCATGCTGCAACACAGGGGGGATTGTGATGCTCAGCCATCTCTCTCAACTCTGCACCGATAAATGACATCGGGGACTTAACTGTGTCTCAGTACTGGGAGGCCCCGTTTCCGGGTACACCACACACAGCCAGTTGAGGCAACGGTCGCCGTGGGCGTTCAAATACTCTAAAAGCAGACATAATTATTGTTACTGTTGATCAGAATCGACGTCATTGCACTCCAGGCAAACCAATAGGTGTTCAGTCTCCCTCAGCAAATATCGAAGTGTATGAATGCTAATTGTTCTTGTTGCGCATTGGTTGCATATGTGCCGGATGCGTCCTCTCATACGTCCATCCCTGCTGGTCTTACGTTTGATGCCAAATTCCAGCATTCTTAGCCTTGATGGTTCATCAATTGCAGTATCATTCTCTAACAGGCAATCATTAATTGCCATCAGTATCTCTCCCTTGTTCATATTCAGTGCACCTTCAATGGGTGCTCATGAAGCTAGTCTATCCCTGCTTGACCAGGACAGTAGGTCTTCACCAGTTCCTGAAAATTCGAGCCTTCTATGGAGGTTTTCCATTCATGTCGGAGCCATCCACTTTAGATTTTCTGAAGAATGGATTGTGAGTCTGACACAATATCGACCCTTGTTAATGAAGTCTCAGACGATCTTTTTTTTTTTTTTTTAATGTTTATAAAAAAAAATAATGGAAAACTATTTTTATAAACTTTAAAAAAATTGGAAGACTTTTCAATCACCCTGTTTTTCAGGGTCATGTGACAATTATTTTTCAATACATTACTCCTAAATACCACAAAATACTGATATGCAATGGTGCAGGATTAAAAATAGTGAAATAATTAGCAAGGAAAAGTCCGTTTCCCCCAAAAAAAACAAAAACAAAAACACACTGAGAAACCGACATAAGAAAAAATAAATAACTACAACAAACAGAAGCCGAATGCACAATGAGCACACAAGACATCAGAGTTATGAAACAAATAAAATTATTACAGACACAAAAACAGAACACCATGTTAAAAAACTATATCCTCTGTTACAATAATTAGTGTGTGGGAAACTGATCTCAGATTAATGTACTGCCAAAAGTATATTACCTCCTCAAGCAAAAAGAAAAAATTAACACAAAACAAAGCAAAAAACAAATTATTTGTATTTCTGTATCAATTATTATTAAAAATAAAGTCAGTCTCATTGCTGTAGGGGAGTGAAGTGTTAGAGACTTCACTATACTAATTCTCAGCTTTATAAGGTGAGGGTGGCCAGTAACCTTCCTTGCTGACTTTACTTCCCCCCAACTCAACAGCAAAGTTAGGTACCTATATACAGCTAAGTAGACTGAGTGTGACATTACCTGGTTTCAAACCCAGTAACTCTGCTTCAACAAGCAAGCGTTCTAACCACTGTGCCAATCCTCTCTCCTATTATTATTATTACTACGCATGTTATTATTATTTTTCAAAAGAACACACTTCAAGATAAAGATCACAAGTTGTGCTTGTTAAAACATGGACCATAAAACCAGAGTGCACATTTTAGTGAACCACACAAAACAGCGACCATAAACAAAATGGTGGTGGGAAAGCATGCTTAGTGTTACTGACTTTGCCATGAATGCCTCGGCCACTTTCTTAGCCAGTAAAATTCTCGATAGTTGTGTTCGAGCACAGTCACTTGGATTGTCTTCACTGACATAGCAATAAAAACAGAAAACATTAAGTTTAAACAAGTTATAAAACAGTAAATAATCAAGGAAAATAGATATCTGCCAGGTACTTGTAAGAAAGAATTTAAAAATGAGAAAACTAAACAACAGAAGTTCCCCCATAAGCGCATACATGCATACACTAGATGTGAACCAACAAAGAATGAGAAGTCAGTGATCGGTTTGCCAACACCAGGCCCAACCTCATACTAGTGATAGCTCAATTGGGAATCGAACCACAGACCATAACACCAATGTTGCAGATATGTCTGCTAAACAATACAGTTGAAATCTCTCTCTTTTCTGTGCGCTGCGATCTACACCTATTAGCTTTACCTGCTTTATCATCATCATCCTTTGGCTCCTCAAGGAGCATAGGCCTTCAACAAACTTATACAAAGTCTTCCTGTCCCGTGCCATCCGCTCAAGGTCTGTCCATGTCTGTCTCCAGTTCTCTTCTCCACATGTTCTCTGGTCTCCTTCTACTTCTTTTGCCCTAGGGATGCCAGAAGAATGACGACCTGGTAATGTTATCAACAGGTTTCCTGAATGTAGGACCTATCCATCTCCAGCGTCTTCTTCGCATCTCTTGTTCCACTGGCATTTCTCTGGTTCTCATCATCGGTTCCACTTTAATGATCTTGTCATACCACTTCAATCCTTCTATACTACACAAGCATCCATTTATGATAAGTCTCCATGTTTCAGAGCCATACAATAGGACTGAATCTATTGCGACTGTTTAATCCGCACCTGTCATCTGCAGGTACTAGTCTGACAAAGGTGTATAGTAGCACATATTGTGCTGCAGAGCTAAATGTTACAAGAAAGAAACAAATCAAACACAAAAAAGGACAAATCAGTCTCTTATGTAATATTATACATTTTCAAGAAAGACCCATTATCTAGATCAGGAGTTCCCAAAGTCCAGGCAGTTGATAAGCCCCAGAGGGTCAATTGGGTGTCCATTAAACTCTTGGGGTCAAAAGTTGACAACCATGTAACAAACAAAAGGGCCTGCTGTGACTCAGTTTTACATCTGGAAGTGTTTGTGTTTTGTTTCATATTTTGCCATAAATCACCTTGAAAAATTAAGGGATGACTTTCATGTATGTTTTGAGAACCTGGATAAAATGCATGTGCCTGACTGGATTATTATGTCCTTTGATGTAGAAATAGAAAATGCAGTCAGTGAATTTCACCTACAACATGAGTTCATTGACGTGTGTGTGTGTGTAGATCTCGAAGCTAAATCGCTGTCAAAAAGTAAAAGCCTCAGTGACTATAGAAGCAATGTAAATACTGCTACAAAATACCACAAGCTTCGTGCAATAGTTAAGCCGCTTCTGCTTATATTTGCAAGTTCGTACATGGTTGAAGCTGGTTTTAACCACCCAAATGCAGTTTCACCAAAGCAAAGGAGCAGACTGAACCTGGAAGAGCATGGCATCTTACAACTAAAACTCACCATCTCCAACTAATTATCAATGCTCTTGTTAATGCTCATCAACCAAACCCTTCCCATTAATGAATTTAACTAGTTCACTAAAAAAAGGTAAAGGATCCCGTTACACGCCCATTGAGACATATTGGGAATATGGTGATAGGCCTATATTTTCTTGACCATCGGCACACTAGGGGTGATGTGGTCAGCATCACGCCGGCCGCCTTAACCTTCCCAGAGTTGCTCTGGTACCCAACTGGGGCTGGGTCGACCCAGGAGCCGTTTGCGGCCTAAAAAAAATCTCACCTCATCTGGGGATCGAACCATAGACCACTGAGCTAACCAAAAAAAGGTAATATTAATTTATTGTGTCTCCACGATCCCTTCCTTATTTCTTTTATTTTATTTTATATTATATTTTTGTTGTTGTTGTCAGGGGTCGATTAACGATCAAGGGTTCCATGAAAGGGTCGGGACTCAAAAAAAAAAGGTTCGAGGACCACTGATCTAGGTGGTTGCTTTCCACGCTGGTCTGTCCGGGTCCAGTCAAACTTAACAGGTAAAGGTAGTCCCATAGCACATACTTGCTGGGGGGGGGGGGGGGGGGGGGGGGGGGGGGGGGGGGGGGGGGGATGTGTTACAGACTTCACAACACTAGGTTGAGATTTGTCAGGAGGGATGACCAGTTCCCTTCCTAGCTATCTTTGCCTTCCCAAACTCAAGAACAGAGTCAGGTACCCATTTACAGTTGGGTAAACTACCAGGTTTTGATCCCGGAACCTGGCAACTTCACCCCAAGAGGCAAGCACTCTATCCACTCTGCCAACAGAATGTTTAATTACATTATCATAATCCATCATACTCATCACATTTTATATACTACATTGTAGACCTTGTCTAAGCAACTCTCGAATCCGAATCCCAAGGATTTTAAGATAAAAAAATCTGCATGTCCATAGTGAGATTCTCCTGCATGCAGTCAACCAGGTCAAAGCCGAAGAATCATGTCTGGGGCTCAAGTAACCTCCAAGCTTAGTGTGCACTGCTGGGTTCTCAACAAGTTTCACCACAGGGGGAATCCCTGGAAGTGTGTGGATGATTTCTAGAGTCAACATTTGTTGTAGGGGGGAATGTAATTAGCTAGAGGGAAAATTAAGCACTTTTGAAGAACATCTAGAACACTCCACACAACCCAGCTATTTCAGATAAGGCCGCAGGTGTGGACATTCGATGAAAGAGAAAGTACAGAGGATCAATTTGCGACAGCAAGTAAAAGATTTAAAGTTATTCACTATCAGTTTATAATATGAGGTTGTGCTTGCAGCTCACCATGTAAAATAATTGCTACATAATCTAACGCTGCAAGAGTTTGTGCTTTGATGTAGGTTTCCTCAATAAGGAGTCAAAAACGGAGATCATGACGAATAATATCAGTTTATGAAGAAAAAAACTGTCCCAACTAAGATGGTTTGGTCATGTCTGCAGAATGGGAGATGATCGACTGCCACGGCAGGTATGGGAGGCTAAGAGCCAGGGATCCAGACCTCCAGGACGACACAGTCTGCTGGGAGGACAACTGTTGCGAGTAATCTTATGGAAGGGAAATGATCCTGTAAATGTTAGGTGAACAGATTAAATTATGAGTTACATTGCTTGATTAGCTATGATGTTAGGTTAAATTGTAATAGGGGAATTCCCTCGTATGTTCGAGAAGTAAAGTTAGAAAGCGTGTGAACGCTAGTCAGTTCAATTGTGGAGGTGTATTCACTCCGAACTGTTTTGAGCTACGGGTGTTTAGCTATTTGTGGCTAGCCCGTGCAAGTAGTGAGACTGAGTGGTGTTTTTTGAACAGCCGGGTCTCGTATCTGTTTTAGGCGGGAGATGTGTATTCCCGTGGGCAGAGAGTTTGTGGGCATCGACCGAAGTAGTCGGCCCCTGTATGTGTTTGAAAAGTATGCCTGTACAGTGCTGAAGATAAGAGGCCATTATTTTGTGTAGGCCATTATTTCCTGAAAGAGGATAATTGTGAAATGTGAAGACATGTGGATAGGTGAGATTATTGCAAACTGCAGGATGTGCAGTTTTGCGTGTATTTTGAAAGGTAATGATACATTAACTTATGTTATTATATCAGAGCGCTGATGTGAGGAGTATCTTGAGGATGCCATTTATGTTGTAGCATGGCGATGATGTCCGTTTGCTATCTTTGAGGAGGCCATATTTATGTTAGCACGGCGATGATGTCCGTTCGCTAAAAGGATCCATTATTATATTATCAGAGCGCTGATGTGAGGAGTATCTTGAGGATGCCATTTATGTTGTAGCACGGCGATGATGTCCGTTTGCTATCTTTGAGGAGGCCATATTTATGTTAGCACGGCGATGATGTCCGTTCGCTAAAAGGATCCATTATTATATTATCAGAGCGCTGATGTGAGGAGTATCTTGAGGATGCCATTTATGTTGTAGCACGGCGATGATGTCCGTTTGCTATCTTTGAGGAGGCCATATTTATGTTAGCACGGCGATGATGTCTGTTCGCTAAAAGGATCCATTATTATATTATCAGAGCGCTGATGTGAGGAGTATCTTGAGGATGCCATTTATGTTGTAGCACGGCGATGATGTCCGTTTGCTATCTTTGAGGAGGCCATATTTATGTTAGCACGGCGATGATGTCCGTTCGCTAAAAGGATCCATTATTATATTATCAGAGCGCTGATGTGAGGAGTACTTTATTATTGTATTGCTGTAAACTGTAATTTGACCATATGTGTATTCTATATTGACGTACTGTGTTGTGGTGTAATAAACCGTCATTAACTTTCACCTGCCGTTACACCATTCCATGCCTCTGATGTGTGTACCTGTAGTGTGTGAATGTACCTATACACACCTCACTTATGACACCAACACACAACCGTGGTATTAACAATGGTACCCTCCATAAAAACAGTATTTATTATTATCAACAACATTAGACAATCTCTGAAGGACCGAGGAATAAAATGGAACCAGGCCAGGAAGAAGACAGCCAATAGGATAGTAAGGTGCTCTCTCTTCCAAACCTCTACACCTCACGGTAGAAGAGGAACAACTAAGTAAGTAAGAAGAAAAAAATGTATCCGTTTAGAGCTGACAGCAATTCATTTCAGAAAGAACAAGTCGTCATCCACATAACTAGAATAATAAGACCTTTATTATTTTATATTTTTCTGTTATGTTCGTAAATAAACGAATACAGGTAAATAGTGGACAATTGTAAACAAAGAAGGAAGGACACTAGACAACATAAATGGTACAAAAATGATAGGCTCACCGGAGAATC
Source organism: Oreohelix idahoensis (assembly GCA_024509875.1). Taxonomy (NCBI): domain Eukaryota; kingdom Metazoa; phylum Mollusca; class Gastropoda; order Stylommatophora; family Oreohelicidae; genus Oreohelix; species Oreohelix idahoensis. The sequence continues at coordinate 377,716 of JAMPIV010016367.1, forward strand.
AAACTCGGGACCATCAAAAAGACCTTACTGCCAGAGTGAATCGCAAAAGGAAACAGACCAACTAAGCCAGCCCCCCCCCCAATAAAATGTTCCTCATTAGCAGTTGTCATTTTCACAACACTACACACAACTATGGAATACAGGATCCAGAAGAAACTTAGATTTCTATAGATTCAATCACCTATATAGATTTCTTATATAGCATGCAACTGATACCATATGTAGAGAAAGAAAAAAAAAAGTCCCACTTCCCGCTCCCTGATGATTCGCAGTTCTTCAAAAGTATAAAAAAGCTGCTTCATGCAAAAGGCAGCTAAAACACCGTTCTTTGTTAAAGTCTCAGCTGTGGGACTAACGAGCCCCACTGCCCACAATCCCTCCAACCAAAGTTAAAAAAAAAAAAAAAAGGCAAGAAAAACTGACAGCAACATAAGCAGTTTAAACAAAAAAAATAACAATTTTAAATAAAACTTTTTTAAAGGGGGGAGGGGATAACATGGGTAAAACATAAAGTGATGCATGGATTGGTTAAATAGTGCTAGGAATCTAATAAGTGTGAAATAACAAAGAGTTTAAGACTATGTGAGAGAGATAGAGATAGCAACGCAACATTGTGTGTGTGTGTGTGTGTGATGAAAGTAGCTTGAAGTATAAGAATGTCTGAGTAATGTAACAAATAGCTAGAATACCGTACGAGTTATGCTATGAAACAGGTATCTTACTGTGTGGGTAATGTTAGGAAACAGCTAGGAATCTTAATACTGTGTCGGCAATGTTAGGAAGCAGCTAGAAATCTTACTGTGTGGGTAATGTTAAGAAATAGCTAGGAATCTTAATACTGTGTGGGTAACGTTAAGAAACAGCTAGGAATCTTAATACTGTGTGGGTAATGTTAGGAATCAGCTAAGAATCTTACTGTGTGGGTAATATTAAGAAACAGCTAAGAATCTTACTGTGTCGGTATTGTAAGAAAGAGCCAGGAATCTGTGTGGATAATGTTAAGAAATAGTTAGGAATCTTCATACTTCGGGGGAAATGTAAGAAAGAGCTAGGAATTGTCATACTGTGTGGGGTTCACACTTCTAAGAATTAGCTGAAGTGACACTGCATAATAATGTAGGATAATGAAGGCTGACAAAAAGAGTCTAAATATTATGTGGCTCATATGAAAAATAGTATTATACATATGTTTCTAGAAAATGTAAATAGTGTGCTTCAGGAAAACTGCCCAACGTACAATGATATAAATGCATTTGTCAGCGAGTAAATCTTATGTAACATTCTAAATAAATTACGAGTCTATAAGTACTTCCCTAGCTGATAGCCTGTATTTGTTTATGACTACATGTATGTTTTTATTAGGGGAGCCGCGCTGGTGTAATGGCTTCGGCGTTGTACTGGCGACCAGGTGTTCATGGTTCAAACCCGGGCGTCGGCGTTTGAAGAAATGTTTACGGCCGGAAATTTGACTGAATAGCCTGAACGGCTCCTGTGATAAACCCTCTGTGGATGGGAAGGAGCGAAGCTCCTGACCGGGTTGGTAGGAAAGTCCTCAGGTTCCCCAGCCTCGCAATGACATGTCATTGGGCCGAAGGGCTGAAAGCCCAAGTGCCGCTGGTTAAGGAAAAAAAAAAAAAATGTTTTTATTAGATGACTTAATGGACTAAGGGCTACATACAAAATGGACTACTGTTGACAATCTAGCGGAAATTTAGGGAATTATTAAATCCGAGGCTCCATAGTCACAAATTAAAAGATCAGTAAAAAACAGTGTGTCAGACCACAACATGAAGATAAACAACACACATTAATAAGAGATGAAGAAAAACGTGATCTGAACCAGCCTATTAGTCACAACATTATATTACTAGAAAAAATACCAGTTAGCCTTAGGTGGCTAAACTGCATTCATGAATACTGCTAACTGGAGTTTACAATTTCTTGTACACTTTAACAGTTTTTCCATCTTTCCTATGGATGGGTACTGTTATTCGTGATATCTACTAGCTGAAGGAGGCCGGAACTAATGATTATAAGCTATTATTTAACTAGTGTAAAAGCCTGTCATAAGACGGGAATTAAATTCAAAAGCACCAATACCTAACGGCAATGTTACTTATTCAAAAGTATTAAAAAAACCCACTGTGCATCACCACAGTTGTATAAATATTTTTGTGCACACCGTCATTTGCGCACTTTTCTTTGTTGAGTGTTACTATTTTCAGGAGAGTACATGTAAGGGAAACAATACAATTAATGTCTAACTTTCAACCAAAGTTGCATCCCTTAGCGTTACTGACAGAAAGAATAGATCTACTGCACCCTCAGGCATGTCTTACAAGGCAACTAATATGAGGCTGTGCATGAGGTTGGCAACCTCATCAGTTAAAACAAATTACCACAGAAACCTCAACTGCAGGAGCACGTGACTGCTCGGTACAGGCTTCCTGCAAGGGAATCAGCTGCAGGTTGCCCCATGCTTCGTAAGAAGGGCAAAGGAAAATGATGATGATGGTGATGATCTATCTTTTCTCTTTGATCCTTGACTGCTGACTGAAAAGGCAATTGACCATCATGGGGCGTCTTGTAGGGCAGCAACAAACTGTCTCCATTTTGGTCCTGGTGGCATCTTGCTGGGTAGCAACAAAGTGTCTCCACTTTGCTCGGTTGGCCACCATTCTGTGCGCGGTGCCCCAGCTCTGGTTCATGTTTAGCATCTCTGCCTCCACAGTTCTCCACCAGGTGGCTTCTGGTTGGCCTTGCTTTTGCTTTTCTTCTGGAGTCCATATCATGGAACTTCTGGTGATGGTGTCAGGGTCTCTTCTGAGGATGTGGTCAACCCAATCCCAGCGTTCACCTGCTATTATGACGCACATGTCCCCCTGGTGGCTCAGAGTCAGCAGCCCCTGACGGGAACTGGCGTCCAACCAGAAAAAATTGAAGAACTTTCCCCAGGCAGGCTGCGTGGAAAGAGGACAACTTGGACACCTCCCCTTCTGCCACTCTCCAGCATCCTGCAGATGGTGGTGATGACATTAACAACCTGAAACATGCAATCACGTTTTACAGACATGCAAGAAAGCGTTTTCAGGCTAGAAAGAGGCCAAACAATTGAAGGTCATGTCACAGAACTCACCTTTGATTGTTCTTGGTGCTATCTATGGCTTGGCCACTGAAAAGTAAGAAAAACATTCAATTCATTAGACTTATTCTGGTGATGGTGTCAGGTTTTCAATTAAAATCCGGCGGTTGTTTTTATCGACAAGTAAACATTCAGAATCTGGCAAAAATAAACGTGGAGAAACATTTTAAAACAACTACATTAGTGCACAGTATAGTATAGCTAAAAATACATATACGACAATGTATTAATATTTCATCTCTCCCCCTTTGACTCTTTACGAAGCATAGATCCACCACTGCAACCGGCCCTTGTACAAGAAGCCTGCATGTAAGCAATCATGTGCTACACTAATTTATTTTTCTCAGTCTACAATAAAAGTTAGTTGTTTATCCTTTACAGGACGTGGCAATCAATCCCAGCTTTTATTGGCTGTTTGTGATTTTTCTAGGCAAATTTTTTCATTCAGTAGTTTGCCATTGCTTTCTGAACGGTACGGCGCTTATACCATTGTTAAAAATCCACACAAAGCGATCTGCTACCAAACCGCCTGCAGCAAGTTTCGAACCTGGTATATCTGGATTATGAAACTGCGTTCATATCCATTAGGCCACAGTCTACAATACTTTCCCAAATTAATAATTTTGTTACCACTGGAATAGATTGCTGTACAATATTACTTATTCCATTTTTCTACAAAAACATTATGCTAGAGGATTTGTGATGTCATTTTATTATGAAAAAGTCCTCATCCCATTACTTGGGAGGAAAGTAATTACTTTAGAAAATCCCTTGTGTACATTTTTCAGAATGAATACTTCCAAACGATCCCGTGTTTCATTTTACTTTGACCAAATTATTCTGCAAATTATTCTCATTTTCTTCGTAATAAAAAATGTTGTACAAGATTCAAAATTGTATTTCCGTATCACGAAAATTCATCTGAGTTAATATTCACTACGCAGTATACTTACCAATACATTACTATACACTATTCCTTACTTCATGCTCTCATGTGTAATGTCCTCTGAAATCCCAGGATTAAACTATTATACACATTTTTATCATACTCTTCAAACTACTGGTGATACTGTGGGTAACAAGTTTTATTAGGCCAGGATTTAACATTAACAAATACAAGTTAACTCCTCTTCAATGTTCAGTTCTAAAGACAACAGAAAACTACACAGTGTGTATACACACACACACATGCTACTGTGAGTGTCTGTGTAGACATTTTCTTACAAGTCAATATACGCGTGTTGTGTGTCTAATATCTGTGCTCACGTGTGTCCAGCATGTGTTAGACAATAAGTGCCAGAGATGAATTCTCAGTCCTAAAATACACGTCACCATGATTAACTAAAAATTTTTACAACACCAACAATTGTTTTGAGACCTCTGTGGACTGGCTAATGTGCATATAATATTTAAAGCATAACTGTAGCCACCAAACAGAAGTAGGGGTATTGCTTACTCATTTGCTACATTACTTAAACACCACCCTAAATTACACACCTACACTAGTCGACACCCAGTATTTATTCATTCATCACCCATTTCAACCCAGGTAGAGCACAGAGCCACTACTACAGCTAGCCTCCCTGACAGGAAGCCTGCACATAAACATTCATTTACTTTTGAAGCAGTGGTTTCTGTAGTTATTTATTTTTTTCTTCTTCCTCGCTCGTCCTGAAAAGGACGTTGGTTGCGCTTTGTCTGTTTACAGCGAGGGTGCGCCTTTTGGCCGACACACCTGACTTCAGCACGGCATTTTTTAGGACTGGGTTTGCCTTCCCTCTTCGATCCCTACTCTCTCAGCCAGACTGCAGTGATGCAGTCTGTGTCCAGGACCACCACTTGGAGGTGGAGTAGGGTCTTGGTCAGCTCTGGTTCGCTGACCCTGATACAAGCAGTCAAGCTATGGGTCGCTGACTGCATTCTCTATTGCTGTGTCTTTGGGTCCCTGTAGTTATTTGTTTTACATGATTAAGCTGCTAGCCCCGCGCAAAAAAAAAAAAACCTCAAACTATTTGTTTCTTACAACATACTAGATGGAACTTTAGTCACAGTTTTTCCTTGTCTCATCAGAGACTCCCGGGAAACTACATTGTTACAAAGTTATATACGAACAAGCAAGTAACCAGCCAAAACATGGGGAACATTGTAGTGGTGTTGATGGTATTGTATGATGGTGATATTACTAAATGTAATTGTATGAGGCCAGCTGTGAAGGCTCCTGAGATAAAATGTAGTTGAGAATTGTCAGAAGGCCTTTCTTGCTACCACTACGACCTCACACTTAATTTTTTTTAATGAATGTGGCTACGTAAAGTGTCTAGGGTTATGATATGTAGTGTGGTGTAATAGGTTATAGATATACCCACAGATAATTAACAAGACTAATAATATTAATAAATGTTAAAATACACTCAACTAACTCACGTGTGTAAAATTTTTGATAAAATTATATTACATTTATTTTGTTCTGGATCAATTTTTTAGGTTGACCAGAACTTAAAAGGATTTAGAGATTATGAAAGAAATGCATGGAATATTATATCATAAATGCAATAGTGTACATATATATGTACTATACTAGTTAGTTTTATTAAAATGTTCTAGTAGTCATCTACTTGGGAGGATAGTTAATGTTTGTGCTGTTGGGGTGGCCTCATCACACCTGTCTATATTGACTACACAGTGTCCAGAAAATGGTGGGAATTTTTATGGGGATATTAGTAACTACAAAGCGTTGGTGAATGTCCAGCAGACCAGAGGCTCACTCATCTTGTAGTTGTAGCTCTGGTGCTGAAATCAGGTGGTCCCACCTCTCCGTGCTGGCGGGCAATAATGGTGGTCTCTGTCACAAGTACTGCACCGATACACTCGAGTAAAGTCACCAACTGAATAGACACTGCTTTGTTGACAACAGAAACTCACAGCTCTGCAATCAAAGTATGGGCCATGTGTCAAAATCTATTCTCTACCCACGTCTGGACACAACACTGACACAACAACCACATCATACAGACAGGTCAGATCTCTCTGACCAAACAGCACATTTACCATGGTGGTTTTACATCAGATAGATCCTCCCAGACTATAGATTCTGAAAAATATTTATTAGTTTTCTGCCCTAAAAGAGGATAGGTAATATGTTTCATTATTCTCAACACTTGATCTGTCTTGCCTAACCCTTGCTGGAGTTTATGTATATTGTTGGTCCCTAGACCCTGACCTGGGCGGGGGGTCTAGAGCAAATCCCTACTTGTTTGTAAGGCTAGATTTCGATATGGCAGTATCAAATCACTCAAACATGAAACAATATTCAAAATATATAAAGAAATAATTTCAATCTTACCAGATTATGAATAAATAACACAGAATTGCTAGCAAAACTCAGCTGAGCTGCTGGCTATAGTATGGCGTCCCTAAACTTCTTTCACTTTCTTTCATATGGAAATCACCACACTTTAAAATCTGTGTCTATCACTGAACAACTATTGAGAAATGACCCCAAATCCGCGTCTAAGCGCCGACAATATGCTTGTCTGTGGCCAATCACTGCCTAGGTTTTTTTGAATTTCAAATTTCCTACACTAAAGTCATTTCAGTCATGCTTCAGTCAAGTATGGATGTTTATCTGTTAGTCTGTCCGTCTCTACTTGCGTTTCTACAAAAATGTACTTGATTTTTGAACCAACCTTTCTCTCCCCTCCAAATTTTTGTCGTTAAAAGTTATTTTTAGACACAGCCACCACAAATATCCCTTCTCTTCCATACTAAGTAGATTTGAACACCTGCGTCTCGAGGTCGTGTTTTTTTGTGCAATTAGCGACACTTTTAGATTCAATACAGTCTGTCGATGATGTGAACAACACTGTCTTTTGTCATTATCTTCAATATTATCTATCCGTCTGTAAAATTAAGAACATATTAGTTCACTGCTCAGAATGGGCCATCCGGCCAGCTAATTTTTATATTCCTAACATTAATACTAAGAAAAAAGTACTTTTTAAATTTTGTAATATTCCAAACATCTGCGTTTTAGCCGCTGAATTCAAATCAAGGGTTTGGTATTGCAAAAGCGTCCAATAAATGACTGTGGCGTAACATATCTATGGTCCCTTCTGTCGAGTTGCTTATTTTTTATGTCAACTTGGGAAACGTGACTTTTCTCCGTTTCCCCCCCAATTGCGTCTCCTTAGCCTTTCTAGTCTCACGCAATCTTTCCAGACATATTTTTTTCTTTTTATCCGCCGTTCCCCTCCTGTCTAGCGAGTCAATTTTTATGGAGGGTGATGACCCGCGGTCTGGGCGATCATGTACATCAGCAGCCTACGCATTATGTTTTTTTTTATCCTTATATGTTATCCTTGGAGGTATTTTACCGTTGTATCTCTGTCAATTTCACTACAAACATAACTCTGTTATGCTCTCTCTGCTGCATGTCCTGATGATGGTACTAATTCTTCTTTGGCCATTACATTCCTTTCTATTACATTTCAATTTACTGGATCGTTGTAGTCAAACTTATCATGACTTATGGTCAATGGTCAACGCAACCTGAACAAATAAATAGAAAGGTCTGCGTTGTTGTTTAATGCGCGTTCAATTTAGTTTTCACGGTGCTATGCATGCCGTTTCTGTGTTTCCTTGAAAAGATGGCGGAATTTTTTCATTGTTCCTTAAAGGACCTTTCAGTCAGACAATTAGTATATAGGGGATTTCAATGCTTTCGTTCATTCAGATGATCAGTGATGGTTCAGGGTAAACAGAGCATGGTAATTACATTATAAATGTGTGTGTTTCTTTAAGTACATTCGAACAAACCACAGGGTCACCATCATCACTAGGTGCCATCTTCACATCCAAGTTCGGCTGTAATGGATCCCCAACGTCTTCTGTCTCTTGTCTTGATGATGCGCTCAGATAGTATCTTTCCTGTCCATCTCTTGATGTTATCTTCCCATTTATGGCGCTGTCTGCCTCTTGTACGTTTGCCTTCAACTCTTCCTTCTAATATGGTCTTCAGTAAGAATTTTTGCCAGAATATTTTTGCTGTCTAACTTTGATGTCCTTCATTCTCTTTTCATTCCAAAGTTTTCTAGGACCTCTTTATTTGTTTTCTTCTCTTTCCGCGAGACGTGCCCCATTATTCTATATATCCATATCTCAAAGGCCTCAATTCTTTGTTCTAACTGCTTGTTCATTGCCCACGTTTCTACGCCATACAGTAATGAAGAATATATGTGAAGAATATATGTGAAGAATATATGTGAAGAATATATATATAGCACTGGATATGAACTGCAATTAACAGTTAGGTCTTGGGTTACCTTTGAGTTCCGATCTTTAAGGCGTTCGTCACTCGAGTTTTTATGTAAATCGTAATTTGTTCGTCCAGTAAATGTGCTTAATATTTGTTAACTGGAAATACTGCTTTAGAACATTTATTTTGCCAAAACATGCTTAAAGGTTATTAATAATGACAATCTAGTAAAATGGAGTAAACTGTAAAACATAAAACAATTAAAACTAAACAAAAAAATGTAACATCATAGTTTCTCTAACCTATGCGAGACAAAACTGAACAATAAACAATAGCTGACTTAATAAAATGTTCCTATGCCTCAGTGTCAGTGAAAACCAGCATATCCCTGCTATTCACCCGCTTCAGAAATAGTTCTCCTCACTCGTACATTAGGAATGGATGTCGTTACTGAAGTTTAACATTAATTGAAATTTAAAAATCGTATCGGCGTGCTATAAGTCGTGACCGCCGTAACCTTGCTGTGTTACAACAAGACCACGGCTGGATGAATGCTATATAGAACAGAGAGGAACATTTAAAGAATGGTTTCAGATAAAGAATATAAGAGGTGCAAAGGAAAACAAGTTGCTCATGCGTGAATTCCAGGGTTACACCCCTAACAAAGACCTTGATGCACCTTCATGCAGTGCATCCTGGAAACAGACAACCCCACATTCTCAAATTGCCTGGTCAACGCTCAGGGATCGATTAGATGCATCAGAGCTATTCAGCATCATGATTCCAGCTGTGGTGCAACTTGATGAGAGCCCAAAATTGTACATTAAGCCCGGGAGAATCACGCCAGCCCTAGACTCCCCCCGGCTTTTACGTGGTAGCCTGCATGCAGGGGATCAAGCAATGGTTAGGAGGAGGGAAACGTGGAAGTGGCTTTGCGTACAACATGATGGTTCCTTAGGAGAGCCAAGAACCAGAGCACGTTATTTTAGTCCTGCGTGATGGCCACTGGCTGTTTTGTCAGTCAGGGGCTAAGGATCCAAGAAGTAGACGTTTGGACATCACCGTGTAGTTCCCGGGGACAAAGAACGATCAGGATAAAGTTTTGGCGAGGCGCGTCCCATTCAACCTAGTCGGCAAAGTTATCTAAATCAAATTGCCACAGAAACCAGCATGCCACTGAGGAGCAGGCTTCCTGCAAGGGGAGCAGGAGCAGCAGTGGTGGCTCCAACCTCCATAAGGAATGCACAAGAAAATGATAAATGATATTTGCACAGCCCACTACCCCTGGATGGAGGAGGGAATGTACAGTATGCTGTTCCTCTTTTCCCCAGCTAACTTAAAACCTGATGTCAGGATCCTTTAAATGCAAACTGTGTCAAGATAGAACACCATCAGCAACCAAGAACTACTTATTCGGAGTAACCAGGAGGACATGCACACCATCATAGCTGGCAGACGCTGGGGTTGGGTTAGCCACGTCCTCAGAAGAAACCCCGATGCCATCACAAGAACAGCTATGCTATGGACGCCCGAGGGAAAGCGAAAGAGAGGCCGACCAAAAACAACTTGGCGGAGAACTGTGGAATCCAAGATGCAAAGAATGAAACAGAGTTGGGGCACTGTACGAAGGATGACCGCCGACTGAGCAAAGCGGAATCAATTTGTTGCTGCCCTACAAGACGCCACCAGGCGTGATGGCCACTGACTGCTTTGACGGTTGGCAGTCCCCAGGGTGGTAGTGAGCAGGGTGAGAAACGCTGGTCTAAAGAAACAGAATGTAGATATGAGAACTTAAGCTAAAGACAACTAAGCAGAGAGCAGGTGATGCCACGCCCCGGGCGGCAAATTACTAAGCTATGCAACTGGAAAAAACGTTATTGATTAATACGCAAAAGTTAAGTCTGCAGAGATATCAATATTGCATACATCTATCGTACGCTTTACGAGCTGCTCACATACAATTTTCCACATGACGATTTCTTTAAAAAAAAAAAACTGAATAAGTCATGCAGTTTTTTTTGCACGTAAAAGGGAAATTAAAGTTGAATGCTCGACTGCTGACAAAATCACTTTAATCTCTCACCCTTCACTCCCCTACGACAGTATCTGCTATGTGACTACCTTTATCCTTGTTTACGCTTTGGAAACAAACAACTAATTCCACCTGCGATAGTTCATTTTTTACCAGTAGATTTTAAAAAGTGAAAATTCAGTTAGAACAAATGTGAGTTTTTTTCCATTCTATTGTCTTCAAACACTGCAGCGCTATGAGGAGATTTCATGATGGTCTTTAGTGCATCTAGCGATGGTCTTTAGTGCATCCAGCGATGGTCTTTAGTGCATCCAGCGATGGTCTTTAGCGCATCCAGCGATGGTCTTCAGTGCATCCAGCGACACAGAGGATCCTTTATTTGTCTGTTATTGCCCCCACACCTTTTTAAATTCCTTCAAGCGGCGCTGTTAAACGTCACAGAAAGTTCAACGGTGGTCCTGAACATTGCTTATGACAGTGTCTTCTCTCCGTAAAAACACCTAGCCACTCCCTCGATCCACCTTTTCTTTAGCCATAATTTTGATTCTTTCTGAAGATGGTTGATTGCTGGACAACTATACTTGCAATTTTCAAACACTCCATCAAGCCATTATGTCCATGGCCATCCCAGTGTCTCTCTCGGCCAGAGTTCTGGTACAATTAGCTCATGTTCCTCGTAGGTTTGGCTGCACTGTCATAAATGTTATTCCCAGCTTCAGGTTTTTAATGTAGTCTAGGCAATGAAAAAGTTAAGACATCAGCACTTCCATTCATTTAATTTCATTCAATACCCTCTAAAGCTCCCAAAGGAGTACACGTCTCCAACAAACGTATGCTAAGTCTTCCAATCCCACGCCATCTCCTCCATGTCTTTCTCATCCATTTCACTGTCTCAATCGTTCTTCTCCCTGTGGTTTCTGGTCTCCCCTATCTTTCTTACTTTGGATTCCAGAACAAGAACTGTCTTGTAAGTCTATGAACAGGTTTCTGTTCAGTATCCTCCTACCTATGCTTTTCCACCTTGTTTCGCACAGTCCCAGGGTATAAATCTTGTGGTCAACAATTTCTGCTGCCACATCTGCAGTTTTCCCTTGCTAATTTTAATGTACGAGCATCCCAAGTGCTGAATTTGGTGATTTTCCTGTATGAAAAAAAAAGATGATTCAACAACCTAGACTCCATTCGGCTTTCTTGGAGTTGTGTAATAAACATCCTTCCCAGAGAACTGTCTTTTGCTGTATGGCTGAGCTGAATTATTTTCTTTAGTTGACCTGTCCATACTGGTGCTGGAAGTTGTTTGTAGCTCTTCTAAATAGCTTACAATGTTAAAATCAAACAGGGTCGTAGGGAAAGTGCCCGTAAGGGACATAAGCACATTTTTAGTGCAACAAGACTGCATTGTGCGTCATTTGTCGATCTTGAATGAAGGAGAAAATACATACTAATTTAAAAGAATAAAAATTTTAATCCTTGCAGAAAAAATAACAACTTGAAGCAGCCACATAATTATATCTTAACATGCGCTAAACCTTTCAGCCAAGAAGAAAAGTAGTTGTTAACTCGATCTCAAGTTTTAGAAAACAAGAACAAAATCGACAAACTGACGGCTGTCACAAATGAAATATTGATGTAATGTACCCTTGACATTCAGAATCACAATGTCCTATTTCCCAAAAAATTAATAATAATAATACTAGGTTTAGACAACCGCAGGCAATCTAATGAAATAATAACTACTGAGTTTCTTTTCTTCCTCCCTCCATCATTATTGTCTTCATCCTGAAATCCCTTGCATAAAAAATGTCTAAGTGAAATGTGCTGTAACTAAGAATTGAAAAAAATCCAGCCAACTTTTCGGGAAAATACGAAAATGGCACGAACTGCACCATTAAAACTACATTAAGGGATCCCATTACACACCCATTGAGGCATATTTGGAATGTGGTATTAGGCCCATATTCTCTTCACCATCCACACCCTAGGGTAGTCAGCATCACGCCGGCCGCCTTAACCTTCTCAGAGTTGCTCTGGTACCCAATTCATGAGGCTGGGTCAATCTCAGAGCCGTTTGCATTCTAAAAAAATCCCACCTCAACTGAGCATTGAACCATGGCCCACCGTGCTAGGAAGCCAGTGCACTAACCACTCCGCTACTGCGGCTCCAAAAACTACATTGAACACCCGTTAAAGAGATACGATGGCTTTTCATTTTTTTCATGGTGCATTGACAACAGACCATAAGTCGAAGTAAGTTTGACTACAAAGATCCAGCGAAGCTAAAATAGAATGGAACGGAATGAAATGAGAACAAGAGAATTAGTGCCGACGACATTGCTAGGGAGACTTGGCCTCTATGGGTTTGCCTGGAGTGCAAAGATGTCGATTATGAACCACAATAACATTTATTCAGCGGTCCTCTAAAAACAGATGAGTATAGTAGATCCTACTACAAAGTAACGATCAATACAGTATATTTTATATAAATGGGTGCTTGCGTAGAATGACTTGACTTGACTTGGGATCCACTGTCACTGAGCGTCAGCTCTTGGTGACCTTGATGTCATTATGCGATACTGCCCGCAGTTCAGATAAGCTGTTGGGCTGCCATATAATGTATTGTCTATGGATGGGTTGTGGGGTAGGAGGAGTTGTCTCATTCCCTGGAGTGCAGGGCATAGTAGTAGATGGTGTTCTACTGTCTCTAACGGGTTTGGGCAGTGTCTACATTTTTCCATATTTTGTGAGCATATTCTGTTTCCATGGTTATTTATGTGGAGTGACCTGTTTTCAATCTGAAAATTTTGGTTTGATATTTTCATTTAATATGGTTGATAGCATCTTCCTTAGGTGTTAGGTGTCTGAAGAGGCTTCTCCCTGTTTTAGCTTGTGCCCATGTGGTCAGCCAATCTTCTTTACAGTTGTTTTCTATTCATTGTTTTATTGTTAGCAGATTCGATGGTTGGTCAATCTGTGGCATTTGCGCTCCCTTCTTTGCTAGTTTATCAGCTGCTTCATTCAATGTGATATCTATGTGGCCAGGTATCCACTGCATGTAGATTTCTGTTCCATGCAAGTTCATAATTTTGTGGCATATTTCTTGAACCTTCTGGATAGATTTGATTGAATTAGTTTTCCAAACTTGCATAGAACAGAAGGACTGAAGTGGTATGAGGATCCCGTTACACTCCCATTGAGGCATATTGGGAATATCATGTTAGGCCCATATTTTCGTGACTATTGGCACACTAGGTGTGATGTGGTCAGCATCAACCCGGCCGCCTTAACCTTCCCAGAGCTGCTCTGATACCCAATTCATAAGGCTGGGTCGACCCCGCAACTGTTTGCGGTCTAAAAAAAATCCCACCTCAACTGGGGATTGAACCATGACCGCCAAGCTGGGAAGCCAGAAGTGATATGTCAAATGTAGAACTTATAACAAGAACCAGACAACTGTCAGTGGAACATGAGGTTAGAAGAAAACGACGATGTTAGATAGGACACAAATTGAAGAAATCTTCTGATAAAATTACATAACCGTTCTTGTTCTGCAATCCTCACAGTAAGAAAGGTAAACAGGTAAAGGCAATACCTTAGCAGGTACTGCCGTAGGGGAGTGAAGTGTTAGAGACTTCACTATACTAGGTCCAGCATCGCTGCCTTTTCCTTCCCCAACTCAAAGAGCAGAGTCAGGTACCCATTTGTAAGAAAGGTAGGAGACGGAAAAAGCATGGGGAACGGGACTGCAGAATGACATGAAAGGGATAACAAGACACGAACAAGCCCAGAACGGATGGTACAGGATAGGTATGATAAGTACAAATTTGTTGAAGGCCTATGCACCTTACAGAGCCAAAGCGTGACGATGATAATGGTTTTTACTGCTAAGCAACAGATCAGTACAATACATCTCAGTACTAAGAATTGACAGGTCATGTCTTGTCTTTGATCCACCATCACTGAGCGTTAGATCTTAGTGATTGGTGACAGATCTACGCACTCATACAAAGCTATGCTCCTGACTTTTTCTGTGTATCCTCAACATTTAACGATGAATTGTGCTGCACTTTGTGAAAAGGGAATGTTAGAGGACATACACGAAAGCATAGCAAACCAAGCAGTATGTAAATAATATACACTTAAAGGTATGTTTCAGGCACTCGTGAGAAATGAAGAAGTAGAAAACCAGACAAAATAATAACAACAGAAGTGAGAGGTTTACCGGAGAATCGAATCCAGGACCTTTTGAACGGCAACATCGCCTAGCAGTATATGTGAAACAGTGCGTCTTCAGCTTCTACTATACAGCCAAGAGCATACGCTCCAATTGTATTAGTATGTACAAGTTGGTGCTAATGTTAGCGGAACCAGAATTTGTTTGTACAAAAGCTCAATGCACAGAACAAGGATTCTTAATCGTTCTTGTGTCATGGAACCCTTATATTGTCCTGTGAAGGCTGCGGGATCCTTCTTTAAAAAAAAAAAAATTTACATAGACACATAATTACAGCTGTTGCATACAAATACTACATTGTATTACAAAGAAAAATCATTAAGCTTACATACTGCTACACTGAGATACAAAAGTAATCTGTAAAACGAATATATTTCTTTAAATGCAAAAATCTTTGATAATTTTCAGATTAAAATTTTTTTTAGTGAAAATTAAATTCAAATTTTTTAAAAACAGATTATGCAAGCTGACCCTTTAGAATCCATTCATGGACTGCCAAGGGGTCTGTGAACCACAAGTTAAAAAAAAAAAAACTGTTATAGAAAGTCTTGTTCGCCAATATCATGGCTAGTTTTACCTTTAAAAAAAAAAAGCATCAAGACATCAGCAAACATTCTAGAACGTTCGGGCATAAAAAAAATCAGTACAGCTAGTAGCAAGAGCATTCTATAATAGATAAATTGACAGGGGAAACAAAAGTACACAGAAAAGTCAACTGACAATTCGGCATAAATGACAGCGTGACTAAAACAGTATCCCTGGCAGGCGTTAACCAACACATGAATAACAGAAACAAGGCGAAAGGAAATTAATGTAGTTTGTTCTTGTTGTTTAACTTTTCTGCTGAGCTTTTCGCTCTTTTGCAGCCAATACAAAGCTGAAGACTCCTTGGTATTATCTACACTGTAGATCTAGGCTTTTCCTGTGGCTTTTCTGCCATTCCAAAATGTATTGAGTTGAAGTCAGGAGCTCCAGTTTCTTCAGCTTGGCATGTACTTAAAGGATCATTACATCTGGTCCCAAGCTAGGAGAAAGAAGCATGTGGCATACTGTGCAATCCCCGCCATCCATGGGGGCTCTCCAAATATGCAGAGATAAAATACTGTGCTCTGGGTTCTCCCAAGGAATCGTACACAGAGCCATTTCACAGCTACCCCTGCCTATCATGGGGTCCTTTGTGAGATTCTCCTGCATGCAGGCAACCAGGTAAAAGCCAGAGTTATGCCTTGGGCTCAAGCGACTCCTTCAAGCTTAGTGTGCAATGCTGGGTTTTCAACATGTTTCACCACAGGGGGAATCTCTGAAAGTGTGTGGATGATTTCAAGAGTCAATGAGGGTTAGTTAGCCTCACAGACAGAGGTTCACATCCTAATCTACATACTATATCATTGTGCATAACCAGTGGTCATATAAGGATGACTTCGTATATGCCCCCATGCATAAGTGCAGTTTAAACATCGGCCCCCCTCCCAACAATAAAATGGGAGGCGTAGGGGTTATACACATGTATAAACAAACACATACATAACTCTTTCAACATGCCTCTTCATCATCATGTTTCTTTTCACCTCGTATGAAGCATGAAGCCACCACCACAGCTGGTCTCTTTATCAAGCACTCCTGTGCTCTTGCAGCTGTGGTTTCTGTAGCTAACTGTTGTACCTGATGAGGTTGCCAGTCTCAAGCACAACCTCATATTAGTTGCTTTGTACAACATGCCTCGACCAATTGTTAAAAACAATCCTGTTCAAACATTTAGGTTAAGAGACGTTAAACCTCTTTGTGGGTGAGGAGGAACCATACTGTCATGTGGGGGGCACATAGTGGGATTATATCTTGTAAAGGGCCACAAAACAGCGACAAGATAGCTTCATAATAGAATTAAAATAAAACCAATACATTTATAAAACAACAGGCATCTAGCGAGGAAGTATCAAATGTGGTGCCAATGGCAGTGTACCCATGCCAATGCAATGCACACACATATAATTTCACAGAACTAATGCAACCAGTTATCATTACTAGCTGTGTCAAATTTTAACATACTTTTGGAACTAGACACCGTTACATAGACATAACTCCATAAAGCAGAATTATTACACAGAGAACTAAACATCATGTGTTATGCACACAGAACTACACATCGCTAAGACTTCCTTCTAAATTTATGTCACTTCAAGCTGACGTGTGGTTAATTTAATGTTGAAAAATATAACACATCAAGCAAATTAACAGTGTTCATATGTCCTCATATTGACTATGCCGACGCGTTCTCTGTGGCGGAATAAAAATGCTTGAACCCATCTCAAGATAACGACGATTCTAAATTGTGACAATTCAAGCTAAAGTGTGCTTAGTCTAATCTAGACAAATATAACACGTCAAGCAAATTAATACAGTGTTCACATGTCCTCATACTGACTATGTTGAAGTGTTCACTGTGAGGAACTGATGGTTGGACTCAATCCCAATATAGCAGTGACGAAGAAATAAACAAAAACCTTGTTCTCAGTAAGATATATTGGACCCAATGCTTAAGTGCAACAGATAGTACAAAGTACGTGCCAGTGTCGTCGGGACCTTAAACACGTGAGTGATTTTCTAAACGAGGCAGCCCGACATAACATCACATCTACTAGTGTCCCTGAATACCTAACGTAAGATTCCTCATTGTAAGATTCATCATTCTCATTTTCTTCGTCATCAAACTCCCCTCCGTTGTCTGGAAGGAGACCGAAGAGGGAGGAGCCTCGAATCACTTCATCGAAGTAAGCTTTCGTGTCACCATCCATCAATCCTTTCTGTTGCATCATTGGGGCTTTACTGACTAAGCCAAAGAGTTTTCTGCTCGCAACAATAACACAAATTCACATATGAATACAGCAAAGACAATTAAATGTAATAATAACAGTAGATGATTTAAGCTGAAATTTGAAGTTAACGACAAGGACAGTCACCAGGCCTCTATATACAGACTTTCATAAAAGAGTGTTTGTGCCGTGATAACAAGAACCAAACAGCAATGAAAGAAAAGTTGAGGAAAAGATGCTGGTGCTGGATAGGACACACCCAATGAGGAAAGATGCTGGTGCTGGATAGGACACACCCAATGAGGAAACCTGCTGACAGTATTACAAAGGAACCTTGTCCAGAATTCCCAGGGTAAGAGAGACTGAAGAG
Organism: Oreohelix idahoensis; assembly: GCA_024509875.1. NCBI lineage: Eukaryota > Metazoa > Mollusca > Gastropoda > Stylommatophora > Oreohelicidae > Oreohelix > Oreohelix idahoensis. The sequence goes on from JAMPIV010016367.1 coordinate 395,555, forward strand.
CTCACGGTGAAGAGGGCTGGAAACGAACATGAATGTGATAATGAAGACATGGAAAGATATGAGCGGATGGCAAGGGACAGGGAAGGTGTGGGGAAAGTTTGTGGAAGGCCTAAGCTTCTCGGGGAGTTGAAGGATAATAATGATCAGAATGGTTTGATAAAAAGAAAATTATCTGCACCAGTCTGAGTCATTTGAGATGAAAAGAAAATTATCTGTGCCAAGTGTCCAGAGTCATTCTGAGATGAACAGAAAATTATCTGCGCCAAGTGACTAGAGTCATTCTGAGATGAAAAGAAAGTTATCTGCGCCAAATGGTTTGAGTCATTCTGAGATGAAAAGAAAATTATCTGCGCCAAATGGTCTGAGTCATTTGAGATGAAAATAAAATTATCTGCGGAAAATGATCTGAGTCATCTGAGATAAAATGAAAATTATCCGCGCCAAATGATCTGGGTCATTCTGAGATGAAAAGACAATTATCTACCTCAAATGGTCTGAGTCATTTGAGATGAAATAAACAACAAAACATAGTATAAAAATAGTATTTTTGAAGTCAATACATAAATAAATGCATTTAAAAGAAGAACTAATTCCACGAATGCTGTATGTTAACGTGTGTGTTCTATCACCTGGTATCAGAAAAATAATAATTTCTTATCAAAATGACCAAACTTCAAACACTTGAAAATCATTATCACATGACCTTCAGTTGAGTTCTGTTTTGATAAATTACAGGGGGCATGAGCAGTATTTGTACAATGACCTAGAAAAAGTAAGTTAGTTTATTTATTTTTTTTTTTAAATATGAAATATTCTAACATAACGGAAACCATTTAGAGATATTATATTTAAAAAAATAAATTCATAAGAAAATGAGATAAACTGCAGAAAGACAGTGGCAAGCGATGGGGTTTATAAACAACAATAGGTAATAAGTCTTACCAGGGCCAAGGACAAAGAACATTGTTAAGGTTACGGCTACAAGGACTTCATCAGGGACAAACTAACAAAAACATACATCACCGGGGAACAACAGCCGCGTTTCTTCAGGTTTTAATATCGTCTTTGTTTATTTTTTCATGTATTTCACTTAGTTCTCACTTTATTTCCCTTCTGTTTTCGTTTGTATGTCCCTGCTCGTTCGTATGTCCCTGCGGATGACCTTGTGGCGTTAACCTAGGCAATGTTCTTTGTCCTAGTCAGACGCAATTTCTATTTTTGTTTGCCTCATTGTTTACAAAACAATTAATAGATGATAGTATGCATCTGCTGCCTTCCACCAATCACAATTTATTTGGTTTTAGTTGTAAGGACTTTTAGTGCTTCGATTTCCTCCCCTAGATCACACAAGGAGGATCTCAGCATAGTGCACGAACTCTGTAACACCAGCGAGAACCCCAATGTGTGTATATAGGAATCATACATTCTATAAATATTTTTGTGGTGGGTGGGTTTCTATTGTTTAAATTTTTCCAGGGCAGCAGCCTTATGGCCTACTCTTTACAATTTCCAACTGCCATGGAATTTTTAAGGTACCAGGTTTGAAAATTTTTTTTTCAGAAGTAGTGGTCCTAATGATGTCATTCTTCCCCCCCCCCCCCCCCCCCCCCCCCCCCCGCCCGGCCAGCCCCCCCCCCCCCCCCCCCCCCCCCCCCCCCCCCCCCCCCCCCCAGCCTCCTAGGTAGTGAGATCGGATGCCTAGCCTTCTTGGATAAGGGTGAAAAAATAGGACGTCCTGTGTGTAAATTCCACCTCTAGAATTCAAGGCAGACGTCATACCTCTTAGCTTCTCCGACCCCCAATCACAACTTATAAACCTGCCTATGTCAATTATTTCACTGGCAGCATGTTCTATCTTGAGCGCTACATATCCAAGCCATAACTTGGACCAGATAGGCGGGAAATTATAGAAAACAGTTCAATTCCATGTAGTTGAATAAACACCATGTTTCAGCGATCTGAATACATTAAGAAGTATAATGTGACAGTCAACAACCATGCAACACTGAGGTACTTACTTGTGAATGTGTGAATGCATGAAACCCATGACTTCATCGTCCATGTCGTAATCTCTGAAAGACAATGCCCGAGATAATGTTTGATAAGTCAAACTAATTACAACAACAATGAACTGATGCAGCACTATTAACTACGTATACAGTGACTGATCGCCCATATAATCACTGAACAGCTAAACAGAATTACGCAATTTAACATCGTCTGTTTAATTCAAATGTTATCTCATTTTAACGCATAACAATAAAGTGAAACTAAAGAATACATTCAGCAAACAAATGTCTTAGAAAACTCAGAACATCAGTTGGAAAGAATTCAAGACTAATCGACAAATAAGAGAAGACTCTAGGCAGAAATATGTCTCCGACTATATAAGGAAAAGACAATGGTCAAATATCGGTCATGTCCTACGAATGCAAAACAACAGAATACCACTACAGGCGCTCACTTGGGTTCCTGAGGGTAAGAGGAAAAAAGGAAGACCAAAAGAAACCCTCAGAAGAACAATAATAAGAGAAGGAAGAACGTTGGGCCTAAATAATGTGCAAGAGCTAAGAGGAGTGGCGTCACAACGAACAACCTGGAGAGCACTGGTTTCTGCCTTATGCGCCGTGTTTGGCGCTTAAAGAATTTATTATTATTATTATTAATTTGTAACGCATAGTGATAGAAAGTGAAACTAAAGGCCTCAGCCTTACAGCAAACAAAGACAGAAGTAATGGTCAGCTCAAAGAAAATGGCTTCCCCAGAATGAACTATCAAAGTAAATGAAAGCTTTAAAACAGGTCAATAAATTCAAATATCTGGGCACATTAAAAACAATGGATGGAAGATGCATCTCAGAAATGAAGAGCAGAATAGCTGAGGCAAAAACAGCATTCTATAAAATGGAGAGTATTTTATGCAACAATTCTTTGTCATTGGAAGTTAGAAAGAGAGTACTTCAGTTTTATATAGAACCAATCCTGACATATGGAAGTGAGTTTTGGACAATAAGTAAACAAGTAGGGAAGGCACTACAGGCCATCTAGATGTGGTTTTACAGAAGAATGTTAAAAATACCATGGACAGCCAAAAAGAGTAATGAGGATGTCTTGAAAAAGGCCAATGCACAAAGTAAACTTATTTCACAAGTTAAAAAGAAGCAATCCAATTTTTTTGGGCATGTTATAAGAAGAGGAAAGCTGGAATATATCGTAACAACATGTAAGATTGAAGGAAAGCTAGAATATATTGTAACAACAGGTAAGATTGAAGGAAAGCTAGAATATATTGTAACAACAGGTAAGATTGAAGGAAAGCTAGAATATATTGTAACAATAGGTAAGATTGAAGGACAGCTAGAATATATCGTAACAACAGGTAAGATTGAAGGAAAGCTAGAATATATTGTAACAATAGGTAAGATTGAAGGACAGCTAGAATATATCGTAACAACAGGTAAGATTGGAGGAAAAAGAGATAGAGTAAGACAGAGAGAGCAAATACTGGACAGTTTGACATCGTGGCATGGGAAGAGGTCAACAACAGAATTGATAAATTGTACTGGAGGCAGAAAGTTGCGGAGAGACATGTTCTCCTACGCTACTAGACATGGTACTTGAAGAAGAAGAATTTGTAACATAACAGATGAGACATCTTAACAACACTGACTAGTAACACAACATTGTATAATCTAACATATTCTTCTTCTTCTTCAAGTATCATGCATGATGGCGTAGGCGATCATGTCTATCCACAACCGCCTCTCTCTAGTACTATTTCTCAAAACTGAAAGTTGGACAGACAGATGTGTGTTCATGTGGGGGAGGACAAACAGATAGTAGAATGTGTATTTGAAAACTGTCTGGTCTACAAGAGGAGCAGAGTGGCAATGTGGCCTTCTCCAACCCACGTGAGGGAGAAACTGTACGGTAATGAGAGACCTGAGATGGCCTGTCAGCTTTATAAGAGGGATAGATGTGGTTGTTTGAGAGCGAACGATGAAGAAGGAATTCTGTTGTTGACCTTATTTCTATGCCATTACTCACTATAAACCAACGGGCTGATCACCCGTTTGCCAGTCACTTCGATTACGGAAACAACAGCAAATGGATTGATTTGCCGTTGCCCTAAAGACGCCAATAGGCGTGATGGGAAACAATGGCAAAGAAGACCTATCTGCTGTTGCCCTAAGACGCCACTAGGCGTAGTGGCCACTGACTGCTTTGACGGTCGGTGGCTAAGGACGGAAGAAGAAGAAGAAGACTCACTATAAATAAAATATTATACAGGCCCGCATCCCAGAATCTGAACACCCGAAAAATTCAGAAAGTCGAAAGTTTTTTTCGATCGATTTTTGCACGACGTGGACTGGTTTTGCCTATTTTTGGACAATATCCGAAAACCGAAAAAATCCGATTTCCGAAGCACAGCTGTCCCCGGGCATTTTGGATTCTGGGATATGGACTTGTACAATCTAATCAACTAGTACTCCTACATACTGTAATAAAACCATTTACCATTTCATTTTAGCTCCCTGCAGAGCATGGAACTACCACTTGCAAGAAGCTGCACCAAAACATGCACGTGCTTTTGCAGCGGTGGTTTCTGTAGCAATTAGTTTTATACGGTCAGGTCGCCAACCCTTTCTTTCTTTTTTTTTTTTTCAAACTCCAGGGATATCGAGTTTCCACTCTTTTACCCTTGTAGCAAATGGGGATGTTGTTTGGGCCTTCTTGCAACCGCAGAGGATTTCCCCAACTCGCCAACCCTATACTTCTTCTTCTTCGTACACTCTCAGACGTCTGCTTGAATATTTTCAAAGAAAGCAGTGGTCAGCTGTAGGCTATTTGCACCTCCACAGTTTTTCCAGGAATGGTACTGATAATGGCTATATGCGCGTTCTATGTTCTTCATATGTTGGGCATCTTTGACGCAGCCAACCTTACACACAATCTCACAATAGTCGCTTCTTACGACATACAAGTAGCAGGAGTCCTATTCTTACTTTGTTTCCTCGGAGACCCCCTTCCCTACCCCTGGGAACTAGACGGGGCACGGTAATCTATCTTCAGTGACAGAAATATGGTGTTTGACATGGATGTCATGTATACCACTGTAGACCATGAAATAAAGTAGACAAATATTACATGAGAATTATCCCCCTTTTCTTATCCCTCCGTCACTTTCGTCCCATCTTTTCTCACCAAAGTTTCAATCTTTTTCATGGCGCATTTCCTAGCGGGGAACTAACTTGCGCGCTTGTTGAAACAACGCGCATTTTGTGTTCATCCTCAATAATGGCAGATGTTTGATTCTGGGCACAATTTCTTGAATTTTCCCAATTTGTAATTCATGTGAGGATGAACAAAGAGTGGTTTTAGTTACACTTGTAGTAACTCGGTCGATTTAGTCACTCAAGTTGATACTCCATTAAATAATGATTTGGAGGGGGAGTAACAGAAAGTTTATTTAAAAATTGTTTTGTTTTGTTTTTTAATATATGTACCAATGCAAGATAAAAATAAAAATATCCGTACAATTACAAAACATATTGTAATAAAGCCGCTGTTTAATTAATTAATTAAATTTCAGCCCATTGGATTTTTTAACTTCTCTCCACACCATTTTTGCCGCGTTGCTCCATAGTTATAACCAACACATCCAGATAAATCGCCACAAGAGAATTAATGCTGTCATGAGGACATGCAGCACAACATAATTATTCTCCGCCATGTTTTGGCAGGTGACTTAACTAAAACATTAATGGTATAACATCCAAAACGCGACACATAAATTTATTTAGAACGTACAAAAAAAATGATGCCAACGTGACAGATAATGGACAACAAGCATATGAAGAGTAAGAGGGAAAGATCTTGTCCGGCATGACAAGATGAGTAGGACCCACATTGATGAAACCAGTTGACAGTCCTTGTTGTGGAATCCAAAGAGTAAAAAAGGGAAACCATGTAACGTATGGAGACTTAACGAACAAAATCTTTATTTCATCAGGATAAAGAAATAGGCATTATTCCCTTTTTTTATCTCTGCCCTGCAATAACAAGATTCTCAAATTGTCTTCAAATTAAAATTTTCTTCACTTCTATAATAAGTAATCAATATTATCATCGCATTCAGTACTTAAAGAGACCCCCCTGACACCATCACTAGAACTGCCATGCTATAGACTCCAGAAGGAAAGCAAAAGCAAGGACGGCCAAAAGCTGCCAGACGGAGAAGTGTGGAGGTAGAGATGCTAAGCATGAACCAGAGCTGGGGCACCACACGAAGCACGGCTGTCGACTAAGGAAAGTGGAGACAGTTTGTTGCTGCCCTACAAGACGCCACCAAGCGTGTTGGCCACTGATTGCTTTGTCAGTCAGCAGCCAAGGATCAAAGAAGAAGTAATTAAAGCTATTTCATATTTAACATTAAAGTTGAAAATATTACATTTACAAGTAAATACTCATGGAAACATTGTATGAACTAAAACAGAGAGCTGTCATTTGGTGCATGTTCAAGATTTCTTGACACGTGAATGCAGGTATCTTTTAAACAATACAATTCTCAAAGTGTTCGCAAATTCAAATATTAACTTCTATAATAAATAATCAATATTTTCATCACATTCAGTAATTGAGCACACATACGAACATTCACTCACACATACACAGAAATGGCGACAGAAATGAAGAAGACATGAAAAGGACTTAAGCAGATAGCACACGACAGGAAGATTTAGCATAAGTTTGTTGAAGGCCTAGTCTCCTTGGGGAGCTTAATGGTAGTAAATAAATATTCCAATTTTATTGTTTGTAAAAACTGTTTCTTCTTATTCTTCTTCATACACTCCCAGACGTCAGCTTGTATATGATCAAAGAAAGCAGGGGTCAGCTTAAGGCTATTTCTATCTCTATAGAGCTTTTCTAGGAATGGTACTGGTGATAGCCACATGTGCTGTTTCATATGTTGGGCATCTTTGAAGCAGATGTTCAGCAGTTATTTTATCTGTGCCACAGTCACACTCATTAGTCGTTCCTACATGTAGCTTGTTGAAAAAAAGTGTTTGATGTGTAACAGTAATGTGTTGCATTAAAGACTATTAGAAGGGTGTGGCATATGTTTGTTGCAGGCGTTTGCTTCTTGTGGAGCTGACGGGCAGGGAAGGCAAGATGATCAGGGAAGTACAATATCGATTTTTTGAAAGGTAAGACAACATCATTTACCTGTTCATATCTTCGTCACCGTTGATGATCACAGACGGGTTTATACTGTTAGTGTTGGCTTCATCAGCATTCACCTGCAAAAGAAAAAAAAAACGGTTTAGAAGAACATATGATAATGTACTAGAAGATATTTTCTACAGACAACTGGCAGATGGCAAAAGAACAGTCGGGTGACCATAGCTGAGCTTCAAAGATGTGTGCAAGAGAGACAAGAAGGCACTGGACATTAATCCAGCAACCTAAGAGGATGAAGCTGCCGATCGCACCAAGAGAAGATGCTCCCTAAGGCGCCCATTCAAATTCGGCAAAAACAAGATCTCACAACAAGCAGAAGAAACAGAACATGCTGAAAGGAACACCAGGCAAAAACACAGCTGGGGGCTATCACCTCTGGGGCACATTCTCATAGTCAGGGGGCTACTACTAATAAAGATAGATTACAACATATGATTCTAGGTTCACTGTATCAGATACTACAATATCAGGTTCTAGGCTTAGAGAATCATCAATGTTCATCATCATCATCATATGACGCCATCTCACATTGGGCGAATAGAAATTCTCACAACAAGTAGAAGAAAGGAACACCAATAAAAAAACACAGCTGAGGGCTATCACCTCGGGGGCGCATTCCCATAGTCTGTTATGACTGAAGGGCGCTACTATTATACTAAGATACAGGATCATGCAGCGCCTGATTGACTAAGCGGTCACAGCGGCAACATTACCGGATTCCGGAAACAAAACTTAGTAGTGTCACACTCTAGTCTACCCAGCTGACTCTGTTCTTGAGTTAGGGAAGGCAAAGGTAGCGAGGAAGGCAACTGATCCCACCACCTCATAAAGCCAGACCTAGTATAATGGAGTCTCTAACACTTCCCTCCCATGTGGCAGTTTCACCCATGTGACTACTTTTACCGTTACAAGTCCCTGGCCGAGCGTAGTTCCTGAGGGATCATTGGGGGAGATATAGAAAGAACAGGACTACGCTCTGTCAGGCATGTAGTAAGAGGTACGTAAGTTGAGACTGTGCATGAGGCTGACAACCTCATCACGTAAAACCACTTGCTACAGGAACTACCATTGTGAGGGCAGATTAATGCTTTAATGAAGAAGGCTTCCTGCATGAGAACCGGCTGCTTTTGTTATGCACATGGAGAAGAGAACTGGAGATAGAAGTCAAAATTATGAAGACATGGAAAGAACTCGAGCTGATGTCACGTGACAGGACAGACTTGGCATGTGTTTGTTGAAGGCCTATGCTCCTTGGGAGGCTAAAGGGTATTGACTGATTGATTAATTGTTGTTGTGCTGCAGAAGCACAAGTATGAATCACAATTTATGGAACGAATATTAACAAAACAAGAAGAAATATAATATACAGGGCCTCCCTAAAGTCGTGGAAATTTAAATTTTAAGAACTTTGAATGTATAAATGACAAGTTAACCATAAAAGCATAATTTATGTCTTTTTAAATGTTAGTGTTCTCATTTTGAAACCTCAGAAATGAGGTATCTGGGGAAGGTGGTTGAAGTAACATGGACATGGTCCGCAACCAGAAGTTACGTCAAGGCCTAAAAACCCAAACCCCTGCAGACCCAAGTAGAACAGTCCCAACTAAGGTGGTTTGGCCATGTCTGCAGAATGGGAGAAGATCGGCTGCCATGGCAGGTATGGGAGGCTAAGAGCCAGGGATCCAGACCTCCAGGACGACCCAGAGTCCGCTGGGAAGACAACATTAGACAATCTTTGAAGGACCGAGGACTAGAATGGAACCAGGCCAGGAGGAAGACAGCCGATAGGATAGTATGGCGATCTCTCTTCCAAACCTCTACATCTCACAGTAGAAGAGGAACGACTATGTAAGTAGTAAGTTATACATTTTTAGTATTTTTTTTTGAAATCTTATTGTAAAAAAAAAAAAGGATCCCGTTACACGCCCATTGAAGCATATTGGGAATATGGTGTTAGGCCCATATTTTCTCGACCATCTGCACACTAGGGGTGATGTGGTCAGCATCATACCGGCCGCCTTAATCTTCCCAGAGTTGCTCTGTTACCCAATTCAAGAGACTGGGTCGACCCCGGAGCCATTTGTGGTCTAAAACAATCCCACCTCATCTGAGGATCAAACCATGGACCACCGAGCTAGGAAGCCAGTGCACTAATCACTGCGCTACTGTGGCTCCCTAAATCTTATTGTAACTGACTGAAAATGGCTACAGTAAAAGAAAAGATTACCAGTGTGTTGGAAAATCGGACTGAATGAAAGGTGGTAGTTATGTAACAACCTAAACATTTGAACTTAAAAACTTGATAAACGATGTTTTAAAATGCCGTTTACATTGTGCTTCTATCACGCGTACATCCAAAGTTATTAAAGTTTAAAAAGTATAATTATCTTCTTATGGTATCACACCTTGAGGTCTTTTATATTTGGGCATGCGCCCTAATATAACCGACTAGGTTGAACGCCAATACGAGACAACATTTTATTAAAAAATAAATAAATAAAGTTTAAAATTACACAAGGACTTTAGTAAGTACCTGCCTCTTTTTTTTTTTTTTTTTAGTTATTTCTTTAAAGAAAAGTAGTCGAACACGAAGATAAAAATCTTCACGATAAACATCACGAGAGTTCTACTGTTTCGCCTGTTTCGCGTATCATCATCTCAACTCGTAACCCATCATGGGTTGTAGGGGTGCCATGGTGGAAGCATCAGCAGACAGGGTCCTCCACTGCTCTCTATCCTCAGCAATGTTTCGCGTATACATGGAAAAAAAGCACAAACAACAACAACAGATAAGTTACATACTTTCATAATAGGGTGTTTGTATAAAACAGAAGGATTGAAATGGCAGGATAGGATTGTTACTGTGGAACTGATGACGAGAACCAGACAAGACCTCGTCACATTAGTACTGCCTTATTCCATCTCCACTTTTGGCCACAATTGACCTGAGGTCATAAATCGACATAAAATAGTTTATCTCATCATACACAATATCTTACAATAACAGTTTGGACCATCAAGAAAAATGTCATCTTAACATGATATATCCTTCTTTTTAACTAGCAACCCAAAAACTTTGAACACGTTTTTCTCAAAGCACGCTGGTGGAGATGGAATAAAACTGTACTAAGGCCTCGGTTTTCATTTCTTGCATAATTATAACAAGGTTGAACTTGAAGAAACATCACTAAGAGATGTAGAATCGTACACATATCTTGGAAGTAATATAGACAAAGTTGGAGGGAAAGACAATGATATCAAAATAAGAATACAAAAAGCAAGAGGAGCTTTCATTGCATTGGGAAACACATGGAGAACAAGAGAAATCAAAGCCATCACGAAAATAAAGCGTCTTCAACTCAAATGTGAAGTCAGTCCTATTGTATGGCTCTGAGACATGGAGAACAACAAAGGCAACTACCAAAACGCTACAGACTTTTATAAACAGGTGCTTGCGTAGAATAGAAGGATTGAAATGGTATGACAAAGTCACAAATGTGGAACTGATGACAAGAACCAGACAAGTGCCAGTGGAACAAGAGTTGAGAAGAAGACGCTGGTGATGGATAGGACACATATTGAGGAAACCTGTTGATAGCATTACAAGGCAGTCTTGGAATCCACAGGGAAAGAGAGGCAGAGGTAGACCAAAAAACACACGGAGAAGAGAACTGGAAACAGAGGTGAAAATGAAGAGGAAAACATGGAAAGAACTTGAGCGGATGGCACAGGACAGGAAGACTTGGCATGTGTTTGTTGAAGGCCTATGCTCCTCTTGGAGCTAAAGTGTATTGAATTGAAGGCCTCGAAGTGCCAGTGGAACAAGAGACGAGAAGAAGAAGCTGGAGGTGAATAGGAAAGCACTGATAATATTACAAAGAAGTCCTTGTTCTGGAATCTCCAGGGTATGAGAGATAGATAACAGATAGTCCCATAGCAGATACTGCCGCTGGGGGTGAAGTGTTAGAGACTTCACTATACAAGGACCAGTATCGAGAGGTGGGGTGACCAGTTCCCTTCCTCTTTGCCACTTTCTTCCCTAACTTAAGAGCAAAGTCAGGTGCCCATTTAAAGATGGGGAGATTGGGGCATGTCCAGACCATGAATCGAACCCGGCACTTTTGCGGCGAGAGACCAGCACTCTAACCACTCTTTCAATCGAGATAGAAAGATAGAATCAAAGATAGAAAGGGATTAATAAAAAAAGAACATGGAGAAGGGAACTATACAAAGACATAAAGCAGATATAGAAGAAACGAAACGACCTTGAACAGATATGCTGCTATTTGAGTACAGCACAATGTACGTTTCCTCTTCAAAACTTAATAATGCTCACATACACACTCATTCACAAACATACTCGTACATACACTACATCTTCTGTACATACTTTTTAAAAATATACTTATTAACTCACAAGATCGGCATTATGGATGTCTGGCTTCATTGTACACTTCTTAACGATTCAGATCACGTGTGAATTTACCAAACGTTCTCCTACAAATGCTACTGTCAATGTATTCTTTATGCCTCTTTACGTTTATGTAGTAAATACTAGATTACGCACTGATACAACAGGTTCTTTGATATATTAATAAAAAGCTGTTTATTTTATTGTTCACTGTGCTTTCCACGTCGAATTTATACTATCTACACATTAAAGTGAAAATAAAAATGTATTATAATGGGTTTCTTCGTACGCTCTCAGACGTCTGCTTGAATATTTTCAAAGAAAGCAGTGGTCAAGCTTCAGGCTACTTGCATCTCCACAGAGCTTATTTCCGGGTATGGTACTGATGATGGCCATATGTGCTTCCTCTGTTCCTCATATGTTTACTAATGGGGTTAATGATGATGATTGGTTATAATAGGTTTAAAACAAGTGGGCTTTATCAAAAGAAGCTGCAAAACATCCAGTCAGTATCAAGATAAGAAAATGAAACTATCAACCTTTGTCCTCTGTTCCTCATATGTTTACTAATGGGGTTAATGATGATGATTGGTTATAATAGGTTTAAAACAAGTGGGCTTTATCAAAAGAAGCTGCAAAACATCCAGTCAGTATCAAGATAAGAAAATGAAACTATCAACCTTTGTATCAAGACAAGAAAATGAAACTATCAACCTTTGTATCAAGACAAGAAAATGAAACTATCAACCTTTGTATCAAGACAAACAAATGAAACTATCAACCTTTGTATCAAGACAAGCAAATATAACAATCAACCTTTGCATCAAGACAAGCAAATGAAACTATCAACTTATGCACCAAGACAAAAAAATGAAACTATCAACCTTTGCATCAAGACAAACAAATGAAACTATCAACCTTTGTATCAAGACAAGCAAATGAAACTATCAACCTTTGTATCAAGACAAGCAAATGAAACTATCAACCTTTGTATCAAGACAAGCAAATGAAACTATCGACCTTTGTATCAAGACAAGCAAATGAAACTATCGACCTTTGTATCAAGACAAAGCAAATGAAACTATCGACCTATGTATCAAGACAAAGCAAATGAAACTATCGACCTTTGTGTCAAGAAAACACGACCTATCATAAGTCACACTCCAGAGGAAATCAAAATGAAACAAACTCTCCCCACCACCTCGCTAACGTCATCAACTGGGATTAAGTGTAACAAACAACACAGATATGGTAAGGATTATGACTTCAGATCCTAACCGCATGTGACCACTCCGCCTAGAATTAACTCTGCGGACACAAGCATCTGCAGTGCAATAAATCTGTTAAAGAATTACCTCTGTTGGCTGCTTAGCTTAGAGCAATCAGCATAGTCAAGATAAAATCATCCCAATGTTTCCTTTCTGCTCCTTATGGGGGAGGGGGGGGGAGATATAAGTTGACCACAAGATCTTTTATATTTGAACATGCGCCTTAATATACACGACGGATCCTGTGTTTAGGCTGAATGAGGCGCGCCTCACCAAAAACGAGGCAACAATTTTGTTTGAATCCTTATGGAGCACGGAAGCAGCTCTAAAGCTGGCCCTTCTTGAAGGAAGCCTGCACAAAGTGTTCACACGTCTTGCAGTGGTTTTTTTTTTCCTTTGTGGCAATTTATTTTACATGATGAGTTGTCCATGCACAACCTCACATTAGTACGACGTGCCTTAGTGTGCAATGGTCATATTTGTTTTTCCTTTGTTTCATCAGACAATCTCTGAAGGACCGAGGACTAGCATGGAACCAGGCCAGCCGAGAGGATCGTATTAAAATTAGCTAAACAATCCACAGCCACGAAACGTTAAAGCCACCGATGACACAGTAACACTGAAATAGTCTGGGAACAAATAACGACAATGGTAAGGAAAGATGCGGTATTCTTAAAAAAAAAAATGGCTCCATTTGGATGACATAATTTGGCTTTCAAAAAGCTACGAAACCAAAAACATCACGGAAAAATAACACTTATTACTAACAACTTTTCACTTTTTCCAACATATGAAATGTGCATATCTGATCAACCACATATTACTACATTCATTAACCACTTTAGCAGTAAAACACTTTTTCCGACATATGAAATGTGCACATATGACAACCCACATATTACCACAATCGCTAACCACTTTAGCAGTAAAACACATTTTCCGACATATGAAATGTGCACATATGACAACCCACATATTACTACAAACGTTAACAACTTTAGCAGTAAAAAACTTTTTCCTACATATGAAATGTGCACATATGACAACCCACATATTACTACAAACGCTAACCACTTTAGCAGTAAAACACATTTTCCGACATATGAAATGTGCACATATGACAACCCACATATTACTACAATCGCTAACCACTTTAGCAGTAAAACACAATTTCCGACATATGAAATGTGCACATATGACAACCCACATAGTACTACAATCGCTAACCACTTTAGCAGTAGAACAAAATCATCTGTAGTCACAACGCACAATACAGTAGAAGCGCATCGCCCATCAGCTCTAATCTATACAGAATTTAAAACAAAAACACGTCAGTACCACACTCCTAGCGCATCACGCTCAATAAACTAGCGACTTCTGTAAAATCTTGACTGAAACTGGCGTAAAAGTCAGGCCTCGCCTAGTCATCGGCGGCCCTGACGACAACGCCTAAGGGTAGCGTGTCATAAACGCAATTCTTGAGCTGTGCGGTAACACTTTTGTTTTGCTGCCTTCCGGAAATATACAGATATGTCGCAGTAAGTCCAAAATTCCCCTTCACATCTCTATTCATAACAATAGAAATAGGTGTAGCAAAATAGCATGCATAATTTAGAATCTAAATCAGCGATAGGCAAACCAGGAATTGCGGGGATCTACTTTGTAAACACTGGAATCTCTAAAGATCGACCTTGATTTAATCATCGCTGTTTTCAGACTTTTTGCCATCTGCAGTAAGTGCAGCTGTTATGTAACCTGCCCCGCGTAGTTCCATTAGGGTCTTTGAAGAGACATAGACAGAACAGGACTACTGTACTATCAGGCGTACATGACGATTAATGAGGTAGCACGTGTGAGCTGCCAGCCTCATCATGTAACACAAATTGCCACAGAAACAACCGCGACAACATCATATGACTGCCTGGTGCCGGCGTTCCTGCAAGGGACCACATGCAGTTGTGGATCTATGCTCCGTTGGGAGCGCATAGGATGATGATATGCAACGCATGTCTGCTTGGCGTTCTGCTTCCTCCAATTCCATCAAAATAGCGGTGGAAAATTCAAACTACATGACATTTTACCGATGTAGACAATACTTCAAAGCAATGATCACGTTCCTATCGTAATCAGTTTACTGACGATAACAAAACTTCACAGAAATGATCACGTTCCTATCGTAATCAATTTACCGATGTTAACAAAACTTCACAGAAATGATCACGTTCGGGATCCACCGGTAGATCATAGAGGATGATTTGGTAGATCTCTGATGGGAGAAAAAATAAAAGGAAAGAACTTTTAAGCTTGGCAAATGCCTTTTCCGCCGGCATTTGACAGAGCGGCTTCTCCTGGATAAAGGTGCGTGTTCCACGTTCCCAGTCAAAAACCTAGGCGTCGGAGTAGCTAAGAGGTATGGTGTCCGCCTCTAATTCTAAAGGTACCGGGTTCGCTCCCAGTACGGGGAATATAACTGATGGACATTTGTTTTCACAACCCGTGGCTCCTAATGATGTCTTACTCTTCTCTGATCTGAGTAGTGAGATCGGATGCCTTGCCTTCCCGGATAAGGACGAAAAAAAAGAGGTCCCGTGTGCAAGTTGCGCACGTTAAAAATCCCTCGGCAGCTGGAAATCGTAAGAGAGTAGGCCATACAGCCGCTGCCTTAGCAACATTTAAAAATTAGGAAAACTTATCCACCACAAAAATATTTATAGAATGTGTGATTCCTGTACACATACAATGGGATCCTCGCCGGTGATACGGAGTTCGTGCACTGTGCTGAGATCCTCCTTGTGTGATCTAAGAGAGGAGATCACAGCACTTATGGAGTTGTCCGGGTGCAATGACGACGGTTCTTGAAACCAAACCAAAGCAAACCAAACCAAACCAAAGTAAACCAAACCAAACCAGTGATAAAACAGAACAATGTAATTAACACTGAAACACACAAGCAATAACGCCTATAAGCGTCCGTTTAAACATCCTGTATATATGCTCAGCATCAGCATCTGTTAACAATAAATAGAATGCTTACGGTAGAACAACGTAAGATAGTCTACTAAATCAATCATAAACTACATCTTTATGTGGTTACTGCATTGTTAGTATTCGATTGTTTTTGCATGCCACGCCCGACTACAACAGTTTAGCTCTGTCATTCATAAAAAAAAAAGATTCTTACACACAGATACACATATCTTGGCAGCAGTATAGACAAAGTTGGACGAACAGACAATGATTTCAAAATAAGAATACAAAAAGCAAGAGCATTCGATGCATTGGGAAACATATAGAGATCAAGAGAAATCAAGTCCAATACAAATACAAGAATCTTCAACTCAAACGTCAAGTCAGTCCTATTGTATGGCTCCGAAACATGGAGAACAACTGTGACGTATAATGGAAATATAGCCACTGTATCCGACCGCCCTTTCGTGACCTCGGCGTAGTTTTATAATTCGTTCGCAAAGTCAAACATTTGACAGACTGCGTTTACTCATTCTAATCCACACCCCTTTTCTTTGAGTTGTTATCAAACGAAGTTGTTTACAAACTTTTGCAACCTGCCAGTCAAACAGGGGGCGAACCACGTTCGTTTACCCAAGTTTCTCACGCGAGCGAATCTGTAAATTTTACGACGTCGGACAGATCGCAAGTGGGAAACACGTGGAAAACACCGAACCTCTGTGTACTTTTTGATGTTTATACATTCAGGGGGGAGGCAATCGTTTGATCTCCAGAAACGGTAAAATCTCAGAAGAAAGCCCGTTACACGGTTTAAGTTTTGTTGCCGCCCAGCAATGCCGAACAGAGAGACCGGTGGAACCCTTTATTGGGGGAAATGTAGTTTCTGATTTCTCCGCTACAAAACGGAGTGTGAAAAGTAGCATCTTCTAGAGATCATTATAACATAACGGTATATAAACTGTGTCTCCTCACAATCATTTATCAGTTGTCGCACAGATTTTTTCGGAGAGTCTAAACATGTTACCTAGAACCATTGTGGATTAATGTGTTAATAGCTTCGTGGGGATCTTATTCTGAATTTCTGGGCATGACCTGATCAACAGCGACCAGCGGTTTTATTATTTTATTTGGCTTTATCTTGGGACTTGTCTCCATTTTACTGAGTGGATTAAAGTTGTCTTCTGTTGGCTTACGCGTCTCCAAGTCAGTTGTGAACAGGACGGGCCACAAAGACTAACGAACATTTTAAAAGTAAATTTTAACTGGACTTACAAAATACCCAGATATATTTTTTTTGCATTTTTATCAGCCCACTGGGGTGTGCAAGATATACAAATTCTCCCGACATTTGATAGTCGTTTTCCAAGTGGATATTTATCCAGAAGAGCTACGCTATTTCAGAATCGGCACTCACCAGAGCCAGCCGATAGGATTTACCATCACCATCAATTAACAATAATTAACAGTTTAACAATCAGATGTTTTCCTGCTGTTTACTGTGAACACCAGATCTCAGAGAGTCTCGGCTTTAACTATTCAAAGTGACATTATTTATCCAGGAATCACCCACCAAATTAGGCGTTCCCCTTATAATATTTAATTACTGCAAGGAAGGACTGGGGCTCAATTCGGAAGATAGGTACTCTGGACTTTAATTACACATTCACAGATTATACATCCAACTGATGTTGTAAAGTCACCAAGAAATAGGGTAAGAAGCGAGATTGTGTGGCCATGTATGACAGAGAGAGAGAGGGTAAAATATTTTCTTTAGTACAGGAAACATTGTATCATATGCACTCTGTTTTGAATATTGTTTAGTTTTATTGGATAACGTTTAGTGGGAACTGTGTTCTTTCTTTACTGTCTATACTGTAACCTAGTGCTAACCTTTAACCTTTTGGGGTTATTAACTGGTTGGGTTCGTATCTTCTCAATGAGGGGAGGGCATAGGAATTCTATTATTTTTTTATGCATGTAATTCTGATGTATTTGATCTTTCTCTTTTAGATATTGGATGTTGTAAAGTTTAGAAATAATAAACAACAAAATAACTAACTTTGTGTGTGTTGGTCAGACCCAAACCCAATTTACCATAGTTTTTTCACGTTGTGTGTCTTGTTGTCACATAGCTGTGTGTGTGTGTGTGTATGTGTTTAGTAAACTTATATTTCTCAATATAAGGGGGCGCAAGATTGTCTTACACTAAAATATAGTCGTATAGATAGGCTGGACTAGAGAAACTACTCAATCCAGAGACAGATCTTCTCCTTAACTATTCACTCTTGAAAATCTATTTCTTATACCTTTACTTCTCATGTATTATCGCCATCTCCTATACTCAGGCGGGACCTTAAATAACTTTAAAACCTGAGCACGACAACAACAAAAAGCTACAGACTTTCATAAATGGGTGCTTGCGTAGAATAGGATTGAAATGGTATGACAAGGTTACCAATGTGGAAATGATGACAAGAACCAACAAGTGCCAGTGGAACAAGAGATGAGAAGAAGACGATGGCGATGGATAGGACATTCACTGAAGAAACCTGTTGATAGCATTACAAGGCAGTCCTTGTTCTGTTCTGCTATCCCCTGGGAAAGAGAGGCAGAGGTAGACCAAAATAGAAAGCTGGAGACAGAAGTGACAATGAGGAAGACTTGGATAGAACTTCCGCTGATGGCACATGATAGGAGAACTTGGATAGAACTTCCGCTGATGGCACATGATAGGAGAACTTGGATAGAACTTCCGCTGATGGCACATGACAGGAAGACTTGGATAGAACTTCCGCTGATGGCACATGACAGGAAGACTTGGATAGAACTTCCGCTGATGGCACATGACAGGAAGACTTGGATAGAACTTCCGCTGATGGCACATGACAGGAAGATTTGGATAGAACTTCCGCTGATGGCACGTGACAGGAAGATTTGGATAGAACTTCCGCTGATGGCACGTGACAGGAAGACTTGGATAGAACTTCCGCTGATGGCACATGACAGGAAGACTTGAATAGAACTTCCGCTGATGGCCCATGACAGGAAGACTTGGATGGAACTTCCGCTGATGGCACATGACAGGAAGACTTGGATAGAACTTCCGCTGATGGCACATGACAGGAAGACTTGGATAGAACTTCCGCTGATGGCACATGACAGGAGAACTTGGCATGTGTTTGTTGAAGGCCTATGCTCCTTGGGGAGCTAAAGGGTATAGAATAATTCACTGAATCATAAAAAGAACATGTTTAAAACAAAATAATAAAAACTGGCATCAATACAAACGACATGAGGAAATGAAACATTAATACAATTTTTTTTTGGTTTTTAAACTGCCATGGGATCGCAATGAAAAGATACAGTACTGGGTAATCTTTACCTTTAGTACCTACGAGTATGTATAATATGTGTATTTTCGTACCATTTAGAGTTAGGGTTGAATTTTTTTATATCATCTCAAAATTTTGATTTCTACAGACGAATTTTCCACGTGGTTAAAACTCTTAGTGAATATGATGCTACACCCTGGCATGCGGGAGCAAGGAGCTGGGGAGTTGTCCTTGTTTGATTAACACATTAGTCCAGAACTGTGCTGGGTGCCAACATAAGTCTAGCTTAAATGGCAAAAACCATGGGGCATTCCCTCACAGATTTCATAATGCTAGAGTAACTGTAGATGGTCCAGATGGATATGACATTTTGTGTGCACCTACTTTCTAAAATGCTCAACGTACGTTGAAAACCAATGGTTTCATCTAAGTTGTACATGTCTAGGGGAGGAAATACAATGCCAGAGACCTGATTGGATATTCAGTCCTATGGCGGAATCAAGGTTTTTTGATCTATTAGAAGAACGTCTGGGTTACATTGTAATCAAAAAATTTAAGGCACGGCACCAGGTGGTTAGCCTGGGGTTATTCCAGATGCACGTAGGAGCTTGGGGTGATACTTACGGCCTCAGGTGGGTCTGGCTGATCAACAATTTTGGTGCTAGTACTTAGACACACTAATCCGCCTTATAGTATGCCGTTTGAAGTTCATCCCTGAAGCTGATCGTTGGATCGATAAGACCTTTGTAGGCAGTAACATTTTCCCCTAATAAATCGGACAGTATAGCCAGTTTCATCCACTGTCTTTATTGGTGTTAGCAGCACCTTTGAAGGGTAGATAGAGCGAGAAAGTACCCACAGTAGCTCACGGTATGGACCAACAAACGTGGGTTGGGGCTGTGGGGGAAGTGATGGAGTCATCCCTGGATTTGTCCCCCCCCCCTATGTCAACACACCCTCATTAAATTTGTCGAAGTGGTTATTAACGATGGGAGGAGTATACATAATAACTATGACATGCAAACTCATGTCCATTCTCCAGAGATTTTGGTATGACTGTTTACCAGAAATTGGTATCAATTGTTATTAAGGGAAATTACCAATCTTTGCCACCAGGTCGGCCTAGAATTGACCTGGACTTATTAGAATTTAGGAACATTGATAGGAAGAGGGGGGGGTGGGTAGTACTTGAGAGGCCTCGTGGGGTGCTCACTGGGTCTCGCGAAATAGAGTGGATTTGACGGTCCCTGTACATTGATTTTGCTTGGTTAGAGGTGGCAGGCTGCTGGTGACAGTGGTCCAGTTTGGAAACTGGAGTCTGATTCCCCAGCAGTCGACTGGGGGGTTACCTGACTCACCTAGGTTTACGGGATCCTGAAAAAGGCAGTGGGATAGAGGGGGATCAACATAGTGACATTAACCAATGGGGGTGTTGGATGAAGTCTGAGCTTGGGTAATGTGAGAACCGACGTACTGGGAGGGGCATCCTATGGATGTTGGCTTGGGAGGGTCTAATGGGATTCAGGGGGGCAACACAACATACAAATGGAGGGTAGGGGGGGGTTCATGGGGACTCCGGGGTTGGATTGTGGACAATCTTGGAGGTGGGGGGGATCTGGGGGGTGTGGGGGTTGATCAACTGGACGGAGGTGTATATGGGGTGGGGGGGAGTGGAGAACCAGATACTACTTACTCCACAATGGGGGGGGAGTGGGGGGGGGGAGGGGGGGGTGGGAGTGGGGGTGAGGGGTTGGGTGAAAATTGGGCATGGGGGTGGGGGGGCGGGAGGATACGGGGTTGGGGGGGGGGGGGGGGGGTGGGTTTTGTGGGGGGGGGGGGGGGGGGGGGGGGGGGTTATGGGGGGGGGGCTGGGGGTAATGAGGGGTACGGTGGGTGTGGGTGGGGGGGGGGGGGGAGGGGTTTGGAGGATGGGGTCTGCGGTGGGGGTCTGTGTGGGATACACTATGGGGTTTGCATATAGGTGGGACATGTCGAAGTGGTGTGATGGTGGTGCAAGCGGGGGTGTGGAGGTGTAGGGGGGGTGGGGTGTGGGGGGGGAGGTGGGTGGGTGAAGGGGGGGGTCGATGAGGTTGTTGGGGTCCAACTTGGGGGGGGGGTGGGGGCGGGAGTGACAGGGTGGGTGGGGGCTGGGGGGGGGGGTGGGGGGGGATAGGAGTGGGGGGGTGGGGGGGGGGAGGGGGTTGGGGGGGGGGGGGGGGTGTGGGGGGGGGGTTGAAGTGTGGGTAAGGCTATGGGGGGTAAGGTACTGGGGGGGGGTGGCGGGACACTTGCACAAAAGGGTATGGGTGAGTAAGGTGGGGGTATTGTGGATGGTTTTGGGGTGGGGGTGGGTCAGTAAGGTGGGTGGGGTGGGGGGGGGGTTTACATTGGTTGAAGGGGGGGGTGTTGGGGGGGGGTTGGAGGGGGGGTAAGGGGGGGGGTTAAGGGGGGTATTTGGATAGGGGGGGGTGTTGGTTGGGGGGGGGGGGTGTTGGGGTGTGGGTGGGGTGGCTTTGGTGGTTAGGGGGGGGGGGGGGGGGGGGGGGGGGGGGGTTGGGTTTGGGGGAGTTATCTGTTTTATTTTTTACGATATATTTGGTGGGGTAGGGGGTGGGGGGGGGGGGGGGGGGGGGGGTGGGGTGGGTGTTGGGTTGGTTGGGGGGGGGGGTGGGGGTTGGTGGGGATGGGGGGAGTTGGGGGGGGGGTGGGGGTGGGGGGTGGGGTGGG